>CM024754.1:6080905-6455121 GCA_014218235.1 Colocasia esculenta | reverse complement strand
AACCAAACACCCTATTAATAAGTATTAAAGGAGTTTTTATGAAAAAAAAAATTAAAAATTTTCTTTGATTGCGATTTGGGTTTTTCGTAAAATATAAGGGGTTTCACTTTAATATTTACTGAATCTGATCCTCTCATATGTTTAGAAGATTTGAACTCCACCAATTGCTAGCGGATAATGCCAATATCTACATTAGAGGGTGTTAAAAGTAGACCACATTCTTTCGACATGACCTCTATCTTGAGAGAACCACTTAACTATCATTTAGAAGGAAACCAAATATTTTTCCTCTTTGAAAACTGCTCAGTTAAGGAAAATGTTTATTACTCGGGCTGTATTGGTAATCCTTATCTGGACCTTAGATATAAGGACTCTGGGACTTGCACTTTTGGAAGGATCCCGCGCACACATATATCTTGTGTTTGTCACCCAGATAAGAATTGCTTTTGCAACACACGGCTTATGTTTGTGCTACGAGTAAGAACTACTCATACATCCATATAACAAACATCTACACTATTGAAAAGACCTCACGCTGTCAGGAGAAGACCCCATGCCGCCAAAGAAGGTGGGGTTCCCTATTATCGTCCTAGAAGACCTCACACTGTCGGAGAAGACCTCACGCCGTTTGTTGGGGGGTCGGGGGTGAAAACATAGACGGATCCAGAAGTTTTTCCAGTGGAGTCACTTATTTTAGAAAAAATTTCAACCAAATCAATTTAATAAAAATTTTTAGACCCGTCAATGGAGTTTTAAAATCCAGTGGAGTCACATGACCCCACTGGTTCTACTCTAGATCTGTCTATGGGTAAAAGGGCTTAGGTTTTTAGGAAACGCAAGAGTAGAACGAGGTTTTAAAAAAAAAGATTGGAGAGATAATAGAAAAGAGGGTAAAAACAACTTAACAGATTTGAGATTTAAAATTAATTTTTTAAAATATTGGACTTAAAATTAATTCAAATATATTTTCCAGATCGTAAGTCAATTTTTTTTCTTTTTTTCTCTCTTTAAAACAGTCTAAGACTTATCATCCCACGAATAAGACTCTATTCGACCTCCCCTTATCCCATCGTTAAATAAAACATCGATGTGTATTAATATTCATACATTTACGTTGCACTATCGAGGACAGATCTACGGTCGTATATACTACACTGGAGGGAGTAGAATAGCTACTCTCTGGTAATTAAAGAAGGCCAATTAACGTCCCCTTCGTTGTTGTGCCGCATCCTCTTCCTTGTCGTCTGAGGAGGAGGAGGAGACTGACCAAGGAACCTTTTTGAGGAGAAGATTCTTACGGATGAGGCCGCGCGCGGAGCCAAACAAAAGGGAGAAGATGATGAGACTTGAGAGCATCATCATCTCCAAACAAGAGGTCCAAACTGAAGGCAAGAAAAGGGTGGTGGTGGGGGGTGTACTCTGGCTTTGGAGATTCTAAAAATGACTTATGCACGTTCATTAATTAGAGGAGGAAAACGTCTTGAGTTGTTCTTGCTTGTACTTCGTACGTGTTTGCAGCTTTTTCTTACGATATGTGAAAGCCCATAGCTTTTTCTTTTCTCCAATCTTCCAGTCACCTCCACATGGGATTTGACGAAACATTTGCTGTTGCTTTGGCGGCTGATGCCATATATATATGGTGGGGAGGGACAAATTGGGGTTCCTTTGCTTTTCCAATTTGATAGTCTCGAAAGAGGACTCCGGTTGAGTCGATCGGTTAGAACTCTTGCTTAAAAATAAGAGGTCCCGAGTTCGATTCTTAAAGGGGTGGGTTACCTGATCTACATGTAATCTTCGAGATGTGTAGGTCCGGAGTTTTTCCGGTCAAGTGGGATAAGGGCGATACGGATACACGAAAAGTAGGAGTTATCAAATCCTGATCTTGGAGTTCACGAACATCAATATTTGAGACCACAAAATCACACGAGGTGGGATTTCCTCGTTACAAAAAAAAAATTTTTTGATAGTCTCGAATAAATTTTTATGAGTTAATTAATACACCGCATTAGGTTAATTAATAAACCACACTATCATCCGTCGGCTACAACCATGGACGGGGGCAAACTTAATTCTGCGCATTGCTCTATATATGCAGCTTTAGAACCCGTGTAAATATAACCATACATATGCACGTTTCCCTTATTGTTCTTCTTTGGATGTACAAGAGGAAGCTAACTAGATGCGATTGCAAAGAGCACCCATATATGTATAATTAGTTAGGGAGAAATACTTAGTTAATTAGTGCATATTAAAGATGTAGATCACACCTATTAAAATTGTAACATTTGATTTGAAGGTTTTTAATATCTCCCTCGTCACTATTTTTTTGAACCTTCCAACTCAAGTGCCACAATTTTAATGGATGTAGTGTACACCAAAATGTGCACTAAATATTTCTCATAGGAAGGTTATAGCTACATGAACCTTCTCCCTCCGGTACCATTCTCCCTTTGGCAATTGTAGTACATGACGGCAACGGGTGAGCTGAGGCTGTTGTACTCTAAGAAGGCCCTGGTGTTGAAGTTGGCTCGCCACTCCGGCGGCCGCACGGCTAGCCTGCCGGCCTGCCGAAATAGGACGAAAACCAGGCGGTGGATCCCGGCGGACGGCTGTGGTGGTTCGTAGGACACCAACTCCTGGCCTACACAGCATATAGAACATGAGGTATATCAGAGTAATACGCACTGGAGCGACGCAGCTGGCGAGAACATACGTATAGAAGAGTTTATTCTCCATATAATGTTTCCATATGCGCTATAGGGGGCGTGATAACTATATATGATCACTGCTGCCTAGGCAAAAAGAATGGTTTTTATTTCATCATCTTGGTTAATTAATGTTGGATGTTCACGTTCAAGTTACAGAATACAGAGTATGATCGGAGCTCAGCTGGAAATCGTTCACTTCCGATAGCCAAATTGAATCTCATAGCTAAGTTTCTTGGTTGTCATTCTGTAGAACAAATTGTTAATGCAAAACCGAGATGCCGGCTCTAGCTGCTATATATGAGGTGTTTATTCCTCGTAATTTTAGTCCAAAGGCTTCATAAAGTTTGCCCTTAATTTCTCTGGGGAAAAAGGACCCTCATTGCGAGGTGGTGATATATGCATGCCTAAACAAGAACATTAACTCAACTCTAATGATGGGATTTTATTGTTTCCATAAACTCATCTCAATCATTTCTGATAAACATGAATTTCTCTTGATACAGCAAATCACTTTTTCTGCTCCACTTCGATATTAATATGGAGAGGGAGGATGGCCGTGTGAGTACTTCAACTTCCCAAAACAGTAGTAAACTTTAGTTTACCCCTCTCGAAGGATACGATTAGATTGCATGCATGCATGGACCGATCTAAAGAAGGAACCGAAGTCAAATAGCATGCATCTTTCGGCAGGACATATATCATGATGCCAGATCCAAGAAGATTAATTTAATTGCTATCCTGATGCACTCAAACCTGAAGTGTAGCAAGTTGGAGACACCGGAACCTGAGCCGGTCGACGCTGGATTAATGTCCGTCACCAGCCTGCAACCCACAAGAGGAAAAGACATACGGGAGAAGGCCGTCATCACCATGCTCATCCCCCAGCCAATATATACGGATATCAGTACTTGTAGGGTTAGGAACCTGGGAACTCACCAGTGCAGGTATTCTCGTCTAGTAGGATTGCTTGGGCTGGGAGAGTCCGGATCCACCAACACCTTCCATTAAAAGATTAATTATCAAAAACAAAGAAAGTGATATATATGATAGATCTTCACATATGGGTATAAGGAACTTCAAATTATCCATCGATCAGTAACAAATACTTCCCTAGTGCTTCATGACAAGACATGGAACAACTTGTGAAATGTCGTCACTACCTATCTATTAATCTGTCTGTGCTGATGTATAGCGTCAATTGTAGTAGAGCTCGGAGACTTTATGCATGCCATACTCACAAGAGTGTAGAAGTTCCCAAAGTCGTTGTCGCCGCCGTTAACGAGGATTGTTGGCCGGCTTGCCACAGCCGACGGCCTAAATCCACATCCATTGGCCACCTCCTTACTGCCATAGATCACTCGGAGAGACACGCATGGGGTGAACGGGTCGACGACGTCTCCCACTACACCGCACATGGCCAAGGGGTCTCTCATCCCCCTTTGAGGTTCCCTTGCCATGGCGAGCGAGGTTGGTATATATGGATGTTACAGGGGGATGGCGAGCAGGGAAGAGAGAAGTGGAAAGGATTCCGGCACATACTGTGAGCCCCTGCGTTGTGCAGAAAGGTGAGACGTGGTGGCATATGCATATATAGAGGTAAAGATGCCGCCTGTTTGTGCACATTTCATATCCATATCTGCGGGGCTCTCTCCCACCAGGAATCTTCTCTACTCAACTTTGTGCCTTGGTAATGTACGTTGCACCTTCCTACAAAAGAAAAAGGGTTAAATCTTTCGATGCTACGTACACACATTCAGAACAACTTTACATCCCATTAATGTTTAATCCCCAAGACTTCGTGTGTTTGAAAATTCTAATCTGTTAGAAGAAATATTCCTCAGAAATTTAAAGCATGGAAGGTTCACTAAAATATTGTGGTTAATTGCATCTGTTTGTTGCTTATGTGGGATTGAGCTTTTGTACTATTGGAAGATTAATTTTGGATGATCTGAGTTGACATTTGTTGGATTATGGGATCCAACAATGCTATTAGAGATTCCCTGTGTATTACATGTGGGCTCCGGATTAGATATGTGTAGTCACATCATGTTTGGCAGTCCAACTCGTCGTAGGGATTAACCGTGCCATGTATGAAGCCCTCAGGCCTGCCCATACATCATATTATAGATGTGGGGTTCTACTTTAGCAAACAAAGAAAATACGGTTTACTTTTACTATCAACTGGAGTTTTTTGTGCAACGGTTAAAGGCTTTTGTTAGATTACAATATGATGGATCTACAATGGGTATCAGAGCGATGTCACGGGTTCAATATCTAAGAGTGTCGCTGGATAGGAGATTGTAACGACCCATGATCCAAGATATTGGTTACCCTCCAGTATTCCGAACTCTGAACCGCTATCTATGAGCCGAAGCTCGAAAGGGTTGAGAAGGCATCTGAGAAGTCATAAAAGAAGCTTGGATCTCAACAAGTGCATATCAAACTCAACTATATATTGCACATAACTACAACAAGAAGTATAACTCAGAGCTCAAGCTCAAGTACAGTAGAAAGGAAAAGCACAACCAATTCAGAACATAGTCAGCTCACTGAGGTAGTAGTTAAGTAGGACCACTGAAGCGACTCTGCACCTCTGCACCCTGGGCTGATGGATCCTCACTTAAAAGAGAAGGGAGTGAGCCTCGTCCAATGGTTGTTGTTTATAATTTAGTCCTTGCTCTAATTGATATGACTGAATAATATACACATATTTACCTGACTCACATCCTGATATTTCACGTTGAGGCATGACATCATCACTCCTCTACTGGTGTTGTAATTTTAATTATTTATGTTGATGTTTCTTTCTGACAGTGATATACGTGGCTTTGAGGAAGTTCAGAAGTACCTTAAACAACACATTATTATTAAGAATCTTGGCAAGCCGCGCTATGCTTTAGGCATTAAGCTAGATAGCCAATGGATGAGCAGGTGTCTCTCTCTATCAAAGAAAATATGTTTTAGATCTTCTTCAAAAGATGGGCCTCCTTGATGCAAGCCAACTGAAACTTCTACAATTCCTCAACAGGGGTTGGATGTTGTAAATAGTCCAAACTTTAATGATGTTGCAAGATATCAATTGATTGTGTGAGAAGTTGATTTATTTGACTGTCACTAGACTCGACAATGTTTTTCTTACTAGCGTAGCGAGTCAATTTATGCAGGCACTTAAAGTATGTGATTGGAAAGTGGCTGTGAAAATTCTGCATTATATTAAGGATGCAACAGGGAAAGACCTATTGTATAGAAATAATGGTCATTTGAGAATTAAAGCTTTTTTAGATGTTGATAAAGCAGGGTCTAACCTAGATAGGCGATCTAGGTCAAGTTTTTGCACATATATTGGTGAAATTTTGGTTATCCAAAAAAGTGAAAAACAAAATGTGGTAGTCCATTCTAGGGCTGAAGCAAAGTATTGGGCTATGGCTTAAACTACATGTGAAATGATGTGAGTAAAGAGTCTTATGCTTGATTTTGGAGTTTTTTTTACTCGAAGCTTATGAAAATACATTGTCGTACTCAAGCCACGATTCATATTGCCAAGAATCCAAATTTTCATGAGCTAACTAAACCCCATGAGGTGGATTGTCATTTATGAGGTAGTGGACCTCGCCGTTCAAATCCGTTAACCTAATAACGAGCTTGACCTGACTCTGCCTCCCGTGAATGAGTCGTAGCCTCGCAAGGGATATCATTCACATGTCCGTGAAAATATAAAAGAAACACTTCAAATATATATAAGATTGTACATCTCACAATATTTACATGAAATATACATAGCTAGTTCTCAACTAGAGTCAAATACATAGTACAACAACCTGCAGGGGCATATCTTGAGGTGAATAGAAAGTAAAGATTACACTGTTGGAGGTGCAGGTCCAACTTCGCTACGGTGCGGCTTTGAACTAGATGAGGGACGGGAACCATCCTGCTCTCTCTCACCTGAAAAGAGTAGGAATGAGCCTCACAAGTCACTGGCTCAATAGGGAAACACCCCCAAAAGTCGTACAAAATCAAACTCACAAAGTAAAGAAGCAAGAAGCTATACTAGGCAATTTATAGTGCTACATACACATGATATAAAAATTATAAATAACTAATATCTCAAACTATTAACAGAAATCAACCCTTAATAAATAAACGGCAAACCTCGTTCAAGTGTACGAGCTAGAGCAGGGTAACACCACACTCGGGTCACGAAGACTGGTTCGCGACACCAGTAGCTAATCCGGACAAATCACACATGACTACCTCTCAGTCTCGCAGCCACGGACGAAAGGTCCAGCTGTCGCTCCACCACAACAAGGTCAAGAAACCGCGGAGACCAACCAACACCACACCTGCAGACCACACCACCGCAGGCCCACTCCTGGCACCTTTATGGACTTCGGCCCGAGCTCCCTAAAGTGAGGCACTGAGAAAACAGGACTAGCTGGGACCCAGTACGTCTATTGTGTCCGTGCCCCCAACCAAGAACACGCTGCAAGCGACTAAACACAACTCTCACAAGTCATTGTCCCTCTGCCGTCTTTCCCTCAGCCGGACGTACAACTCTACACAAGAGTGAGGGTGTCCAGAAAGACGACACAGACCTCGACGGTACACAGTACCGGGACAAACCCTGAACACTAACGTGTCTGGCTCACAAAAACCTGGGGTACCCGATTAGAGAGGTAACCACAGTAGGTGTCGTACTACTCGCCACGTACTCACAAACCAAGTAAACACGACATTCCTCCACCTCAACGCGTGCCAACGCACCGCTTATTAACATTACGAATAAGAAATAAAACCAAACGATAATCATGAAACCTTGCACAAGCTTACAGCCTTCAGAAGCCAGAAGGTGACGGGGTACTCTGTCGCCTTCAGAACGCGACGCCTCGATATGACACGTTCTGAAGCAGAATGCGACGGGCGTTCTGAACGCGACACCCTGGGCCGTCGTCTTCACAGATAGAGCCCCAACTCCAGGGTTCCATCTCTGAATACCCCACACAAACCATGCAAACATCTATATAGAGCATTTATAAACAGTCTAACAGTTACACTAGCATGCCATCTAACATCTAAAACTCAATCCATGGATTAAACATGCTAAACATACTATCTACAATGAGAAACATGGTGGAATCTCCCTACCTACGCGAAGTACGTGAAGAACAACAACGGTTCAGCGTTTCCCCCACTCCATACCACGTCCTCGCGATGAGAGCACGCCGAAACCAACTCCAAAACCTCAAATTGCCCAAGAACCACCTGCAAAAACCCTCTCCTAGCCGAGCAGAACTTTCTGAGCTCTGTTTGGCAGACCTAAGTTCTAAACTCTACAGAGTTAAGAACGTGACACACCTGGCTGTCGCAATAAGACGCGATGGTATGGGCCGTCGCCTTCTCACCGCTGACGCTAGCTGGCTGCCCTGCGCGCGCCACGCGGCGGGCATGCAGCCAAACGACCCCAAACAGTGGCAACGTGAACGTGACGCCTTGAACCGTCGCGTTCAGAACACGACGTTCATCCCCGTCGCGTTCACAGACAGAGAACCAGTGGGCGCCCTGGACCCGAGTTCTCGGCCCACAGTGCCCAACAACCTGCGAAACACTCCAAACACAAGCCAAAGGCTACACACTGGCCACCAGAACTGATAAATCTCAGTCCAAACGATTACTACGCTATGCCTCAGAAGATTTACTCCACTTACTCTTACAAAAAAACAGTTGACAAATTTGTTTATGAAAGATCTTAGAGTATCTTGATTTGTTTTTGTGCGTAGCAAGTTGGGCGTTTTTGACATATATTCGCCACTAAAGGGGGAGTGTTAGATTACTGTTTAATTATAGTTATTATTAGTGGGAATACATTAGATTATAATATATCCACAATACATCTTATTGTGAACTCAGGTATAAGATATCCTTGCTAATTGTCAATTAAGGAGTAGTTAATCTATTTTTTTCTCCGATCCTAATCAACATGCACTATATCAAGGCGGATAGAAAGTTTATCCGAGTTGAGACATTTTTTTTCCCACGATACTAAAGCTGCAGTCTAAGACTTATTATTCACACGAATAAGATCACTCTACATGTGCGACCTCCTTATCCAATTATTACATAAACCTCGGCGTGCATTAACATTCATATATTTACGTTGCATTATGGAGGACAGAAGGACGTATATATCTTTAATAAATATAAAATAATATTAAGAGATTCTTTAGAGACATCCGATAAAATTGAAACGATATAGAGAAAATTAACATGACCCATGCGCAAAGATGACACGCATAAATCGAGAAATAGTAATGAAAGGTCCCCTACGTTGTTTTGCTGCATCCTCTTTCCTTGCCCGTGAGGGGGGAGGAGGAGACTGACCAAGGAACGTCCTTTTCGAGGAGAAGATTCTTGCAGATGAGACCGCGGAGCCAAACAAAAGAGAACCTTCTTAAAAGGGAGAAGATGATGAGAGCATCAATATCTCCAAACAAGAGGTCCAAACTGAGGCAAGAAAAGGTGGTGGGGGTGTACTCTGGCTTTTGGAGATTCTAAAAGTGACTTGTGCACGTTCATAATTAATCGGAGGAGGAAAGGTTTTGAGTTGTTCTTGCTTGGGATCTTGTTATTTTCTCTATTTTAACTTTCCATCCACATATAATCTGATGAATTTTAAATTTTAAGAGAAATATTTTAGGTTCGACAAAACTATTTGGCCATAAGTATTTATGGACACAAACGATTGGCAGCAGAGCTCGATCACATTTATTTGTATTTGTAAATAGATATATAATTAAATATTTTTATAGTTGAGTATAAAATATTTTTCAAACTCTAAAAATTCGTTCGTACTTTTGAGGCTGATGCATGATTGGTTGGGGAGATAGATTGAGATTTCTTTTCTTTTTCAATTTGATCGAGATAGCCTAAGATAAGTTAATCCATGCATGGCTGTGATACGATAAATTTCACAGAAAGAGGAGTGCAAGGCCATCCGAATATATTCTAAGATAGCTGGAAGAGGAAACTTTATCCCATGCATCTTTTCTTCTCTTGCATATATTCTCAATAAAAAATATTTATTACAAAAATTATGGGACAAGACCCTCCTTTCTCACTCTCTCTCAACATTTAGTCACGTGTGCAAGCTAGACTAACAAATCCGTATTAGTAGCATAACAATTATCCATTGAGCTCACTAAGTTACAACTTCATTTCCCAATAATGTGCTTTACAGAAAAATAACAAGATTAACTATTCGTGCATCCATTGGTGGATATGGCAGGAGCGGTGTCTTCAAATCTTTGAGGATAAGGCTACAAATCAGTAACACACTTGCTTCTACATATATAGTGGATGACATATATATATATATATATATATATATATATATATATATATATATATATATATATATATATATATATATATATAACAAGAGGATGGTCCTCAGGGTCAATAACTGGGAGAGCGCACCCTCTCTTAGAGGGGGAGAATGTTCTCACTCCACTAGCGAGAACACCTGGGCCAAAATATATTAATATAACATGATACAAGGAGAAGGAGGCATACCCCCTTTAAACCAGTCTAACATGCATAAGACCAGTTTATCAATAACCATAGGTCCCTTACAAATATGTGGAAGACTATTAGCGCCCCAGAAAATCTCATTTTTTATGGAAGTAAGGGCATGATTAGCCACTAGATTAGACTCCCTAAAACATGATGAATGGTACCGCAGTCATCAGACAAAATAGATCTCACTTCCCGCCACCACCAGTAAATGTGCCATGAGGTGCACTTGTTTTGCTGAAGTGAGTTGACAAGGGATAGCGAATCACAGTAGATAGCAGTGAGTTGCACACTACAAAAAAAATGACCTATAGCTTCGCGTAACAACTATAGGTATATGTCAAAAATCCGAAGGTAAAATCCTTTACCTACGCAAAGTGCTACGGTTTGCATCCGACACGCATGCGCGCGTGACTAAATCTTATACCCACAGAAAAATAATCGTAGGTATATATCGGATTATTCATACAAATATTAGCCGTAGGTAAAGATTTATAAAAAGCATAGGTAAAATTCTTAAAAACTATAGGTATTGCCGTCTATACTTATAGTTTCATAACCGTAGTAAAACCTTTTTGAGATGATGATAAATAAATGTAAGTGTAGAGGTCATCTATACTGATTGTTTATAACCGTAGTAATACTTTTTTGAGATGTTGCAATATATATACCTATGGCTTTACAGTATTGTAAGTAATGATATTTAGTCATGAATATTAAAAAGCGTAGGTGTAGAGTTTTTTTTTTTACAAATATAAAATAAATACCTGTCCATATCTGATGTTAACATGTAATACATATACAGATACATCCACATAACTAAAATAAATTCAAATCCATATCCACTCATCTACATCACATAAGCAAAACAATATTCAAATCCATAATATTCACATTCACATCAATAACATTCACATATTCACTCATATATCCACATAAACAAAGACATGCATGATCTGGTAATTTTGGAAGTTCATGATCTGGTCCAAATATGAAACAAATGTGCACATGGCATTTGATAAAATTCAACGTTACTCCAGTGCCAGAGGTCCCCTTGGCATGCTTTATACCCAATCTGCAGCATAGAGAAAAGGAAAATAAATTATGCATTGTACAAATTTTGAGTTGAAATCCACATCATAAAGGTCAGAAGCAAGGCAATAATTAATTACTTATTTGTACATGGGAAGGAAAGACACGTGAAGCAAAGCTCTTCGAAAATATTTGTAAACTTCTCACTTAGCCCTCCTATTCCCAACTTCTGAAGATTAAACTCCTTTTGTCTGAAGTTGACTTCCCCAACCAGGATTTGCCTGTGCAAGTGCTACCCAGAACATATTCATGTTTGCATTTCCCTGCTGAGGGGGACACCAGCCAATGTTGTGATTTGTTAAGAGTATCAACCAAAAGAACCACTAGAAGATGGTTCTCTAGAGATACTCAAAAAGGGAGAGAAAGCTAATCTAAGTATCAACCTCATAAAACAGTAGCATGTAGCATCCATATCTGCATTTTGCAACCAATGAGAATAGTATGTGAAATATTACTGAAAAGAATAAATAACAAAGAAACTAGCACACCTGAAACAAAGTAAAACAATAAAGAAAACAGCTAGAGAATCTAGAATCGAACAACAAGCAGGAAAACCAGATAAAACTGCCAAAGTTTATTATCAATTGTTGAATAAGTGCTCCTTTCACACCGCAAACCATGATAGTGAAACGCCACAAAATGGTGTATGTCCAAGGCAGAATCACCATCAATAACCACAAGTTCATATTAATATTTATTTGGAGAATACGGTAAATATGCAAATTGAGTATGACATTTCCTTTTTCCTCCAAAATCTAAATCAGAAATGTAAATGTACTAGGAACATCACCAGAGAATGGAAACTCTAATTCAAGTGAAACTTCGTCCTCTCAAGTGTCATTTCATTACCCTTTGTCCAAGATTTTCAAGTCTACAATGCACATTTTTCTCAACAATGTCAGAAAAAATTCTGACATGCCTAAAGAAAATGATTCATCAAGTCCAACAAGGCATAGCACTTAATAAAGGATCTAGAGCCTAAGTTGGCAACTTGTAATTCAATTCCAGACAAAGGATTGGCCTAAATCATCCAAGATCATAGCAGTTAAATGTAAGGATGATAAGACTTCAACTGAAAAGGATAGCAGTTAAATGTACTTGGCCTTTACCTTCAGTCCTGCACAGCCCACTATTCCTGTAACGACAGTGACAGCATCTGGATGGCGTGCAACTTGAAAGTTGAAACTACTCTACAATTAAATTTTCAAGAAGAAACATAGAAGAAATGCATTTATCAATCTCAGAAGAACCAATTGTACTCAAAAGAATGGATGATGAGACTGGTAAGGGTAAGCAATGTTTAATCACCTGGTGTGGATCATTCACAGGTATGGAAAATGAGGCCATTGTATCTCAAAAAAAAAAAATCTGTCTCAACAAAAAGGGCCAGTGTATCTTAAACAAAAAGTCTATCTCAACAAAAAGGGCCAGTGTATCTCAACATAAAAGTATGTCCAACAAAAAGGGCCAGTGTATCTCAACAAAAGGGCCAGTGTATCTCAAAAAAAAAAGTCTGTCCAGCAATGTTCATGCATATAGTCAATGTTCTTTAGTCCAGCAATGTTAGTCAACATGAAGTCGAAACCAAGCAGCATCATGGATGGACCATAACCTGAAAAAATAGATCATACAAGGCTAAAAGTTACCAAATTGAAGACATAGGAAGAAATGTTAAATTGGAAGAAATAGTTAACTACTTACATAGTCCTTTAACCATAAGATGTGACTTCCGAGAGCATCACTCAACCTTTTCCTAAACTGATCCTTAACAAATAGTGATGTGTTTGGCCTTTGAGCATGGGTGATCGATACCTCACAGTACTCAGTGCCTATTTTGCGGCCCATGACTATTTTTTCAATTTCTGTGCTGACGAGGATTCCATCAGCTACATGTTGCATCTCAATGTCAACTAAAAGGACACGTTTTCCAATTAACTGTAACATGTATGAAAAATCCAAACATTAAAAAAAAATTTTGAGCATGTATAAACATAACTAGATTATATACAATTTTTTGAAAGAGAACTACAAGTTTACTAGATCTACCTTGCTTACATCTCCACAATCTATAATGCACTTTACATCTTGACTAATATTTTGTCCCTCAACTGCACTGGTCGTATGCACATCCACATGTGGAGATGGAGCACAGTTACCATCACTCTTGGCCTAGAACAAAGTTGAACCCCAAATTGTCATAAACATATTTATGTTGGAACATACCCAAAAGTAAATGATGGTAGCAGGTCTATGTAAAATGTTTGCCATAAAAATCATAAAGAAGGATGCAG
The DNA here is from genome assembly GCA_014218235.1 of Colocasia esculenta. Lineage (NCBI taxonomy): Eukaryota > Viridiplantae > Streptophyta > Magnoliopsida > Alismatales > Araceae > Colocasia > Colocasia esculenta. Next base: position 6,441,464 of record CM024754.1, on the reverse strand, counting down.
CAAGTTTGAGTGTATTCTACTTGTCATATAATATGAATGGAACATTCTATTTGAGCCATTGGTAAGTAGAAAGATGCTTCACTTTGGATGATGTTGATTTAAGTTGGTAACCATGACCCCTTTCATATGTTTCTCTTTGAATAAACTGTAATCTGCTATCTCTCTGACCGCCTTATATCTGCAGTTAACACTGTCTCTCTGCACTTGGCTGACATGGCTATTAGCTGGAAAATTTGATGGCTATCCAAGGTCTTGGTTGCCCCCTTCAATGGACAGATTCGAACTTGCTCTTCAGTTTGGTATATCAGTCATGGTCATTGCCTGTCCATGTGCACTTGGGCTGGCCACTCCAACTGCAGTCAGAGTTGATATGAATCTCCTGACCGCTCTGCTTGCTTTTTTACCGCCCAATTTTCTTTTCTGACCTCTCTCACACACACACCCACACACACGTGAATGCATAGAGCTCCTGTCAAACTTTGGTAAGAGAGTGACATGGATGCATGTTTAACATCAAAAGACCAAAGGAAAACTTAATGTAGTGCATATCCATAATATTCACATTCACATTCACTTTAGTATGCAGGAAAAAATCTCTTTGGGTCTATGATATTATCATCAATACAAGTGTGAGATTGTAACCCAATAAACCCCAAGAAATCCCAAAAAGAGCAAAGCATACCTAACACCGATCGAGCAAAGACCATCCTTCTATACTGCACTCTCAAGCCTCGCACAAAGAATCAATTAAATAGATGAAAAACCTCCAAGTCTCCACTACCTCCCAAGTAAGGCACAGTAGGAGACTGATGAATATTTTAAGAACTGAAAAAGGGATCAAAGAACCCAATGAAAAAAGAAATAAATGTGGGTAGTACCAGGAATATATACTAGAAACAAGAGAGAACCCAATGGTTTTTTTTTTTTTTTGGAAAGGTGAGAACCCAATGAAATTGATGGATAGAATCAAAAACACAATCAAAATTGATGATCTATCCAGTTTCATTTTCTTTTCTAATTTCCCTATGTTTTTCTTTATTCCACTGATTATGCCATATCTAACTTGCCATGTTATTGAGGATGTTTGCAATGCCTTCTTGGTCACAGTGTGACAATATCTTTCTTTTCTTATGGACATTTCTTCTCAAAATTCTAGGTGCACCATATAAGAGAGGAATGGAACAAGTGAAGGCAAGAAAAAATGGACTGCTTTACTCAAAACAGACCCAAGAATGGATAGGACAGACTTCACCTGCCAACAGTACACATCCAGGAAAGGCTCTCTGATGACAGTGAGAAACCATAGATCTAGCATCCATATTTTCATCCATACACACATGGCAGAGCAAGAAAGAACAAAACATATTAGCAAAAAATCCCAATGTATTTCAAATAAAAAGTCTACTTCAAAAAAAAGGTAAGTGTATCTCAAAATAAAAAGTTTGTCTCAACAAAAAGGGCCAGTGTATCTCAAAATAAAAATTTGTCCAACAATGTTCATACATATAGTCAATGTGTGTAGTCCAACAATGTTAGTCAACATGAAGTCAAAACCAGCAGCATCATGGATGGACCAGAACCCTGAAAATAGATCCATAAAACCGTTAGAATATTAGTATAAAACCGTTAGAAGATTAGTGGTTAACTCTAAGTAACCTAATTTGATGTCCTTAAATTGAGTATTCCAATGTCCAATTTATCCTTGATCATAACCACTATGTTGTAGAAACACTCTTTATAGAACAAGCTTTCTTACTGCCATTTAATACACCGGGATTTATCTCATTCTTTACCTCACTCTTTGCAATTTTCTGGGTTATTTAGATTTAAAACAGAATCCATAGGTTTTGCTGTTCCTGACATGTTGAAGTACAACTTGGCATCTGATTCTTCACCCAATTTCACAACCATTTAGTAAGCATAAATTTGTTGAAAACTCCCAAAGGAACAAGATCTGCACCTTCCTAGTCTTACTAGTACACACCAATGGCCAGCTCAAAAAATGCAACCACTTCTTGATCCTTTACCACCTACCCAGAAAAAAATTGAGCATGTGTAAGTATAACTAGATTATATATATACAACTTCTTAAAAAGAGATTACAAGTTTACTATACCTTGCTTACATCTCCATAATCTATAATGCACTTTACATCTTGATCTACAGTTTGTCCCTCAACTGCACTGGTCGTATGCACATCCACGTGTGGAGAGGAGCACACTTACCATCATTCTTGGCCTAGACAAAGTTGAACCCCAATTGTCATAAACATATTTATGTTGGAACATACCCAGAAGTAAATAATTTGCTTATGAATTGTTTGTCATAAAAATCTTAAAGAAGGATGCAGCAAGTTTGAGTGTATTCTATAATCTGTTAATGGACCAGCAGCAGGATGCGTAGCTGGAGCCTTACCTACCAAGGAAGTCAAAGCTGGAGGTGGCATAGCAGCAGGAGGACCAACAACATAAGGTGCATCTGGAGCAGGAGCAAGCACGCCAGCCAAAGCAGGAGGTGGCACAGCAGTTGGAGGGCCAACAGTAGGAGCGGGTGCAGCTGGAGCCGAAGAAAGAGCTACAAGAGCAACCGAAGCAGGAGGTGGCACAACAGCATGGGGGCCAACAACAGGTGGTGCAGCAGCACTGGGACGGGTGCCTTTACTGACCAGAACTTTCATCGAGCACTCCAAGAGCACCATGATTATGCTGAGACGGGGCCCAATCGGAGGACACATATGTGCATGGAAGATGGAGAAGCGCCACGGGACCGATATCGTTGCTGAGGAGGCATATCTTCGGGCACTTGCACAGCAACGTTAGAGCAGCACCAACATCTAACAGAGTAGAGTTCTGATCATTGCCAACTTTCTGATGAGGATTTACATCGAGCATATTGAGTGCATTATTTCTGACAGATTTCGATGAGCAGTAGCCACTTGAAGAAGGAAAATCATCATGTACAAGGCATCTTCTGTCACAGCAAGAGCATCATTAACAACGGGCTTAGAGGCATCACTTGGGCCTTGCCCTGTATAGGTTGCCAGAACATTTCTTGGCCAAGGCTGGAGCCTGTTCATCATACAGTTGCTTTGGACCAGAATGATCAAAAAATGTTGGTCCTCTTGCAGATATTATGACAGCGGATGTTAAGATATTAGGCCACATTCAGACTCTTCACATGTGTACAGTCAGGTTATGTCGTTCGAGAGTCAGAAAGATATTAGGCAACATTCAAGACTCTTCTCGTTTGGGTGGGTTCGTGGGCGCCGGGGGGGGGGGGGGGGGGGGGGGGGGTGGGGGGTTGGGGGGGGGGGGGGTTGTTGTGGACTAGGGGGCGGGAGTCGATCGGAGTGAGAAAAAATGGAGGGTTACCGTTGCCATGGGTCGAGTAGCGGCGGCGCCACGTCGTCCTGTTCTTCCTCTTCGCCGTTCCTCGTCGCCGCCGAGCGGGCGGCTCTGTGGCGTTCCTCCTGCTGTCCCCCCGCACTGAGCCGGCCCGCGCCACGGCCCTCCGTGGGCCCACCCAGGCGATCGCCCAGACCTGTGGCGTGACGCGGCACCAGAGCCTCTGCGTCCGCTCCCTCATGCAGTTCCCCGGGGCTGTCCAGGCGGGGAAGCGAGATCTGGTGCACATCTCAGTGAACATGACGCTGCAGAGCATCAGCAGGGCCTTCTTATGGCGCCTCCGCCATCGCCAACGCCTGGATGGACACGCTACTCCGGACGGCCTATGAGGACTGCATCGAGCTGCTCGACAATTCCATCGACCAGCTATCCCGCTCCCTCGCCGCCGTTACTCCGGGCAAGACGAGCGAGGAGAGACCAGCCAACCTCATTTTACAAAGACCAGTAGTAGCTCATCTCCCATTGCTCTAGGTTCTGGCAGCCAAGGGCGAAGTTCTAAAAGATGGCCACTGTCGAGGATGTCGTGGATGATGGCGGTTGTGGGCGAGGGTGTGGTAAACGATGGCGGCCGCAGTCGAGCAGGTTGTAGACGACGACGATGGGGATGAGGGCATCATGGTTGATGACGACGGCGGCTTCGGGAGTGAACGACGATGGTAGTGCCCGAAGGTTGGAGAACGATAGCGGTTTGGAGATGACGGTGGAAAGGGTATCATACACAAGAGAAGCCCCCTAAATCCAACCCTTTTTCATTTCCCACCAGAAATGAAAAGTATTGCCGCCAAAACTAAATCCTTTACCTATGGTTCCTTTTGTTTTCAGATGTTATGTATTGATCAATATATATATTTTAAAATTTTCATAAGTATATTTCAACTTTTTATTATATTTCTAGATAAATCGTAACCAAAATAACTACTTTTACATATTATTATATTAAACTGTAACTATATGTACATGTATACCACACGTTAAAATAACCGTATGTGTAACCTTACAACAGATATTTTTTTCGTATGTAATTCTCATTTGTACCTACGTATTACCTTGTCGTAGGTAAAATCTGTGGGTATAGACCCAATTTGTTGTAGTGGCAGCCAATAAACTTTGCCAGACGAAGACTATCACAAAGAGCACGGGTTTCAACAATGAGACTATTTCCAGCACCATAGAAGTGAGCAAACGCCAGAGAGAGAGAGAGAGAGAGAGAGGTGAATGGCCATCCAACGGCCAATTAAAAAAAATGTATTGCGCGCATCATGCGGCGAGGACGTACTATCGCATCCCAACTTTTACCTAGATATATTAAAGAATAATATTTACCCATTTAATTTATATAATTAGAGTTGAAAGAAACTGACAAAGTCTAAGTACAAATGGTGGGCGCATCAACTAAGGAGATGTCCAAGTTTTCCCGCAAAAGACTTGCTTCCACATGTACATGTGGCCATCGAAAAGAAAGGAGGTGTCAGAATCTCTGTGGAAATAGAAATTTCTTGTTTTAAAAACTATTTATCATGTTGTTCTTTTCTTATGGCTGTGCATTGTAAATTCAAATCCCGTCGGATGCTACACGAGCAATGGTGACGAGAGATGACCCTACAATTGCAGAGCGCGGGCGTGCCAGTCACCGAGTGACAATAAATGGTTTGCCTCCGAGAGTCGAAGGGCTTTGGGTCTATTGTGCGCGCCGTTTGACTTCCTCAAACGATTGTGAGTGTCGGGTCCTGGACCAAAATCCCGTCGTTGCCTAAGCGCAACGGCGTTAATTACATCTCTTTGAGAGAGAAAACCCTTGATTAATCGCCAGATTAGAAAGTCTCATGGCCTTAAAACGGAAACATCCGATAAAGGTGTAAAGTGCGTGCTAAAGTGAAGCTAGAATAGCAACAAGAAAGATTTCTATTGATAGCATTTGACACATTGTGATCATTATCATCTTTTGTACAATTTTGGAAGATTTTATCCACTTATTCATTAGATATTTGTTAATAATGTCAATTGCGTTGCTCTTTATTTCATTTAGAGCACAATACTATAGCTGCTGGTGAGTCGGCAGGCTGCTGAGTCGGCCAGGCTTAGTTGGGCAGGTGCTTGAAGCGGCCAGGTGGTTGAGTTGGGCAGATAGCTGAGTTGGACAGATGCTGAGTTGGGCAGGTGACTGAGTTGGGCAGATGCCTGAGTTGGGCAGGTGACTGAGTTGGGCAATGCCTATTGGGCAGACAACTGAGTTGGGCAGATGCCTGAGTTGGGCAGGTGACTGAGTTGGGCAGATGCCTGAGTTGGGCAGACAACTGAGTTGGGCAGATGCCTGAGTTGGGCAGGTGACTGAGTTGGGCAGATGGATGAGTTGGGCAGATGACTGAGTTGGGTAGGTGGATGAGTTGGGCAGATGACTGAGTTGGCCGGGCCACTGCAACGCTGCCGAATCACCTAGCCAACATAGTTTTCGGGGTCTTTTAATCATACAAAGTCTTTTGGTCTCATAAAGATGCGCGAGAAAAATTCGGCAGCACCTCCCCTTTTCTCATGACGCAAGAGGAGGGCGCGATACTCGTCCACCATGATGGAGACGGCACCAAAACAAGGTGTTAGCCACGCGCGGCGCCACCCAAATGGCACACGGTACCAATTCCTGAGGCCTGCCTACGAAGGAATTGATGAGTACCGGGACCAAAAACAAGTAATCTCATAAACCAAGACTTGTCGACTCATCACGCATGAGGCTCGCCGACTCACCAGTTCAAATCTCTTCACTGATTCGGTGAGTCGGGAGCGGCCAGATTCCTTGCCGACTCACCCGCCAGAAACATAAGACGGTTTAAATTTCGCGGAAAATTCGGCAGCACCTCCACGGACCTGTGAGATGTCGGAGAGGTCACGGTATCCATCCATCATAATGGAGATGGTACCAAAACGGGGTATTGCCGTGCACGGCGCTACCCGAATGGCACACGGTACCGGTTCCCGAGGCATGGCTACAAAGGAACCGGAGAGTACCGAGACCGAAAATAGTCCGATGGACAAACCAGTGATGTACGAGTCCAGGAACTCGGGCATAGATATCATATTATCTAACCCGAGGCCTCATAGAGTCTCATTTCTATGTGAGTCGGCGACAAACAGTTCTGCCCCCTGTGAGTCGGCAGCCCTCATTTGCAGTGGAATGACACCCAAATCACAGTGGAACGGCGTGAAACTTTTATGAGAGGGACTGAGGTATATCCCGGTCAAATCCAAACTCTTACACGGGCAAAATCCCGGGCCGATCAGTTCCAGATCGCGGAAAACCACGTGCTGCCAGGGTGGTTGGCCAGCAGGCCAGGTGAGTCGGCCACGAGCTCTCTCAACGGGACGGCACCCCAATCAGGTCGGAATGACACGAAATTTTTATGGGAGGACTGACATACATGTCAAGCAACCCGGTCTCTTTAGATGGCGAAATTCCGTACCGATTGATCGCAGATCGCAAAAGACGTGCACACTGCCCAAGTGAGTCGGCCAGCAGGCCAGGTGAGTTGGCCACGAGCTCTCTCAATGAACGGCACCCAAATCACGTCGGAATGACACGAATTTTTATGGGAGGGACTGACATACATGTCGAGCAACCCGGTCTCTTTAGACAGTGAACGCGCCGTGCCGATTGATCGCAGATCACAAAAGACGTGCGCACTGCCCAAGTGAGTCGGCCAGCATGCCAGGTGAGTTGGCCACGAGCTCTCTCAATGAGACGGCACCAAATCACGTCGGAATGACACGAAATTTTTATGGGAGGGACTGCATACATGTCGAGCAACCCGGTCTCTTTAGACGGCGAAATGCCTTGCCGATTGATCGCAGATCGCAAAAGACGTGCGCACTGCCCAAGTGAGTCGGCCAGCAGGCCAGGTGAGTTGGCCACGAGCTCTCTCAATGAGACGGCACCCAAATCACGTCGGAATGACACGAAATTTTTATGGGAGGGACTGACATACATGTCGAGCAACCCGGTCTCTTTAGACGGTGAAACGCCGTGCCGATTGACTTTAAAACACCGAAAACTCACTATCGAGTGAGTCGGCCAGGCTATGGAGATGCAGTTCTCAAAGTCCGGAAATGACTTGAGCATTCAGTGGGAATGAGAAGCTATTTAACATATTAAGAATCCCTTTGTAGGCCTTGAACGGGGCATAGGTATCATTTACCTAACCCATTGTGTTCAGAACCAAAAGATAGTTAAACGGTGGAGGAAATCTTCATGACACAGAAAAGTTGCACAAAAAAGGAACATATACCAAGAAACTACTGAACCCACTTTGAGGTAAGCGACTGGTGCCCATTGGGCCTTTATACCCACTCCCCTTTGAGTGAAATGAGGTATTAGATTACCTCTTCACTGTTTCAGGGCAGGCCCCTTTTGCTTTCAAAGAAAAAGAGATCATGACACATCATCATGGATAGAAGCAATAGAAGTTAAATATAAACAAGAACAAAACTCTTCTGGACATGCTTTCACGCAAGGACACAACAAGGAAAACATTATGCACATGTATTTTCAACCCTCAAGCATTAACATCTCTTGGTGAGCAAACACATGCTCCCATGGAAAAGGTCACGTACAGAGAGTATAAAGAGAATAAAAAGAAACATATAGCATAAGAAAGGGAGGGGGGTGAGAGGCACAAGGAACGAACTAAAAAAAAAGCAAGGAAGCCAGCAGCGGCTGGGTTGATGGACTGGACAGCACCCTCCCTTTTCCTCTTTCTCTTCTTGGCTTCTACCTGGAAAGATCACCCGAACCACCCTCCCTCCAAGGCCTTTCTTCTGCTGCTCCTCTCTCCCAGAACCAGCCAACCGAGCTCCTCTCTCCCCCCTTTCTTGCTGCTCACGCCAAGGCCTCTCACCCTTTTCCAAGGAGTTGCAAAAGGCAGATCTGGCTTCTCTTGGAGGAGGCCTTTTTATAGTGGGGGGTGAGGGGTTTCTTAAAGTGACCCCTAGCATGGGGTGTTTTGGGCCATTTGATAATGGGCCAATAGATGGGCCTATCTTGCTTTGTTTTGGTGTTTTTTTTTTTATGTCCACAAATGCCCCCCACCCAGGGGTGGTGCAAGCGAGGGACGAGCGGAGCGACGCCCATGGGTGAACCCGTACGACGTCAACTGGGTCTCATCTCTTCAACTTGATTTGAGTCAATTTGTCAGCATCGACGGTCGTTGACTTGCTGTCTTGTTGACAGTCTTGTGATCTGTCAATGTTCTGATGGTTTCTCGACTTTGGCTATTGTGTTCATACTGTTGTGCTCAGCTTGAGACGGTTAACGGCGACACGAATCGGCAAACCCCGGGCTCGCTCGTATGATAAACAGGCTCCGCTTTGTCAAGTGGATCTATCAACAGCTCTTGTGAGTCGAAAGCTCTTCATTTAGTGGCATTTTGAGTGGACAGACTCCTTGAGTCGACACCCCTTCTGTTCAATGGTCTGGTGGCTCAACATGTCTCATGAGTCGATTGGCCTTTGAGTTTGCTAGCCATGTGATTCGGCAGCCTTCTGGCCTGTTGTTGTTGTGACTTGTGAGGCTTTGACTCGGCCTGAGTTGGTGGGCCCTGCAAGTCGGCAACCATCTTGAGTCGACAGTCATCCTCCTTGCTAGCTCTATGACTCTGCGGTCTCATGAGTCGGTAGATCTTCTCTTTGCAGGCATCGTGATTCAACAGGCCTTGTGAGTCAATAGCACTACGACCGGCATCCCTCCTTCTTGTCAGTGCTGGTGGGACGTTTGTCACATAGGATTTTTGGAAGCCTCCTTGAGCTGGAGAGAGCCCTAAATCAGTGGCCTCTTTCAAATGGCAAGGCCATGTGAGTTGGTGGCCTTCATGGGTCAGTCATCCATTGGGGTCGTGTTGGATTGTGCTGGCCTGTTGGATGGCCGTTGGGGCATGTTGGCCTGATTTGTGAGCTGGTAGCTCCTTCTAGACTCAGTGAGTGGCCTTGCAGCTTCTTTTCCTCTAAGCTATCTTGCCAGCTGATCGCCTTGGATGTACAGCAATCTGAGCGTGCAGTAGCGTTGAGGTCTTAGTAGGAGGGAGTAAACTGCTTTCACGTCGTTGTTACCGACTGTGATAACCAGACTGCCGCTTTGGAGATCTTGTCACCTTCATCAATGTCGCTTTCTCATAGCTAGATCAATGTGCTATTGTCTTCCTCTTTTGACCTTTGTTCTGTTCGGCTGTCGACCGACTTAGTCATTTGTCGGCATCTGCTTCATTGGGCTCAACAGGTTCAGCTAGATCGAGTGTGTCATGTGTCAACCCCTGCATTTAGTCCTTTGTCGACACCATCATGTACTGACATCTGCTATTCTGGGTATCGACCAACTTTTGACTAATATGGAGATGAGCTTCGACTGACATGACGCCAAGCTTCGACTTAGCATGAGGATAAGATTCGACTTGTATGAAGACAGCTATAATTGGCCCGAAGACAACTTTTGATTGGCGTTGAGATAAACTTCGGCTGGCCAAAAGATAAACTCTCACTGGCACGAAGACAAGCTTTGATTAGCATGAAGATAAACTTAACTAGCATGAAGGTGAGCTTCAGCTAGCACTGACATGAAGGCAAGCTTTGACTGTATGAGAAGAAACTTGGCTAGCAGTGGCATGAAGACGAGCCTCGGCTGGCACTGACATGAAGATGAGCTTTGACTGTCAAGTACCACTTCTGTCAGGGTTTTCTTTCTAGAGACTTGAAGCTTGATTGTCTTCGGTAGCTATCTTTGGATCCCTTTTTTTTATTTTCACATTATCGAGTTGAGCGCCCTTTCGGGTTTTCACCCAATCCGACCCCCTCTTGCTTTTGCCTACGCGCCCTTTCGGGTTTTCACGTAGCGGGGTACCCAATTTTGCCCATGGCGCCCTTTCGGTTTTCGCCATGACCGGTTCTAGCTCTTTTTACCCTTGTCCGGGGAAACCTAGACAAGTCCAGCGAGGCACCTCTATTTAAGCCTCCTTTCTTTTTAAATATATATATTATAAAGAGAGATTCATGAGTGGAATAGAACTCAACCACCCATCATACCATGATGTTGGTAGATGGTGTGAGTTATTTGGGTCAATTGCAAAACGAAAACCTGGAAACCTATGTACTAACTTCAACAAGGTTCTAAAGGTAACCTCTACTGGTCAGCCAAGGCAAGAAGTCAAGCTGGGCTTTATTTGGAATTTTGAAATGGCAGTGGTATCTAAACCTAGGGTTCTAGAGAGGCATAAATGACAAAGACAGCTTGACAAGAAAGTGCCTTTCTAGATTTAGGAAACAACACAAAAGAAGGTCCCTTGGGGGAGCAGAGATAGAACTCCCTCTTCTTGCAACACATTTTTTTCACACACATTTTTTTTAACCACATTACTGACCCCAGCGCCCTTTCGGGTTTTCACCGGAGTCAGCCCTTCTTGCTTTTGCCCACGCGCCCTTTCGGTTTTCACGTGGCAGGGTCCATTTTACCCACGACGCCCTTTCGGGTTTTTCACCGTGGCCGGGTTTTTCTTGTCCTTTTTACCCCTACTTGGCAGTGAAACCAGAGTAGGTCCGATGGCATCTCTATTTTTAACCCTTTTGTTTATCATTTTTTTAGACTTTTGACACGAGTGTCAAAGTTGTTAACACCCGCTTCATGACCCGCGACTACTCCGTTGCCTGGTTTTTATCTTCAAGTGACATCAGTTGTATTGGCGCCATTAGCCTCAAGACCCACGAACGACTTCGTTGGCCTGGTTTCATCATCTGGGGACGTCGGTTATGTCGATGCCATCGGCTTCAAGACCTACGAATGACTTCGTTGGCCTGGTTTCATCTTCTGGGGATGCCTATAAGTTGACGTTGACAGCTTCAAGACCCACGGGAAACTCCGTCGGCCTGTTTCATATTCAGGTGACGCCAGTTGTGTTGACGTCATCAGCTTCAAGACCTACAGACGACTCCGTCGGCCTGGTTTCATCATCTGAGGACGTCGTTATGTGGACGCCATCAGCTTCAAGACCCCCGAATGACTTCGTTGTCCTGGTTTCATCTTCTGGGGACGCCTATTAAGTTGACGTCGACAGCTTCAAGACCTACGAGAAATTCTGTCGGCCTGGTTCCATCTTCGGGGACGCCTATTAGTTGACGTCGACAGCTTCAAGACCTACGGGAAATTCCTTCGGCCTGGTTTCATATTCTGGAGACATCGGTTATTTGACGCCATCAGCTTCAAGACCTACGGGAAACTCCGTCGGTCTGGTTTCATCATCTGGGGACGTCGGTTGTGTGACGCCATCAGCTTCAAGACCCACGAATGACTTCGTCGGCCTGGTTTCATCATCTGGGGACGTCGATTATGTTGACGTCATCAGCTTCAAGACCTACGGGAAACTCCGTCGGCCTGGTTTTCATCATCTGGGGACGTCGGTTGTGTTGACGCCATCAGCTTCAAGACCCACGAATGACTTCGTCGGCCTGGTTTCATATTCTGGAGACGTCAGCTATGTTGACGCCATCAGCTTCAAGACCTTCGGAAACTCCGTCGACCTGGTTTCATATTCTGGAGACGTCGGTTATGTTGACGTCGACAGCTTCAAGACCCACGAATGACTTCGCTGGCCTGGTTTCATCATCTGGGGACGTCGATTATGTTGACGTCGACAGCTCAAGACCCACGAATGACTTCGTTGGCCTGCTTTCATATTCTGGAGACGTCGGTATGTTGACGCCATCAGCTTCAAGACCCGCGAATGACTTCATTGGCCTAGTTTCATCATCAGGTGACGTCGTTTATGTTGACGCCATCACTTCAAGACCCACAAAGGACTTCGTTGGCCTAGTTTTCATCTTTCGGTGACATCGGTTATGTTGACGTCATCAGCTTCAAGACCTACGGGAAACTCTGTCGTCCTGGTTTCATCATCTGAGGACGTCGGTTATGTGGACGTCATCAGCTTCAAGACCTACGGGAAACTCCGTCGGCCTGGTTTCATCATCTGAGGACGTCGGTTTTGTGGACGCCATCAGCTTCAAGACCCACGAATGACTTCGTTGGCCTGGTTTCATCTTCTGGAGACGTCGGTTATGTTGACCCATCAGCTTCAAGACCTACGGGAAACTCCGTCGGCCTGGTTTCATCATCTGGGACGTCGATTATGTCGACGCCATCAGCTTCAAGACCCACGGAAACTCCGTCGGCCTGGTTTCATATTCTGGGACATCGTTATGTCGACGCCATCAGCTTCAAGACCCACGGAACTCCATCGGCCTGGTTTCATATTCTGGAGTTGGAATTGGTGACCTGCAATGAATTGAAGTGGCCAACAATCAGGGCAATCTATTTGGAGGTATAAGGTCAGCAACCTTTTCTTTTTATGGTTGGCAAATGCCGATTTGAGAGAATGAGTTTGAACTCATGAAGGCATGGAAGCCCGATTTGAAATTGTGAGGACGTGAAAGTCCGATTTGAAATCATGAGGGCGTGGAAGCCCGATTTTTTTTTTGAAAGATGTAGGCACAAAGGCCCAGTTTGAAATCATGGGGGCAGAGAAGCCCGATTTGAAATTGGTGAGGGCGTAGAGCCTCGATCTTTTTATTAACATGTGGGCGCTAAGGTCCCATTTGAAAAACTGATTTTGAGTTTTGAAACATGAATTTTCAAATATGATTGACGCATCATTACTTCAAAACGTCGATTTGTAATTTGACTGGCAAATTGTCACTTTTGAATATGACTTTTGAAACATGATTGGCAAATTGCCACTTTGAAATATGTCTTTTGAAACATGATTGGCAAATTGCCAGTTTTGAAATATTCTTTTGAATATAATTGGCAAATTGCCGATTTAAAATATGTCTTTTGAAATATGATTGGCAAATTAACCACTTTTGAAATATTCTTTTGAAATACGATTGACAATTGTCAATTATGTCTTTTGAAATATGATTGGCAAATTGCCACTTTTGAATATGTCTTTTGAAATATGATCGGCAAATGGCCATTTTTAAAATATATCTTTTGAAAATTGATCGACAAATTGCCGCTTTTGAAATATGTCTTTGAAATACGATTGACAAACTGCCACTTTTGGAATATGTCTTTAAAAACATGATCAGTAAATTACCGCTTTGAAATATGTCTTTTGAAATATGATTGACAAGTTGCCATTTCGAAATATGTCTTTTTGAAACATGATTGACAAATTGCCAATTTTGAAATATGTCTTTTGAAATATGATTGGCAAATTGCCAGTTTTGAAATTCTTTTGAAATATGATTGGCAATAGCCATTTTGAAATATGAGTTCTTTTGAAATTATGAGTGACAAACTTGCCAATTTTAAAATATGACTTTTGAAAAGATGGTTGGCGAGACGCCATTTTTTTTAAAATATGAGCTCTTTTGAAATCATGAATGGCAAGCTTGCCAATTTTAAAATATGACTTTTGAAAAGATGATTGGCGATACGCCACTTTTTTAAAAAAATATGAGTTCTTTTGAAATCATGAATGACATACTTGCCAATTTTGAAATATGATCTTTTAAAACATGATTGGCGAGTCGTCATTTTTTGAAATATGAGTTCTTTTAAAATATGGGCGGCAAGTTTGTCAATTTCAAAACATGAGTTTTGAAAACATGATTGACAATTTGCCAGTCTTTTTTTTTGAAGTTGGATAAGGATAAATCCTTTGTCCATTTTATCAGAATCTGGAAAAAGAATATGCACTCAAAATCCGATAAGAAAACCCATGTATGAATATGTACATAAGCGGTGAAAGCCCGGTGCATACGATCATGCAGGCTCATATCATCGCCTTGCAGAAAACATGCAATTCTGTTGAGGTATTATTTGTCTCAGAACCATAGTCCGACTAGCGGTATGGCTGGCCTCTTTATTTTTTGCTGCTCGTCATCGACAATAGTACCCCAGGTGGCCCTAAAAGAGCCATTGAGACCGTCTCGATGATCGAGTCTCATGCTGGGTAGTCGGTGTGACCACCTCAGCAAGCTGCTTCCTTTGTTTTTTTTGTCATCATTTTTTTACTCATTTCTTTTTTGTAACTATTTTTTTTTGTCATTCTTTTTTTTTTTTTGAATGATCATTTACATCCATGGACGTTACATATGTGATCAACACATGTCTCTAGAGTAACTCATTTTCAGTGAGTGATCCTTGCCCACTTGCTTGTGATGAGCGAAGATCTTGAAGTTCCTCTAGGGTGCACGAGCTTCATCTGTGCACTGAGCATCTTGAATTGCTTATACTTTCTAGCTCGTATATTATGGCGTGCATATGCCCCACATTGGCCAGTACAAGCTATCGTATGCTTTTTTTCTACTGCATTGGAGCCCCATGAGATCGCGGCGGATATACCAGGTACTCGCCCACTTGCAGTTCTCCTTTTTTTATCAAGGACTCAATTTGATCTTTAAGGATGTAGCAGTCCTCTGTAACATGTCCCGGCAGCTGATGATATAAGCAAACCGAGGATCGTCTTTCTTCTTGATATCTTCCAGCTTTTTAGGCTCGAGTGGGACGATTTTGTTATGTCGTTGCGCCCATTCAAAACCCAGTGTCTTATCTTTTGGGAAGGAGTAAGGCTTCTGCAACTTCTCTTGTAGCGGAATTTTCCTTCGCCTTGACAATTTGTCAAGTGAGGAACTGGCTTCCCCTTCAGTAACTTCTAGAGTCTGGACATGCCTTTTCCTTTGGCCAGTAGTATCAGCAGAAGAGTACTTGGCGAGGAATGCCTCAATATCGTGGCAACATTATCAGTCGATCGAACGTTCTGATGTCGATGCCACCCATTCTATTTAGAATCTCCTTTGCAGGGTGTTCTTGCATATATTAACAGCCTCTTCTTCAGATAGCGGCTGCTTGTATTTCCTGCAGACATTCATCCACCGTCGGATATAGTCTCGGCTGGTTCCCCACCTCCTGAGAAATGGCATGTAATTTAGTCACCGAGATTGCTTCCTCAGCCATATAGGGGCCCGCTTCAAGTACTCCCTGTCTTGCCTAGTTTCTTTCTGCCATGGGCTTGACAGGACGATTTGAATATGTGCACCTGCTTGATAAGGACCTACAAACTGTCGCCCATGGGTCGCATCTCTCATTGCCTCGGTATGGTACAGATCATGAACTCCAGGGCATGGAGCTGGACGACCATGAAGTGCAGCAGTAATGCTATCACTCATCCCTGTTAGCTTTACCAAGCTACTCATTAATGTTGGATCTGCCAAGCTTGGGCGGGTATGGGCTGGTTGCATAGACACCCTCTCAACTTGTGGTTTAGGGTAAACTCTTGGACTTTTGTTGATAGATCTCCGACTGTTCCGAAGCCATTTGATACGGGTGTGTGAGCGGATGCCCTAGTGTGGGTTGACATCGTCTGCGACACTATTGGCAGAATTTGGATGGGCTGATGTTACTTTGCAATTCTTCGACCAAGCCTCCCATTTCTTTTGTTGCCGACATATATGCCTCTTTTTTGTTGAATCTGCTTTCTCAGCATTTCAATCTCCATTTGATATTTTTGCGACCGAGCTACCATGACAGGATTATCTGCAGGTATGCGGGAATATTAGCCAAAGGCTTAGAGCCGCATTCCCTTTTGATATTTGAGCAGGTCCTGTTTGAACCTCACTGATGGGATTACTTGGATCAAAGTCATTCTTTCTCGTGTCATTGAGGTACACGGGATGACTCAGAATGCTCCCTTAATGCCAGGACTCAACAAAAGATGGTATTTTGCCCCAGCTTCTTGATCCTCGTACACCTTCAGTGGAGGTGGAGCCTGCATCTCTTGGATCTCATGCTCTGGAATCTTATAGATGCTTCTCCCCTGAGAATAATGGTGCGATTCGTGAGAGGTAGTTTCTCCCACCTTCTTCTGGATCTTGTGAGAGACTCAGGTTTGACGATCCAGTCTGATTCGCCCCATTGGAATTATGGTTGATCTCTTCTTCTTCACCATGTTTGGTCATATCTGGCAAGGATGATATAGTGTTGCAGGAAATAGTAACAAGCATTTTCTTCTCCTTTCTCTTGGATCTTCTCTTTTTCCTTTCATGCTCTGTTGGTACTTGCCCCCATAGCAGTTCTTCTTGGGGTTGAGACATTCTTGTTCAGCTACTTCTTCTAGCTTCAACATTTCCAGCCCTCCCATGGACATATTCTTGTAGCTGGATAGAATGTCTTTCAGGTTGCTCATATTTATCTGATTCATCTATTAATGCTTGTAGCTGTTCGAGTGAGGGGCTGCCCCCTCTGTACAATGGTAGAGGTGTCCGCCACCTTCTGTTGCTATATTTCTATTCTCATGGAGAGCACTTGGGACTTCGCCAGATGCGATACTGGAGTGATCGTTGGCGGAGATGGCTGAGGTATCATCCTCGAACATGCATCTGTGGAGTAGGCTTTTGGATGGCTCCCTCATTCCCCTCTGAGGCACCTTCTTCCAATTCTTTTGATTTCTAGCAGAGGCGAGAACGCAATGTTCATAACTCATATGCGTACTAGCTTCAGAATCTCTTCCGACAGTTGTTGGTATAGTGATACCATATTAGCAGTTGGCTGTCGAATAGGGGCTTCATGTGGTTGAGGTGGATTCACCTTATATTCTCCCATATGCAGTTCCCCCTTCTTGATGAAAGACTCCATGATGTCTTTGAACACATAACAATCTTCTATGTTATGTCCCAGACTTGATGATATGGGCAAAATAGAGGATCATCTTTCTTTTCAGCTTCCTCGGGTCTTTTGGTGTTGGAAATGTAATCTTATTGTAATGAGTGGCCCATTCAAACATGTTTTTGTTTTCTCCTTGGGGAAAGAGTATGGCTTCCTGAATTTGTCTTGGAGAAGCATATCCGCCTTGGAGTCTTCGGTTTGGTGCCAGAAGACCCACACCCTTATGTGTTCGAAGTTTTTTTAGATCGACAGTGTTCGCCTCTTTTCCGACAGACTTTTTACTGGCTGGCTTGTCCTTCTGTTCCATTGATGTATTGTTGGATATCTTGTCATGAAGGCTTCAATTTCTGCCGCCACATTGTTCAGCCTGTCGATGAACGAATTTCCATCCCAATCATTTTTTCCAATAACTCTCTCTTCAGGTTCTGTTTGCAAATTTGCACCGCATCTTCTTGGTGAGGAGGGCGCTTGCATCTCATACTAAGGTTCCTCCCCCGCTGGAATTAATCTAGGGCAGACTCATTGGCTTTTTGTTTGTTGCATAGAGTTCGGTAGCTGTAACCTCATTTCTGCAATGTAGAACCTTTCTCTGAATTTCCTTTGCATATCTGCCCAGTCCAATATAGACCCTGCTGGCAGGCCAGAATACCATTCAAATGCTAGACCCGTCAAGGAGGAGCCAAAGAACTTTAGTAGGTAGGCTCATCAGCGGCCAGGTCGCCCATCACATTGATGTAGTAGGCTATATGCTCTTTTGGGGATCCTTGCCCGTTGAATTTGTCAAACTTTGGAGGCTTAGTAATGCCTGGAGGCAGCCTCTTTGCGGCATGGTGTGCAGGGTAAGGTACCATGTATGCATCAAAAGCCATGTGCTCTCCATCTTCTCGCTCGGCGAGCTTCATTTCTATCATCTGCTCCACCATTAACTTGCTGATGGCGACAGGGTCCACTGGCTGGGGATGGGAGTGGGCCGGCTGATTATCTAGAGTGTTGATAATGGCCACCGGTGGCACCGGGGGCGGCTCTTGGTTTTCAATTTGCTGCTCAGGAGCGTGAGCAGGCATTGACTGTTGCTGCATGGAATAGTCTCGTAGCGGTTGACATGGCTGCTGGAAGAATTGCGGCTGCAAGAGTTGGTATTGAGCCTGCAGATGTTGCTGCTGAGCAGTAGCTACAGACGACTGTTGAGGCTGTTCATTTACTAGTTGCACGTAGTGCGCTGGGCCGAGGCTTCGATCGACCCTAAGGTCCTTTGAGGAATCTCCCCTGAGCCCTCAGCTTCTCGGGATGCATGTCCCTCAGTCTCTTTGCCTTTTATTTGACGCTTAAGCGCTTCGATTTCAGCTCGATATTGTTGTAGCAGCTCAAGACGGCTGGATCTAGGGGCGCAACCAGAGGAATCTCCTGCGCTATGCCCCCGAAGTCATTTCTGGTGGTGGCGGTGGGGGAAGCCATTGTTGCCCCCACTACTCTGAGTAGTGACTACGTTGGCGGCAATTGCCGTCATTTGCGCTGTAGAGGCGTTAGCACCTCCGTGCGCAGCTGTTAGAGCTGCTGCAGCTGCTCTTCTTCTTGTCAGGGCGCCAGGCCTCTCAGCCAATCCTGCCAGCTCCTCATCATCAGTTGGCAAGTCTCCGTAACGGCTTCTTACACCTGCCATATGGCATGTGAAGATTCTAATGTTCCCATTCATGTCCCTTCGACCCTTCGGGAGGGAAAGGACAACCTCTTGAAGACCGATATCTGGGGTTTGACTTTCCCGGACTGCTCAGAGCACGTTCACACGGAACATCATTCTCATCAGTACTACTCTCAGCTTCCGCTTGAGGAGATCTTTGTCTCTTTGCCTTCTCGCCCGCCGCAGCGGGGCATTTGCGAGATGGGGGATGTGGGTCGCACACGACCTGTGTTGCCCCCTGCTGATCATATGTGGCTGAGAGCGCCGGCACGGGAGACCTTTCCCGAATAGGTGGAAGATAGGCGGACTTCCGCAGCTCTGCCTTCTTGTGTGGAAGTGGGCATAAGCACATGCCCCCCCTTGCCGAACTCTGGCCCTGAGCCTCTGGATGGCCTATGGTAGTCAGGGACCCTTTGTCGGCTGCTTCTTTTGGTACACTCTTTTCTGGTGGAGGCTCCTCCAGCCTGGGCTTTTGCACTCTTTTAGGTCGCCAGACCTGTTGAACTTGATCGGTTTCGGGGGCAGCTTGCCCTTGAATGTGTTGAACATTTTTCCTTTGCTTGTTAAAGCTTGGAAGAGTTCTTTACGGGTACTGTTGGCATGACCCGTTTTGGCACAGCCTCAATTCTCTTGGCTTGCAGATGAATTCTTAGATCTCCAATCCGCACACTTCTCCCTGAGTTAGAAACTCGCGCACGATGAGTGACAATGTTCTCAACCTCCCTTGCTTCTTGAGAATGCTTATTAGCTCTTTCCCCCTTGTACTTGTTGTGATTGCCATGCTCCAAGTGGTGGATGTAGCAGCTCAGCTCCTTAGCGATCTCTTCGACTTCAGCTTCATGAGCAGCTTCAGCTTCAGCTTCTTTTTTTGGCTTCTGGGTGTAGGATGTCGACGAATGCGGCCCCAAGAAGTTGGGAACTCCACCACCGGAGGAAAGCTCCCGAAACGAGTCGGCACGGCGAGGTAGCCGTACCTTAGCATGATCTTGGACAACCAGGGCCCAAACGCACTCCCGCCATTGAGCTATTAGTACCTGTTAGTCAATTCAAAGTGATAGTCATATCGATTATGTAAGGCACATGGCTTTCTATTCTGGCGAAAAGATGAGGGAAGCTTGGTCCCACCGGGCGTGCCACGCTGTGGAAATAGAAAATTTCTTGTTTTAAAAATCTATTTATCATGTGTTGTTCTTTTCTTATGGCTGCGCATTGTAAATTCAAATCCGTCGGATGCTACACGAGCAATGGTGACGAGAGATGACCCTACAATTGCAGAGCGCGGGCGTGCCAGTCACCGAAGTGACAATAAATGGTTTGCCTCCGAGAGTCGAAGGGCTTTGGGTCTATTGGCGCCGTTTTGACTTCCTCAACGATTGTGAGTGTCGGGTCTGGACCAAAATCCGTCGTTGCCTAAGCGCAACGGCGTTAATTACATCTCTTGAGAGAGAAACCCTTGATTAATCGCCAGATTAGAGTCTCATGGCCTTAAAACGGAAACATCCGATAAAGGTGTAAAGTGCGTGCTAAAGTGAAGCTAGAATAGCAACAAGAAAGATTTCTATTGATAGCATTTGACACATTGTGATCATTATCATCTTTTGTACAATTTTGGAAGATTTTATCCACTTATTCATTAGATATTTGTTATTAATGTCAATTGCGCTGCTCTTTATTTCATTTAGAGCACAATAACTATAGCTGTGCTGGTGAGTCGGCAGGCTGCTGAGTCGGCCAGGCTTAGTTGGGCAGGTGCTTGAAGCGGCCAGGTGGTTGAGTTGGGCAGATAGCTGAGTTGGACAGATGCCTGAGTTGGGCAGGTGACTGAGTTGGGCAGATGCCTGAGTTGGGCAGGTGACTGAGTTGGGCAGATGCCTGAGTTGGGCAGACAACTGAGTTGGGCAGATGCCTGCTGAGTTGGGCAGGTGACTGAGTTGGGCAGATGCCTGAGTTGGGCAGACAACTGAGTTGGGCAGATGCCCGAGTTGGGCAGGTGACTGAGTTGGGCAGATGGATGAGTTGGGCAGATGACTGAGTTGGGTAGGTGGATGAGTTGGGCAGATGACTGAGTTGGCCGGGCCACTGCAACGCTGCCGAATCACCTAGCCAACATAGTTTTCGGGGTCTTTTAATCATACAAAGTCTTTGGGTCTCATAAAGATGCGCGAGAAAAATTCGGCAGCACCTCCCCTTTTCTCATGACGCAAGAGGAGGGCGCGACTCCTTCCACCATGATGGAGACGGCAACAAAACAAGGTGTTAGCCACGCGCGGCGCCACCCAAATGGCACACGGTACCAATTCCTATGCCTGCCTACGAAGGAATTGATGAGTACCGGACCCAAAACAAGTAATCTCATAAACCAAGACTTGTCGACTCATCACGCATGAGGCTCGCCGACTCACCAGTTCAAATCTCTTCACTGATTCGGTGAGTCGGGAGCGGCAGATTCCTTGCCGACTCACCCGCCAGAAACATAAGACGGTATTAAATTTCGCGGGAAAATTCGGCAGCACCTCCCACGGACCTGTGAGATGTCGGAGAGGTCACGGTATCCATCCACCATAATGGAGATGGTACCAAAACGGGGTATTGGCCGTGCACGGCGCTACCCGAAAGGCACACGGTACCGGTTCCCGAGGCATGGCTACAAAGGAACCGAAGAGTACCGAGACCGAAAATAGTCCGATGGACAAACCATGATGTACGAGTCCAGGAACTCGGGCATAGATATCATATTATCTAACCCGAGGCCTCATAGAGTCTCATTTCTATGTTGTCGGCGACAAACAGTTCTGCCCCCTGTGAGTCGGCAGCCCTCATTTGCAGTGGAATGACACCCAATCACAGTGGAACGGCGTGAACTTTTATGAGAGGGACTGAGGTATATCCCGTCAATCCAACTCTTACACGGCAAAATCCCGGCCGATCAGTTCCAGATCGCGGAAAACACACGTGCTGCCAGGTGAGTTGGCCAGCAGGCCAGGTGAGTCGGCCACGAGCTCTCTCAACGGGACGGCACCCAAATCACGTCGGAATGACACGAAATTTTTATGGGAGGACTGACATACATGTCAAGCAACCGGTCTCTTTAGATGCGAAATTCCGTACCGATTGATCATAGATCGCAAAAGACGTGCACTGCCCAAGTGAGTCGGCCAGCAGGCCAGGTGAGTTGGCCACGAGCTCTCTCATGAGACGGCACCCAAATCACGTCGAATGACACGAATTTTTATGGGAGGGACTGACATACATGTCGAGCAACCCGGTCTCTTTAGACGTGAAACGCCGTGCCGATTGATCGCAGATCACAAAAAGCGTGCGCACTGCCCAGTGAGTCGGCCAGCAGGCCAGGTGAGTTGGCCACGAGCTCTCTCAATGAGACGGCACCCAAATCACGTCGGAATGACACGAAATTTTTATGGGAGGGACTGACATACATGTCGAGCAACCCGGTCTCTTAGACGGCGAAATGCCTTGCCGATTGATCGCAGATCGCAAAAGACGTGCGCACTGCCCAAGTGAGTCGGCCAGCAGGCTAGGTGAGTTGGCCACGAGCTCTCTCAATGAGACGGCACCCAAATCACGTCGGAATGACACGAAATTTTATGGGAGGGACTGACATACATGTCGAGCAACCCGTCTCTTTAGACGGTGAAACGCCGTGCCGATGACTTTAAAAACACCGAAAACTCACTATCGAGTGAGTCGGCCAGGCTATGGAGATGCAGTTCTCAAAGTCCGGAAATGACTTGAGCATTCAGTGGAATGAGAAGCTATTTAACATATTAAGAATCCCTTTGTAGGCCTTGAACGGGGCATAGGTATCATTTACCTAACCCATTGTGTTCAGAACCAAAAGAAATATTTAAACGGTGGAGGAAATCTTCATGACACAGAAAGTTGCACAAAAAGGACATACCCACAAGAAACTACTGAACCCACTTTGAGGTAAGCCGACTGGTGCCCATTGGGCCTTTATACCCACTCCCCTTTGAGTGAAATGAGGTATTAGATTACCTCTTTTCACTGTTTCAGGAGCAGGCCCCTTTTGCTTTCAAAGAAAAAGAGATCATGACACATCATCATGGATAGAAGCAATAGAAGTTAAAATATAAACAAGAACAAAACTCTTCTGGACATGCTTTCACGCAAGGACACAACAAGGAAAACATTAAATGCACATGTCTTTTCAACCCTCAAGCATTAACATCTCTTGGTGAGCAAACACATGCTCCCATGGAAAAGGTCACGTACAGAGAGTATAAAGAGAATAAAAAGAAACATAAGCATAAGAAAGGGAGAGGGGGTGAGAGGCACAAGGAACGAAACTAAAAAAAAAAGCAAGGAAGCCAGCAGCGGCTGGGTTGATGGACTGGACAGCACCCTCCCTTTTCCTCTTTCTCTTCTTGGCTTCTACCTGGAAAAGATCACCCGAACCACCTCCCTCCAAGGCCTTTTTCTTCTGGCTCCTCTCTCCCAGAACCAGCCACCGAGCTCCTCTCTCCCCCCTTTCTTGCTGCTCCGCAAGGCCTCTCACCCTTTTCCCAGGAGTGCAAAAGGCAGATCTGGAAGCTTCTCTTGGAGGAGGCCTTTTTTATAGTGGGGGTGAGGGTTTCTTAAAGTGACCCCTAGCATGGGGTGTTTGGGCCATTTGATAATGGGCCAATAGATGGGCCTATCTTGCTTTGTTTTGGTGTTTTTTTTTTATGTCCACAATCTCCCAACCGATGCATCAACCGCCACAACTTGTTTGTCTGTTGTAGAACGTGTTAGAGTTGAAAATATATTTATGTCTAGAGTTAATTTATTTTCAGACTCATCTGATCAAGACATAGATGAAGGCGATGTAGAATATTGTGAAAGATGACTGGTTCTATATTCTCATATTATTCTTCGTTGTACTTACTCATGGGACAAGTCATTCATAAAATTTTAGACTGATTCTTTATTTATGGCACAATGACAGGACATGTCATGGCCAGTACTTTCCCTCGCGGGACAGATACGCGATGTACCGTCGCTACGTGTATACACACGTACATATACATTGCGGGCGTGCCAGTCTGTAAAAATAGACAATTTGAAATTCGTTTGGTGCGGGTTTTTTTACTCGTCCATTAAAGGATCGGGACAAGCTTACACTTAATTTTCATATGCATTTGTAGCTGAACTTTTACTTTTTTGGTCTAGGGTCATAAATTATGTCCTATTAGAAACTATTGTTGTATTCTAATTCATTTTTAATACAAAGCGTTACTCCACACAAAAAAAAACTCAAATTAGTGACTTATTCATTGATTTTTCCTATCCAAATTATCAAACTATATTTGTAGAAGATTGATTGAGTGATAGTGGTAGGGATGGAACCCGCAGCAGCAAACATAAAATCCTTGTTATGGTGCAGCTCCTTTTGCTCTTGTGGACCATTGAGCTCATGTCAAGTATTTCTCTTAATTGATCCAGTCCAAGTTGACTCTGGAGTTGCTTCAGATGATCAGACTATATAGACCCAGCTAAATCCCTTGGCTAGAAATGTGGAAATGTTTGGGTCAAATTTCAACTGGAAATAGAAGTCACATAGCAATTTTATAAGTTTCTTGCTTGCATCTTTAAACAAATTAACATCCAGTGTCATCGTTCCAAAAGCCACTCTCTCTCTCTCTCTCACATCTCTTTTCCAGAAATTTTAATAATTTGTCAACAGAATATGTGAACAAGGTCCTATGTGCATTAATGTAAAAGGTACACATAAATATAAATTCAGAGTATATTTTCACAAGAGGTCCATGGTTTCATGTTTGACATCTTCACGAGGCGATGCTGTTGGGCCGATCCTTCATTGCACGGGTATCAGAAGGAGGATTATAAGCGGGCCCGTTATGGCCCAATAATTCCACGAACCAGTTTACCTTTTAACCGGCCCATTATCATGTGCGATATAATATTGTGGATCAATTTATGTAAATCTATGCTGGGAATTAAGCATATTTATTTCTCTATCAAGAGCAATGCTGATTCCAGACTTTCCAGATGGTGTGTTGGCAACTTTTAAAATAAGTGGTTCAGATGACCCTTATAATACTTATGAAGAGGGCATACTACGGTTATAAAAGAAGTAAGAAAACGAAGATTGTACAACTGTTAATCGTTCCAAAATGATGGACGTGATACGTTTATTAGGAGTCACTATTTTTTAGATTATTTAATGAAATCGCTTGTAATGACATGCGATTTATGAAGATATATACATATATAAATAAAATATATTTATATTTATTATTTATATCACTTTTGAATATTTAAAATATTGTACTAACCTGACCTGCACCAGCAGTTCGTGAGACTCAATTTTCTTTCACATCCGACGTATTGATCAGATGGCAGCCTCTTGATTGGTGGGCTGGGCAAAGCTTGTTGGCCAAAACTCCATACGCTCTATGTAGGGAAGAAACGAAACTGACAAACCCTATGCGGCCCAAATGGTTTTGGGCCTGCACGTTTGTCTCTACACCAGACGATTAGAGTGTTTTTTTTTTTTTTTCCCCACACAGCTTATAGTTGGTGCTTCCGGTCATACAAGCATATATACAATGTTGTCGACTTGTTTTGAAAGTTAAACTTGTGCAATTATCTTAGCCGTCATCATCCCCATGTCATGGTTGATGGCCCCAGTACTTTAATGACATATGTAGGCTAGAAGTAATGAAATCGGGTTCGGAGTACAGACTGATCCGGTATGTATAATCTCGTACACCATGATGAGGTATATATACTAGCTAACGGATCTATTAACGGGTCTAGACCTTGTTTTAACACCATTGCTGCATGTCTGGTCTGGCCATTGTCAGAGCGCATGATAACAGATGACGATTCATGAACCTACACATATAATAATTCAAGCAGCTGGGCCCACCTCTGAGTTTATATACCACAGCTTTTCGTGTGTGGGCACATCATCACGTTGATCAAAGTACTAGGACCAACAACTGATGAGAAAGTGTCCCACATCTTTATTCAGACTATATCATGTAATATATATATATATATACTATTATATATATATATAGTAGCACACAGTGCCTGGCATCCCTTTGAACTAAAGTGTACTGCAGTGGGTATCTGATGGAGTGGTCCAGGCTATATGTATCATTCATCACCTATGTGAACTTTCTTCCACCGGAGCCCTCCTTCCCTCTGACAGTTGAAGTAGACAGCAGCCACAGGGGAGCCAAGGTTGTACTCCTTTGCGAAGTCTCTGGTGTTGAAGTTTTGGCGCAGCTCAGGCGCGTAGACGGTGCGCCTGCCCAGTTGTTCGAACAAGACGAAGACGAAGCGATGGATCCCTAAGGTGGGTCTTGGCTCTCATAGCACAGCAGCTCTTTTCCTGAAATGATTTAAGGGGGTTAGGGGGAGGGTTCTTAATTTGATGTGTCCGGTGTGCTGCGAAATAGTAGTGTTCATATAGCGAGCTTAATTAAGATCGTTGTTCTTTAAATCTGGGAAGGCAATTCTTGAATATGATCAAATAACTAGCTTTTAACTTCCGATGATTTTAAACTGAAAACTAAAGTAGATCAGAAATGGTATTGACGATGTCAGTCCCACCGCAAAGGTTTTAATAGGCGAACCTCTTGGAGGGGTGAGAGATTGGAGCTCCAAGGCTGAGGGAGATGGGAGAAGAAGGACTCACATGTCATTAGAGTCGACTTGATCTGCAAGACAGGGAATCATGGAGAAGGGTTTTCAAGGCTGATCTTCTAACGATCAAGTCAATATTCTCGGCTTAGATGGTCCTAGAAAAAAAGATAAGGGTTTGAGAGAGTGGAGAGGCAAAAAGTGTGGAGTTAGACTATGTATTGTGGACACATATCCTCCTTGCTCTATCTACTTTCTTTTGAAAGTAGTTAGAAGTAGGAGAAAGAAGTGATATCCGATATGGGGCTAAGTACCTTTGATGACTTCTTCTTCTCTTTGCATTCTCTTCTATGGGCCTATGGCCACAATTGGACCTAGCCTACTACTGTTATTCGACTAAATCCAGAGGGTTTATCATGAGCAACCACTCTAGATCCGGGACTTGGGTACCGATTAGATTCGAAGTCAAGCTTGGGCAATCTACTACATCCCAAGGCACTGAGATGGCGTCGATGCTGAGATTGCACGTTGAGCTGCTCAAGTCTTGATGGCACCAAACGCTGGGTCATGTGTCATACTGCTCTGGTCAAGCTATTATGATGGCACAATCTTTAGAACCATGCATCACACTGCATTGCTCGAAGCTCCATTATTGCATCGGCCTCGAGATGTGCACCTTTCGTGGGGAACAATTGGCATGCAACATCTTCGAGTTTCTCCTCTAGGGGCCTATAAAAAGAAGGGCCGATGATGAGAGTAGTTTCATTTGTGTGTGCTGCAAAAGTGGTGAGGTTGGCAAGAGAGAGGTCGAGATAAGTCGATTTGGGAGACTCGCCCTTGCTCGGTTTGACCACAACCTTAGCTCTCAATGAGTGTTGTGTACAAGAAGATGTCAAGGAAAGAGCGTTCTCTGCAAGGGTTGGACAAGAGTGCTAACTCTAGTAGTCTTCAATCAGGGATAATTAGTAGCACTACGAATTGGTCTTCGAATAGTTTGTCTAGCTCTCCGCATTGTGGAGGTCTAGGTCAATAGAGTTGCAAGGAGCCTCCCTAGGTGGAGGTGATGAGTGAGGCCCATCTAGGCAATGAGCGGGAGTCTGGGGCCAACATTGGGGAGGAGGAGGTAGTGAGGCAGACTTGTCTTGCTGCCCAAACGATGAGTCACGCCGCATCGAGTGTCACGAAACAGACCTTATAGTGCTATGGGAGAAGTAAAAGATCATTGTTGAGTTTAAAATCGTTGTGCCTTGGTCTAGGGAACCCGCACACATTGATAAAGATATGTGTGTGTACAAGGAAGCTATTCGAGCTTGCTTCTAATTCCCCATCTCATCCAATTCATAGCCAAACTTCTTGGGTACGTCGGCCAATGTGCACGCATGATAGGCTGCCTGAGCTCAATCCAATAACATTAATGGGCTAGGCCTAGTTGTAGCCATTAGAAGAGAAGGTAAAGAGAAAGAAGAAGCCATCAAAAGGGACTTAGTCCCATATTAGATGCCACCTCTTTCTCATGTCCCCTAGCTACCTTCATAAGAAGGCCAACAGTCACAGGTAAATCAATGATGAGGATATGTGTCAACAAGGCGTAGTTTAACTCCACACTTTCTCTCTCTCCACTCTCTCAAACCCACATCTCCTTTCCTCAGACTAGCCTAGACGAGAATATTAACTTGATCGTCGAAGGACTAGCTCTAGGAACTCTTTTGTGAGATTGACTTCAGTCCTAGTCTCCCTCAGTGTCGAGCTCCAGCTCTAGGTCCCTTAGAGGTGGACCCATCAAAACCTTTGCTGTTCAGAATGACCTCTTCAAGTATCATATGGCTCAATCAATTTTGAAATCTAAGAATGTATGATCAATTTTGAAATCCAATAATTTATAAGACGCCAAATATATATAAGAAATGCACCATAAAATATATGGTCTATTTTGATGGAATAGTTTAGCATAAAATTAAGCTTCAGATCAACTAAGTCTGTCTTAGTAGATAATTTCAATGTCGTTAAGTTTTGGTAACTTAATGGTCAAGTTATTCTTTAAGATTATCTATAGATAGAGAAATTATCCGTAGATATATATTAAGAATATGCTAGTGCAAAAATTTAAGTGCATTTTAATGTTGTAAATAATTTATCTTGGAATGGTTGATTTATATTTTAATGAAGAGAGAGAGAGAGAGAGAGAGAGATATTCCATTGACACATAAGATAGTGCCACCGCACTAATTGGAGCTTACCAAAGGTGACGCCAGTTGTTGCAGGGATATCAACCACTAACCTATTCATTAGAAAAAGAAAAATATATATTAATCTAGTGAAAAGAGATAATGAAATAGTATTCCAAGAACCGCATGAAATTTGATATATAACGTACAATTTCGGATTTCCACATATTATTTGTCCCCTTGCATAATACAAGAAGAATAATATATACTTAGATGCCCGTATGATTGGTGTAAACGGGGTGAAAAGGTTTGACGACACAAGACATATAAGGATTTTCTCACCCTTTCTTTTCCTCTCATATCATCTCATGTATTATCATATCTTCATAAGAACACATAAGAATATGCCCTATCACATTAACGTTTAAAGAATACTACAATAACTTCCCTTTTCTACGAGACAACGGTAGTAAGATGATGACTAGCAAGAATTTTTCCTCGAGCATTGTTTAATTAATTTAAGATAAAACTGAGAAATAAGTTCTAAACGAGAGTTCATGATCTGAGATTCCATGCCATCTCTTTCTTATGGTATATATGAGAATCTAAAAAGAGGTCTTTTTAGAACAAAAGGTTGTATACATATATGGTATTCGTTTGAGAACTCTTTCTATCATCATCATCATCAGTGGTGGATCTATAATTTTATTTTAGTGGGGTCTTAATAATACATTTATATAATTTCAGTAGAGTCACTTATGATAAAAAATTGACTTCTCAATACAAATTTTTTTATTCAGTGGAGTCACAGGACCTCACTGACAATGTGCTAGGTCCGTCCCTGATCATCATGTACGGATGTTCCAAAGGCATGGTTAGGAAATTTCCAAATTAAGGCATATATATATCCTTATGAAATTAAGAGCCCATATGCAAGAGACATAAGTGAATGATCGAGTCATAAGAGGAGTATATCAGGGGAGTATAACAGTGGTGTTTCCCTTCAAATTAATATATTATGAACACGCTCACCAATGCAAGTATTCTCTCAGCGTGGGGTTGCTCGGGTTCGGGGCGTCCGGATCCACCAGCACCTTTTACAAGGAGAACCAAGACGCATAAGCAGAATTAGAAAGAGTAATGTTTATTGTAAGATCAATTTTTTTAATAAAGTTGAGGTCATGAACTATAAAAAAAAACTCTCATCAGTTGGTTTTTTTGTTATGGGTTCTCTTTCAATAGATTCACAATATATATATATAAAGGACTTACAATTATAAGCATTTCTTGAGAGAGAGAGAGAGAGAGAGAGAGAGCGCACGAGGGTGTAGAACGTCCTCAGGTCGTCCCCTCCAATGTCCACCCGAGGATGGCGGACGACAGAAGAGGGTTTGAACTCGGAACCATTGGTGACGTGCCTGGTGGTGTACAGAGCCCTGAGGGAGACGGAGCTGGTGAAAGGATCCAGCACATCGCCTACCACACCCCCCACCACTAACGGGTCCAAGGGCATCGTAGCGGTGCGCCTTCTGGCCCTGGCCAGCAAGGCCTAGCTGTGTGGAACTCTTACGTAGTGTGTGAGGAGGGGGAAGAGAGCTAGAGCGAGGAGGGTGAAGAGAGTCTGCATGGATTTATATACGCAAAACACATGAAGGGATACGCGAGAGAGAGAGTGAGAGAGAGAGAGAGAGTCTCTGTAATTGGTCGGGTTTCATCCTCGGTCACGGACAGAGGAAACAATGGATCCTAATGTTACTTATCCGTTCGGGTAAAACCTGGACTGGGCTGTCATATTAGGGTCCACATATGGGCATGGACATCTACCTAGAGCTGTACTTATCCTCTTCCAGGCCAATCTCTGTTGGGGGGAATTAAAGGTGAACAAAAAACTTTCGGCCGTCCACTGATCGTTTTCAGGTATTATACGGTCACATTACTTGGATTTCCAAACCCCTACTCTCCCCAAAAGGGAGGAAATTAAGATCCGTTAGACAGAGTTGTAGAATATCTTTACGGTGTCTATGTCAGCTGAAGGAACCCAGGCCAGAGACCATGCGCACTATATATGCCAGCTGATGGAATCCATAGTGAAGTTTCTTTTGACAACGTTCTCACTCCCAATAGCATGGATCCCCCGTCCCCATCCATCGAACGCTTTCGTTCCTGTTCACCAGTTTGTATGCGAAGTTATCGGATTCCGATAGCGGTCTGCTTTATTCCAATAGCTTTGTTTCTTTTCCATCTGCATGCGACATAAGCGATGTTGATATAGAGACAGCTCTTGCAGGTTTATCATCTGAAGTGGTCTCTTTATAATGCGTTTCTATAGGGAAGGAAAAGATTGGCGTACGTACGTTCACGTGCGTGTGAAAGTGACAATTGCATCTAATGAACCAGACATTCGATGGTCCTTTTTTTCGAGGAAACTTTATAAGATTCTCATGGTGCGTATGTTAGATTTATATTAAATAAGTGGTCTAAAATAAAAGGGAGTTGTTGACTTTTATCTTAAAAGAAGTTCTGTAGTATAAAGACACATCTATAATTCTAGTCAATGTGAGATGATCTTTCTTAATAAGAGTCGTGATAGACATAGGCCAAGGGGCCTCTCTCTCTCTCTCTCTCTCTCTTCTCTCTCTCTCTCTCTCTCTCTCCTCTCTCTCTCTCTCTCTCTCTCTCTCTCAGATTCCATCTATCACCGGATATATATCATAGAGAGAGGTTTAGAGAGAGAACATTTTGCACTCGCACAACATAGTCTCACGTAGATTTAGTTTCCACTCCTCAAGTGTTTGGTGGTTGTGTGGATCTTCTTCGTGTGATGGCTTCTACATTGTGTGGCTTCTAACAATGGATTCTATGCAAAATTCAACATATGGTGTTAGAGTACCGTTCGTTCTTTGAGCTCGTTTTAGTCGAATTTTAACGCACATAAAAGTTGCACTTTGGATGTTATTTGGGGTATGTATTGAGTAGTTTTAGGATATGTATTTGGCAATTTTGTACATGCCCATGCATAAGCAGAAAGCTAGGCATTTGGGAGACATGTGGTGGTGGGATTTTCGTACGGCTATGTATATTCTTGTTCAGTCATGTATGTCATCCCAACACTTAAAAAGGGCACGCACCAGTAATTCAAAGTTTGCGCGCATAGGACCTAACCCTTGGCTAGTAGGACTGGCCGGTGCGGACATCGTAGTGGCCGCCCGTGGTTGCAAGCTCAACGAACCATGAAAGGCCCTTGTGGAAACCTTACATGAGAACCACTCGCTTTGCAGCTATGATGGCCCTTGCTTCACAAGCACTATGCCACTACATAGTCCATGAGTAGGCGAAACGCCCTGCGGCCACCGCGTGGTGGTGTTGGCACTAGTTGGATGAATTGTGCTAGCTCCCTCTTTCTTCTTCTGCATGAAGACGGCGACGGGTTTTGGGAGAAGAGAGTGGAAGAGATCAGGGTGTTTTGACTCTCTTGTCGTCTTTAAGTTAGGGATCCATGTTTGGATCTTTATTGGGTACTTGCTTGAGTATATTTTATTGGGTCAATAAATTGGACCTAAATAGTTAAGTTAACTGTAGATTTGAACAATGGATATTGGATCTCCATTGAGACCCATTTTATAGATCAAAAACCACTTGTTTTTAGATCCTAATTTCCAGTTATAATGATATCCGATTGACTTCCTCTATTATTCATGCATCCTTCCTCCTCTAATGTTAATGTACATATCCGTGTCTCATTAGACTTCATTATAAGGAACCTAACTCCCATTCCTTTTTTGGTTCTTGGCCCACTATGTTTGGTATTTGGATAGATTGGGGATGAAGTGGGGTTATCCTCAAAATTTTGAAGATAACCCCACTATTTTGAGGATAACCTCACTCTATCCCTAGCCTATCTAATACCAAACATAGTTAAGGATTTGATTTTTATTATCTATTAAAGAAATAGTCTGCAGAGACTATTCGACAAATCTGTTTGGGTATAAATGCAATGAGAAATGCTATGCATAGGGACGAGGTTGTGCTCCTCCACAGCATGTCATGTGGAGGGCCACGACCTCCAGTGCATTTAATATATTTTTTGATATTTTTTTTTTACCCTCAAACAATGCACGTAATACTCTTGTAATGCACACAAATACCTATTTAGTACACACAAATACCACAATACTCTTATATTGTGTACATTCTTATACTATTTGTATGCACTATTGTGGTATTTATGTGCACTAGATAGGTATTTGTGTGCACTAGAAGGGTATTTGTGTGCACTATTTTTTTTTTACTTTCAAACAACGCACACAAATACCCTTCTAGTGCACATAAATACCACAATAGTGCATACAATAGTATAAGAATGCACACAAATACATCTATTTGTGTGCATTCTTATACTATTTGTGTGTACTAAATGAGTATTTGTGTGCATGAAATGGGTATTGTGTGCGATAGATGGGTATTTGTGTGCATTGCTTCAGGGTAAAAAAAAATCAAAAAACATATTAAATGCACTGGGGCCGTGCCCCTTCACATGGCACGCTATGGAGGAGCACGGCTCCTTCGCGCGCCCCTATGCCAGGAGCATAACATTTCTCAAATGCAATATATTGAGTACTTTTTTAAACAGAACAAAAATTATATTGTGTTAGCAATTGGAAACTTTATATTTTTGTCCTTTCAACTTCATATTAATTGCTGGTTTGTTTTAATCAAAGTTTAAACTTCTAATCTCATGTTAACCCACTATCATGTAAATTTTGAGATTATGTTGCATTATACTTAAAATTTACATTTAAACATCTACTTTTTAGAATTGTGTATGTGCCATTATTTATCATTGTTTGTCATTTAAGTGTATGAATTTTTTTTTTAACAAGAGGATGGTCCTCAGGGTCAATAACTGGGAGAGCACACCCTCCCCCAGAGGGGGAGAATGTAGTGTATGAATTGTTGATTACCTTGTAAATTTCATAAAGTAATTTATGTTTAACAACTTTAAATCACTTTTATATCTTCGGTTGCCCCAAAGGGTCAAAATATGTTAGTATTTAAGGTCACTAAACTTTAGAGAAAATATTAATCTTTTTCTCATAATGGAAATTGCATTATAGACTATTGATATAGTTTCATACCCGAAGGTGTCTACGATTCAATATGTTAATTGAAAGTTAATAATTAATAATACTTACTTATACACAAGGGATCTTTTACTTTAAGGTAGGTCTTCACCTTTATGTATTCTTAGATAATTATTGAAGCTTATAATTGAAATGTCATAGCATCATTAAAATTATTCATAAATCATGCATTATTGGTTGTATAATGGTCATGAAATCTTAGCTATGATTAATTAACATTTTATTGAAATTGTGCATTGTAGCATCTCAGCCTTTTTGATCATGATCAATAGGTTTAGGTGTTGGCCTAACCCTTTAGAGGGGTAGGGTTGTCATGTTACCTTGCTGAGATCCATTCCTCGAGTCATTAGGCTTGTTTTCTGCACTTGTTCTTGAACGTGGTTACCTAGCCGGTCTCGTTTTGAACTTGATCAGGTGGGGTGACACATTCTAGGGCTTGTCTTTATTAGTTAGGTCACGTCTAGTCATCAAATCGTGATTATAGGTGTTCAAGTCAACTGTCAGTCTCTAACCCCGAGGACCACATGATGTTTGACATGTAATGAACATGGTTGGTCGTTAGACCACGATCTTATGATGCATCAATCAACAATAACAAGATTGTCCTTATGTGCCAAGTGTCCACTTGATCTGGCATTTGAAAGTAGTCTGCCATGCAGGTGGACATGTTTTGAACACATTATGGGGTTTAACTACATTCTTTCATATTGCGGTCTAGTGTGCGATTGTGTTCTGATAGGTGGTTTCTTTATATCCAAACCCCCTCCAAATATTTCCCCTCTTCTCCCTCCCGTCTCTTCGACCGGGCTCCCTCTTTCTCCATCTTCATCTCCCCAATGATCGATCGATGAAGGGTAGCGAATGAGGTGACAACGATGTGGTCTTAGCTTAATTTGGACCGACGGAGACGGGGAACGAGGTGGATATAGCGAGGAGGAGGTGGCTAACCTTCATGAAAGCCCCAACATATGTTAGTTTCATCATTTTAGAAATAAGAAGATGCTCCCTCTCCCCAGTCACTATTTCGCATAGGATTGAGAGAAATCTTGGGGTTTACTGCACTTTGGGAGAGGAATTCCATGTGATGAGAGTGTATGGCATTTTCCCTCAGTTCCTTTGAAATATCTTATCAAATCATGTGTTTTTCATGTGTGCATGCATGCTCATGGCTTGTTTCCCCTCGTTCATCTTGGAGTTTCCCACCTTCTTTTGGTGTCGTGGGGGTTGAAATGGTCATGATAGTGTGGGTCGAAATTGACTGGGGCACTAGGTGTGAATGCGTCACACTCAGTAGCCACATTTTGAACACAATCACATGATGTGACATGTTCAAGCGACGTGAATGCTTCTGGTCCAGAAGCTAATACAGATGACCTATGTAACACTTGGGGCTTTATGACAGGATTCACTACAAGAAAAAGCGGGATTACCGACGGACTGAATCCGTCGGAAATCCGTCGGTATTCCGTCGAAAATTGCGCCTTCCGACCGCTTTCCGTCCAACACTCGTCGGAAACTTTCCGTCGGAAATAATTGGTCAGAACTTTCCGACGGAAGAAAAATCCATCGGAATTCGGTCGAAACCTCCGACAGATTTCATCCGTCGGTAAAGGCGTCAGTATTGCCGACCGAATTACCGACGGTCTTTAACCGTCGGTAATGTATATTTTCTGACGAATACTTATCCGTCGGCCACTCCGTCCGTATTTCCCGACGGACTTGCCGACGGTATTTTGCCGTCGGTAATTTATCCGTTCCGACGGATGCTTATCCGTCGGCCTATCGGTCAGTATTTTCCGACGGCATTACGACGGTCTTTTTTCCGTCGGTAATTTATACTTTCCGACGGAAACGTAGCCGTCGGAAATCCGTCGGAAAATACACATATTTTTTTTTAAATAAACAAATAAAAATACATTGCTACAATGTCAAACTGCTACAAATTCATAAATTAACAAATACTAGCAATCACATAAAATCATAAGATACAATAAATATAAATCATATAGCATAATGAATACAAAAATCAACATAGATCTGCTGGATCGTCTGCTGTCCCTGCCTCGTCATCGTCTGGAGCTGGATCCTATATTAAAACAAATTAAAATGAGAAACATTAATAATAAATAAAAGAAATACAGTATTTTCAAAAATGAAATTTAAAACATGTGATTATTTCTCAAACTTAATACAATAATATTTTTAGATCCATCATTTTCTTAGGTGTTTTTAGATCGTCCTTTGAATGCCCAACCCAATCCGGGGATCCAAATTGGATTCCGTCAGTTTCTACACGTCACTTTAACCCACCTGGTCGTGTCGGAGAAAACGGCACGTCGATCCGATCCCTATTTTGGATTTTGGACCCCCGGGTTGTGTGTTTTAACTTTTTATATATACTTGGGTGTTTTTAGATCCGTCCTTTGAATGCCCAACCCAATCCGGAGATCCAAATTGGATTCCGTCAGTTCCCACACGTCACTTTAACCCACCCGGTCGTGTCGGAGAAAACGGCACGTCGATCCGATCCCTATTTGGGATTTTGGACCCCCGGGTTGTGTTTTAACGCTTTAAATATACTTGGGTGTTTTTTAGATCCGTCCTTTGAACGTCCGACCCAATCCGGGGATCCAAATTGGATTCCGTCAGTTCCCACACGTCACTTTAACCCACCCGGTCGTGTCGTAGAAAACGGCACGCCGACGATCCCTATTGGGATTTTGGACCCCCGGGTTGCGTGTTTTGACCATTTATATATGCTTGGCCGTGTTTTTAGATCCGTCCTTTGAATGCCCAACCCAATCGGGGATCCAAATTGGATTCCGTCAGTTCCCACACGTCACTTTAACCCACCCGGTCGTGTCGGAGAAAACGGCACACCGATCGATCCCTATTTGGGATTTTGGACCCCCGGGTTGCGTGTTTTGACCATTATATATGGTTGGCCGTGTTTTTAGATCCGTCCTTTGAATGCCCAACCAATCCGGGGATCCAAATTGGATTCCGTCAGTTTCTACACGTCACTTTAACCCACCCGGTCGTGTCGGAGAAAACGGCACGTCGATCCGATCCCTATTTGGGATTTTGGACCCCCGGGTTGTGTGTTTTAACCTTTTATATATACTTGGGTGTTTTTAGATCCGTCCTTTGAATGCCCAACCCAATCCGGGGATCCAAATTGGATTCCGTCAGTTTCTACACGTCACTTTAACCCACCCGGTCGTGTCGGAGAAAACGGCACGTCGATCCCATCCCTATTTGGGATTTTGGACCCCCGGGTTGTGTGTTTTAACCTTTTATATATACTTGGGTGTTTTTAGATCCGTCCTTTGAATGCCCAACCCAATCCGGGGATCCAAATTGGATTCCGTCAGTTTCTACACGTCACTTTAACCCACCCGGTCGTGTCGGAGAAAACGGCACGTCGATCCGATTCCTATTTGGGATTTTGGACCCCCGGGTTGTGTGTTTTAACTTTTTATATATACTTGGGTGTTTTTAGATCCGTCTTTTGAATGCCCAACCCAATCCGGAGATCCAAATTAGATTCCGTCAGTTCCCACACGTCACTTTAACCCACTCGGTCGTGTCGGAGAAAACGGCACGCCGATCCGATCCCTATTTGGGATTTTGGACCCCCGGGTTGCGTGTTTTCACCATTTATATATGCTTGGCCGTGTTTTTAGATCCGTCCTTTGAATGCCCAACCCAATCCGGAGATCCAAATTGGATTCCGTCAGTTTCTACACGTCACTTTAACCCACCCGGTCGTGTCGAAGAAAACGGCACGTCGATCCGATCCCTATTTGGGATTTTGGACCCCCGGGTTGTGTGTTTTACCTTTTATATATACTTGGGTGTTTTTAGATCCGTCCTTTGAATGCCCAACCCAATCCGGGGATCCAAATTGGATTCCGTCAGTTTCTACACGTCACTTTAACCCACCCGGTCGTGTCGGAGAAAACGGCACGTCGATCCGATCCCTATTGGGATTTGGACCCCCGGGTTGTGTGTTTTAACCTTTTATATATACTTGGGGGTGTTTTTAGATCCGTCCTTTGAATGCCCACCCAATCCGGGGATCCAAATTGGATTCCGTCAGTTTCTACACGTCACTTAACCCACCCGGTCGTGTCGGAGAAAACGGCACGTCGATCCGATCCCTATTGGGATTTTGGACCCCCGGGTTGTGTGTTTTAACCTTTATATATACTTGGGTGTTTTTAGATCCGTCTTTTGAATGCCCATCCCAATCCGGAGATCCAAATTGGATTCCGTCAGTTTCTACACGTCACTTTAACCCACCCGGTTTGTCGGAGAAAACGGCACGTCGATCCGATCCCTATTTTGGATTTTGGACCCCCAGGTTGTGTGTTTTAACCTTTTATATATACTTGGGTGTTTTTAGATCCGTCTTTTGAATGCCCACCCAATCCGGAGATCCAATTGGATTCCGTCAGTTCCCACACGTCACTTTAACCCACCCGGTCGTGTCGGAGAAAACGGCACGTCGATCGATCCCTATTTGGGAGTTTGGACCCCCGGGTTGTGTGTTTTGACCCTTTATATATACTTGGCTATTTTTTAGATCCGTCATTTCAATGCCCAACCCAATCCGGAGATCCAAATTAGATTCTGTCAGTTCCCACACGTCACTTTAACCCACCCGTCGTGTCGGAGAAAACGGCACGTCGATCCGATCCTATTTGAGATTTTGGACCCCCGGGTTGTGTGTTTTAACCTTTTATATATACTTGGGTGTTTTTAGATCCGTCCTTTGAATGCCCAACCCAATCCGGGGATCCAAATTGGATTCCGTCAGTTTCTACACGTCACTTTAACCCACCCGGTCGTGTCGGAGAAAACGGCACGTCGATCCGATCCCTATTGGGATTTTGGACCCCGGGTGTGTGTTTTAACCTTTTATATATACTGGGTGTTTTTAGATCCGTCTTTGAATGCCCATCCCAATCCGGAGATCCAAATTGGATTCCGTCAGTTTCTACACGTCACTTTAACCCACCGGTGTGTGTCGGAGAAAACGGCACGTCGATCCGATCCCTATTTGGGATTTTGGACCCCCGGGTTGTGTGTTTTAACCTTTTATATATACTTGGGTGTTTTTAGATCCGTCTTTTGAATGCCCAACCCAATCCGGAGATCCAAATTGGATTCCGTCAGTTCCCACACGTCACTTAAACCCACCGGTCGTGTCGGAGAAAACGGCACGCCGATCGATCCCTATTTGGGAGTTTGGACCCCGGGTTGTGTGTTTTGACCCTTTATATATACTTGGCTATTTTTAGATCCGTCATTTCAATGCCCAACCCAATCCGAGATCCAAATTAGATTCCGTCAGTTCCCACACGTCACTTTAACCCACCGGTCGTGTCGGAGAAACGACACGTCGATCCGATCCCTATTTGGGATTTTGGACCCCCGGGTTGCGTGTTTTAACCATTTATATATGGTTGACCGTGTTTTTAGATCGGTCCTTTGAATGCCCAACCCAATCCGGGGATCCAAATTGGATTCCGTCAGTTTCTACACGTTACTTTAACCCACCCGGTCGTGTTGGACGCCCGGCCCAATCCTAAGTATATGAAATTAATACTAATACTGACCTGAGCTGCTGGCTGTGTGGGGCGTACTCCCTGCATTATTGACATGAACTGCTGAACCATATCGCTGAACTGCGTCTGTAGCTGTAGCCGCTGCGTCTCTATCTGTACCTGCTGCGCCTGTAGCTGTACCCGCTGCGTCTGTAGCTCTTCCCGCTGCGTCTGTAGCTCTGTACGTAGCTCCTCCCGAATGATGCCTCTAATGTCCTCTACACCACTGACGGGCGGCGCAGAAGATGAACTCGCGTATGCCGGAGAAGCGATCGAACTGGCATATGAGGACAACACTCGATGAGTATCCAGGCTGTCCCCAAAGCCGTACACTCGACCCTTCCTCGGCACTCCGCTGCCTCGACCCAAGCGTCCGCATCCAAATCTGGCTGGGGAGTGCCCTCTGTGTAGCGCTCCGCCATCGTCCTGTCGTACGTCTCCTGTAAAAAATAATTAAAATTAAATTATTGAAAACAAATTACTTTAATATCATAATGAATTCATAATTTAAAGCTTGACTTACAGCAATCGTGCGGGCACTCCGGTAACATAGTCATCCGTCCCCTTCCGCTTATGAGTCCGGTCAAATCTCGCGGAAAGTAGGGGCACGCTCCAGGTGTGATGCTTAGAATTCAACAAAAT
Organism: Colocasia esculenta; assembly: GCA_014218235.1. NCBI lineage: Eukaryota > Viridiplantae > Streptophyta > Magnoliopsida > Alismatales > Araceae > Colocasia > Colocasia esculenta. Next base: position 6,401,494 of record CM024754.1, on the reverse strand, counting down.
TAGTTAGTCTCACAAAATAATCCATATGTATATATGAATCGAACAATAAAATACTTACCAATTTTTGACTGTGGTCGCAAAGATACGATCCACTAGTATGCACATTCTTCTCCGGTTGAGTTGCTCTGTTGCGTATTGCCGCCTGTGACCGCTGCTGCAGAATTGACGGGCGTGGACGGGGAGGCATTCCCTGCAAAATTCATAGACATTAGAAATTATGAATTTCAAATAAACAACAATATAGAAATTTACCTGTCGCTGGGACGACGGGCGTGGACGGGGAGGCAGTCCCTGCAAAATTTCATAACATTAGAAATTATGAATTTCAAATAAACAACAATATAGAAATTACCTGTCGCTGGGACGACGGGCGTGGACGGGGAGGCAGTCCCTGTAAAATTGTATGTACGTTAGTTCTCGTGAAATCAATATAAACATATAACCCATATGTTTTTGTGTACATATGCATATACCTGTCGTGGACCTGGAGGCAGACGTGGACGCGGAGGCAGTCCCTCTGCCAACGGACGTGGCAACCCTCCGACTGCGTCCTCCACGTACCATATCTCTATCGATATCTCCTCAATGAGGTACGCCTGAGTAATGGAGCCCTCAACTTGTGCTTTGTTACGGACTTTCATCTTAAGATCGTGCATGCACCTACGACAATAATTCAAATGCATACATAAGTAATATAAAAGATCGTCGTAATGGCAATAAATTGAGATGTAGAAATATACTCTCAAACGGATACATCCATCGAAATTGTATGGTCCTCCGACCCTTGCCTCATATGGTAAATGGATGATCAGGTGCTCCATTGAATCAAAGAATGTGGAGGAAATCTTCTCTCTAATTTACAGACTGTCTGAATTATATTTTGCTCTATATTTTGCAAGTCATGAATTTTGAGTTCTGATGCAGATAAAATCCTGAAGAATTGACTCAGCTCAGTCATTGCTCCCCATATTTGTTTCGGCAACAACTCACGAAAAGCAAGAGGCATCAGTCTTTGCATGAAAACATGGCAGTCATGACTCTTCATTCCGTATATTTTTCCCTCGTTGACATTACACAACGCGCAATATTCGAGACATATCCATCCGGAAATCTCAATTGCTTTAACCATTGCAACACTTCCTTAATCTGTTGGCCCCAAGCACATATGCAGCTTTAGGTTGCACCACCTTCCTTGAACATGTTGTAGCTCTAGTTCTGGACGTTTGCAAAGTACTTTCAAATCGACCCGCCTTGACGTTATCCTTCGTTTTACCTTTGACGTCCATAACTGTGTTGAACACATTATCAAAAACATTCTTCTCTATATGCATGACGTCTAGGTTATGACGTATCAAAAGTGTTGACCAATAAGGCAATTCCCAAAAAATGCTTTGCTTCACCCAATTGTGATCCTCCCAAAGCCAGGGATTTGTCGGGTACTACCATCAGTTGTGTTACAGTCGGTAAGTTCTGGACCCGCCTCGCCATATTTCCACCAGACACCGTTCCATATCTACTCCTCCATCACAGTTGTATTTTTAATAAAAGAATCCTTTTGCTTTCGGAAAGGATGGTCACTGGGTAGAAACCGCCGATGACAATCGAACCAACAAGATTTTCCCCCAGATTTCAACACAAATGATTTAGAATCCTCCATGCAATAAGGACATGCCAACCTCCCATGTGTGCTCCAGCCAGATAACATGTCGTAGGCTGGAAAGTCACTTATTGTCCACATTAATGCAGCCTTCAGATTGAAATTCTGTTTTCTGGATGCATCATAAGACTGCACACCATCTGACCATAACAATTTCATCTCATCAATCAACGGTCTGAGATATATGTCTATATTCTTTCCTGGACTTTTTGGACCCGGAATCAGCAATGAAAGGAACAGATTCTCACGCTTCATGCACATGCCTGGCGGAAGGTTATACGGTGTTAAGAATACTGGCCAACATGAGTAAGATGCCACCGAGCCTCCGAAAGGATTGAAACCATCTGTGCATAAACCAAGCCGTACGTTGCGTGGATCCCTTGAGAAGTAAGGATGAGTACGGCTAAAATGAGCCCAAGCTTCACCATCGGCAGGATGACTCATTTCACCTTCGTCGCGACGGACTCTTTCCGCATGCCATGTCATATGTCCAGCTGTCCTCGAGGACATGAACAATCGCTGCAATCTGGGTGTGATAGGAAAGTACCGCAATGACTTATACGGAACATCCTTCTGCTTGACTTGTCCCCTCTCTTGGGCTTGAACCTATCATGCTTACAAATACAGCATGATGTCTTATCTGCATCCTCTTTGTAGTACAGCATACAGTGATTCGGACATGCATCAATTTTCATAAAACCAAGCCCCAAATCATTCACCATCTTCTTCGCACGGTAAAAGTCAGCAGGTAACCTCTCTGATTGAGGAAGCATGCTCTTGACCAGTAAGAGAAGCCGGTCAAAACAACTCTCGCTCATATGAAATTCAGATTTCAAATTCAATAGCTGCGACACTGCAGACAACCGTGTATGCTTCTCACAACCATCCCATAATGGCTCATCAGCATCTCGAAGTAACTGATAAAATCTCTGAGCTGTATCATTCGGCACTTCTTCATTTGTTTGATCTTCATGAATATTGAACTCCGGACCAGCAGCATCGACAACCATGTCTACGTACGTACTTGTGGAGGCAAAGTAATTAGCTGGTGCAGACGACTGAATATTCAACTCACCATGACACGACCATAACTCATAATGGCCAACAAATCCTCTCGTATACAGATGATGCTGCACATCCCATGTCGATATCCACTTTCTGTTCTTACAACCCGAACACGGACATCGGATGTTACCCATCGGATCAACTGCTACTGATGTATTACTCAATGCAAACTCAATAAAACTGTCAACTCCGTCTTTAAACTCCTCGGTCACAACTCCATTCACTATTCCACGGTACATCCATGACCGATTCTCCGACATTTTTCCTACATATTAAATGTCATGTCCGAGTTAAAATCCAACACACCCTCACATCATTCAAGTACGTACATACGTTATATGGAGAGTCCCAGAGCTAATGGGTGAAATAAAGCGTTGACGTAAAAATAAATGAAGAGTAAACATACATGAATATCAAATAAATTTGAGCACTATATAAATACTTAATGGTATTGAACATTAAAAACAACACAAACCGTGATGTCTTCATATTAGGCCACCACCACTTGATCGGCTCTTTATTCACCAGCTTCTCAGTAGATTTCCTAGGGAGTGAACTAACCACTGATATCCCTAAATATAGTTTGCCAAATACATCTCTTCGTACATAATGGGAAGACATAACTTTGAAAATGTCAAATTCTTTGACACAATTATTTTTCACAAATTTACACCAGTCTTTTCCAATAAACATGTACATACTAGCACACCAACTGCGTCGTAAGATTACAGAATATCGCACTCCTTTTTCATCTTGAACAATAACAGATAATCCACTTTTATTTTCTAAACTTTGTCTTTCTTCTTTCCGAATAATCTTTATGATTTTCGTCATCTTCTCTTTCACCAAAAGTAAACCATCATGCAATCTTCGAATATCGAGCGGAAATATTTTACGTTCAAACAAACAAGTACTTTGATACGTTGGACATTTGTTCTTCTTTGAGTCTAATTTCCAATCGCGAACTCTCATCACTAATTACAAAAAAAAATTAATCACTTTATTCATGAGTAATTTAAAATATGAAATTAAATCATAATATGGTAAATATGAAAAAATCTCTCAAATGGCTACAAATAAACATACGAATGTTGAATGATTAACTTGCAGTGTGAAATTTGTGAAAGTAAACAATATGTTTAACAAAGAAAGTCATTGCATTGTTTATTTTCATGTCAAGCGTAAAAAAATAACAGCGAGCAAGATAAATAATAAATAACTTAATTTACCAAAAGCTTTGAATATAATTAAGAACATAGTCCATAGTGTGTGCCACCAATTTAAGCAGAATTGGCATCCACATAGTGGGTCGCGAAGTCAATCAGAATTGGCATTTTATATGGAGAATCACGATTTTGTGGAAAGCCCTATAATCATGCGTTCTAATTGGTTTTGGCCAAAACTCCCAACATGAAACTTATTGTAAACAAGATATAAAATATTTTTACATATTTTATTGAGAACATGGGTATGAGGCCCATGAAACCGATGTCTGCTCCCCATGGTTTTAAGTTTAATTCTTCAAAGTAATAAGCTGATTAATTACATAAATGTAAAAACTACAATACTAATCAAGTGTAATAAAATTACATATAATCAAGTGCAATAATAAGCAAATACATTCAAATAAGAAGTGTAATACTAATCATTAAACTTAAAGTGAACAATTAAGCGTAAACTAAACTAATGTCTAGAAGGAAGAGTTCGTACTAATTTTGTTTTCCTAAATTGGGATGTATATTTATTAGAGTGGCGAGATTTTAACCTTGAGCTGAGATGAGCTGAGTAGACGAGTTCAGTTTGGCATATTACTAATGTGTCTTTGTTTCTTATTGTCAATTTTGTTCTGGTACAAAACGGCCGTTGCCATCAGTAAGACGTTCATTGTTTCCGTAAGATTCTAGATAGCCCCATTTTGGGGTTGGAGAAGATAGTTAAGCTCATGTATATATTGAGATTATTTCGCATACTAATTTTTAGGGCTTCTCTGTTCTCCTCCCCCATCTTATCCTTTCTCTCGTTTTTTATTTTAATTTGAGAACCCTTGAAAGAATGGCAGTCCATATGACCTAAAATGCATTACTTGTAGTTATCTTTTTGGTGAGAATGTCTTAATTTTATATTCCTAATAAAATATTCTTTCTACTCTAACGGTAATGCCATACAAGGAATACACAAGCGGGACACATTACTTATTCTGATATTATATAAAGCATATGGGGATATAAAAAAATAGGATTTGAAAGATTTTGAGAGTACGCAATATCTCTGTTATTTTATTAGTGTTAAGTTTAGGGGACATTTTATTGAGGGGGACAGCTCCCTGATAAAGATGTTTGATGAATGCGATACTGCTATGGCTACTAGGTACTCCATACCCAGGTTGGCCAATTTGGTATCAAGTGCCAGGAATATGAAAAAAATAATAGCACGTCAGTCCAACTTAGAATAAACACGATTTGAAATCTATCCAAACAGTTTAAACTATTAGTTGTGCATTAACTACATCATATCAGTTGATTAATCTGAGCATTGAAAAGAAACTTATGAAATTTGTTGGACTCGAGGATCGGCAGATCTACGTTTCCCTCAAAGTTTCATGTAGTATACTTCTACTTAATACTAGGTGATCTCTCCTTCCTTCTTGCCATCTCTCTCCATCACATTCACCTATATTTAAAAAAAAAAAGCTAGAATTCTACCGACAGAGGGTGGCTGATTCCACACAGTGGTACTTAAGTCTTTTGAAATAACACCAACTTAATCTTTTAGTATTCTCCAATTAGAACCAAAATTAGTCCGTTAACTGACTCAAGAGTGTTAGGTAATCACATATATCAAATCATACCCATTACACAATCAAAAATTTTGAAAGACATTACGTAGAACTGATGAACATACATATCATTTTTTAATTAGGTATTTTGATACAATAGATATTCAATGATAAGATGGTACATATACGCACTCTCTTACAAGAGTGCTCCAAATCTTTCCCTTTCACAAAATAACCTCCAACTCGTAAAACCCTGTCGTTGGGGCTGAGTGCAGGGGAAGGGGGGGCCGGGTGGGGGGGGGGGGGGGGGTGGGAATGGGAGGGGGGTCGGGTGGGGGGGAGGGGGGCTGAGTGCAGGGGAAGGGGGGGCCGGGTGGGGGGGGGGGGGGGGGGGGAAGGGGAGGGGGGCGGGTGGGGGGGGGGGGGGGTGGGAATGGGAGGGGGGTCGGGTGGGGGGGAGGGGGGCTGAGTGCAGGGGAAGGGGGGGCCGGGTGGGGGGGGGGGGGGTGGGAAGGGGAGGGGGGCCGGGTGGGGGGGAGGGGGGCTGAGTGCAAAGGGGGAGGGGGGGATCGTGCAGGGGGGCCGGTGGGGGGGGAGGGGGGAACGCGCAGGGGGGGAGGTGGGCCGGGTGGGGGGGAGGGGGGCCGAGTGCAGGGGGAGGGGGGGATCGCACAGGGGGGGAGGGGGGCTGAGTGCAGGGGAAGGGGGGCGGTGGGGGGGGGTGGGAAGGGGAGGGGGGCCGGGTGGGGGGGAGGGGGGCTGAGTGACAAGGGGGGGGGGGATCGTGCAGGGGGACGGGGGGGGGGGAGGGGGGGACGCGCAGGGGGGGAGGTGGGCCGGGTGGGGGGGAGGGGGGCCGAGTGCAGGGGGAGGGGGAGGGGGGGATCGCACAGGGGGGGAGGGGGGCCGGGTGGGGGGAGGCCGGAGGACGGTGGCGGGGGTGGGGAGAGCTACTCACGGGAAGGGAGCGCCGGCGGCGAGCGGTGGCAGGCGGCGAGACGGCGGCGCCGGCGGGGAGAGCGGCGACCGGCGAAGGCGAGCGGCGGCGGCGGAGACCGTCGTCGGCGATGGGGCGAGAGCGAGAGAGAGAGAGAGAGAGGAGAGAGAGGGAGAGGGCGAGAAGAGAGAGAGAGAGGAGCGGGAGAGGGAAAGAGAGCGGGAGAGGGAAAGAGGGGGGGTTTCGCGGGGGAGGGTAGCAGTTTTACCGACGGATATTCCGACGGAAATATATCCGTCGGAATATCCGTCGGTATTATTGAATTACCAACGGATATTTCGACGGATTAATTTCCGTCGGAATTTCAGACGTATTTTCCGTCAGATATATTCCGTCGGAATATCCGTCGGAAATACCGACGGTAATAAATCCGTCGGAATATCCGTCGGTAATCCCGCTTTTCTTGTGGTGATTTGACCCTTGGCTTGTTCTCGGATTGCGATGTATCCACCTATCACTTTTGAAGGTGACGAGTCGCATTCTGTTTCTGAACGCACCTTGTGTGCGTCGCATTCTCACTTTCCGACCGTTGTGTAGATTTGTCATTTGAATTCGGAGGGTTGTGCCATGTGTCAAGATGCATGTTTTAGGAAGGCGATGTGCAAATTGTCGCGTTCTCAGTAGCACGCATATAGAGGGACACGTGTCAAGCTAGGCTATCAACGTTGATAGGCTTTTTGAGAAGGTGACGATAGGGCCATTGTGTTCTTCGGGAATGTGATGCTCAGGCTGTCACGTTTTGAAGTTAGAAGCCTATATAGCTATGGCTTCCATATATTTCTCCTCTTCTCCTTCCCTCTCTCTCTCTCATCTCTCCGAGCAATGCTCCCTTGGGTCTCTTCTTTAAACTTCTTGGTGTTTTGATGTGGTGGTGAGCCTCTTGTGCTTGTAGGGTTTTTGGCGTGGAGTTTGGAGCAAAGAGAAGTGACAAATCACATGAGAATGCCTCAACAAGTTGTTTCTACTCTTTAAGGTAGGGAATCTAATTAACTCTTCTTCTAATTCTATCATGGCTTAGGTGTTTCCCCCCTTATGCAAGAGCTTGTGATCTTCATTTGATGCTTCTTCGTGTGGTGCATGTGTGTTGAAGGAGAGTTCTTGAATGCATGCATTGTGGGCTTGCATGAGTGTAGATAGACTTTCTTGCCATGCATGGGCTTAAATTTAGGGGGTTTGTGTATTAAGCATGTTGCGTTATCCTTCTTTGTGCTCCTCTTCCCCAGATTTTGATGTTAGTGTGACTTTTGGTGGTGTTTTAGCTCTCAGACTAAGAACTGACACCTTTATCGCTATGTTCTAGTCGTGACACTCTCAGCATCACCTTTTTCTCTTGAACACATCAGGTTGCTTGTCGCCTTCAGGTAGCTACCCCCTGTGCATCGCCTTCTCTTAAATAGTGATAGAATGGTTGTGTCACTTTCTCAACCAGAGAGCAAGTCATTCCATTCGGAGCCGTGTTTCCACTGAGTCTTGGTTTGTACAAACTTTTCTTGTATCTGTGGCACCTATGTTGTTTCTAGTATGATACTACACTAGTCGGTTCATCCGGTGCACAACACTAGAGGGCTTGTCCAGTTGTGTTGGATTGTTATGGTTACCTAGGACCCCCATCCTCGTGAGCCTATGGAGAAAGTGCTCCAAGATACGAGCGTGCTCGAGTTGGTGTCTCTGAGCAGAAGGGAAAATGATATATGGACTGTGACATTGAGTTGTTTATGGAGCTCTCATGGTTGGTCTAGAACGCCAAGGAGGTTTGGAGTTGTTCTTCTGGCGCAAATCAGTTAGTCTTTTTCTCGCTATCTCACTCTATGTGGTACCAAAACCATCTAGAAGCGTCAGGCATAGGACTGTAGTCTGATCAGACTACGACTATTGTTATGTCTCTTTGGCTCACTCCGATAGGAAGACGATAAGTCTGAACGTGCGATCGAGGGTAAGACATGTGCAGCACTCTTGACTGGTTGACTAGTCGTAGTTGTCTCCATGACAAGTGTTGTTGTCCAGGCAAACATACCTTTGTAATTGTTTGTAGTAATGCGGTGGTCACAACGTGTTGGTTGCACGAGTTTCCCAGCCGTATGGTGTTTTCCCGACCGGTGGTTTCGTAGTTAGCACTTTCCTTCTGCACTTTCTTTTAGTAGGATAGAATACTGGTATTATTATTTATTTATTTTTGTGTCTATTCTTCTAGTTAGAACTAGTGGGTCATTGGTAGTCCCTACGAGATTCTATTGTGAAACTCATTCTCTCTTTTTCCCAGATGAGGCTCCACAACAGTAGCAGGTTGTACGACGGGCGAAGGAGACGGGACCATAGTCGTTGGTTTCATCTTTAGTAGTGTCCACTCTTTTTTAGTACTTCTCCCTCAGCATATACTCCTTAAGGGTTCTGTCTTCTCTTTCTACTTGTACTATTGTGGTTGGGACTTATACCTAGAGTTGTACTTTGTACTTGTTGTTTACTTTCACTTCCACGTATATGTCTAGTACAATAATTATTATTTATTTCCCTATTAGACTAATCTTTCAACCCTTCCGGGTCCTCTTTTCATGAGTGGCGGCATCGTAAATCGGCTTCTCAGTGGGGGACCGAGGGTTGGTTCTGGGGTCGTTACAGCCTAAAAATCACATTCACGTGAGTTTTTTGTAATCTGTCGACGCAGTTGGGCCTATGACCTCATTCTTAATGTGGCTCACTTAAGGGCCACATTCTTAATTAATCGTGTGCTTGGGTTGGTCCTACCAATGCATTTGATCTTCTGATCATGATTAGATGAGGATCTAGGGATTAGTCACGAGGAGTTCAACTTCCTATCTCATACCTCGTGTGACTAGACTTGGTGTTCGACTGTTCTAGTGCTAGTGATTGATCATGATTTGTCTGGTGACCACACTCTAAGTGCTTGTCTGAGTTGTTCCCGACATTGGGTTCAAGTAGGATTTCGTACTCAAGACGTCGTTAGAGGTCTAGCTAGTGTAGCATAGCCTTCTATCTCTTTGTGTGAGATAATTATTGGGTTTATTTCTAACCGTAATTTTGGCGATGGTTTTACCCATAGGTTTGGTAGTGACTATGTCCATGGCTTTGGTAGTGGTTTTGGTAGTGGTTTTGTTGGTGGTTTGGGAAGTAGTCTATCGATGGTTTTGGTAGTAGTTCTACCATTGGCTAATAGTGGTTCTATCAGTGGTTTGGCAGTGTCGGTACTTTTGGAAGTAGTTATGTGCAACAGTTTGTGAATTTATATTCGAAGTCTTTCTATGCTTCTCAAGTCTAGAGGTCATATATCAGTGCTATAATCCAAGCGTGATACTACACTAGTCGATTATCCAGGTGCTTCTAGCACATCTGACTAGCTGGTCATCGGGTTGGTCAGTTTGAGATTTTGTCATTTTCATGACCCCCCCGCCCTTTATTTAACTTTTCGTCCAAGAAGGGAAAAGATGGTAGTGGCAGCACCCTTTCTTGTCACTTGAGTGCACTCGCTGCTAGGGGTGAGATTGTGGGCTACCATTTGTGCTTGGCTTCTGTGGACCCCTTGTGGACCATCACTTGTGCTTGGTCTCCCAGGTCTTGTAGGTCATAGTCTGTGCTTAGTCCCAATTGGTCCCTTGTTCTCTCTCGCTTGATTTATCTTATGAGGTTCCAGAGCCAAGTAGGGGTTGGAGGCACGAGCCATGGCATGGACAACCACAATTTGCTAATTGTGTGGCGTAGCTTTACATGTCTCACTTCTAGCATAAGATGTGGACAGGCATGGAGTGGTAGTTAGTAGTGGAAATGATAGTGGGTGCCCTGACTATGAGACTAGTGGTTATAATTTTGTTGTCATAGCTTGTGCTATTGTCTGGAACTGGAAGTCAACATATGCATGTTGATTTAATTGGGTTCGCGTGCGTAGAACTGAGTCGTTAGTCTCTTATGGTTCTCACTCTTATATTTGGTTTCGTCTATGTCATGACTTCTCACCTATGTATTTCAGATATTGTGAATGTGGTAGTGTTATTTGATTTCTTATTAGTTACTACTATTTATTACTTTGCATTGCTCCTTTTCATATGTTTATATATATATTCTTGGCGTTGTCTGGATGAGGGTTTGGATCAAGGGATCCCTAAGGCTCATCCCCTATTTTTTGCAAGTTTGGACTTGTAAGTGCAACATCTCAGATGGAGTTGTTAAGCATGGAGTTGTTCCTTTGTACCAACAATTTACCTTTGTTGTGCTTCCTCAAATATGTCCCTTAAGAAGATATACTAAATATTGTACTTTTGTTATAAATTGAAGCATTGTACTGATTGTTGCTGCACTTTCCTTCCAACTTTAATTACTTTAGTCATTTGCATATATCTCTCTAAATCATCGATAACTCTTCCGAGTTTTTTGACTCGCGGGTGATGATGTGAGATATGGGTCACTAATGGGTCCCAAATTTCAGGTCAACACACATACTGGTTTGTCTGTATCATGATGTTAATGTAGATGCCTGTGCACAGAAGTTCAGATCAAGGGTCAACTCAACCTTAGAATACCTGCCCAAAGGATGGAACAGCAATTAGAGTCCACCGGATCCTCGACATCAGCAACTCACAGTAGACACAAAGCCCACACAGGACCTTAAGTGGATCTTCCGCTCTGCTACCATGAAGATTTTTATGGGTTCACATGCCGGCAATTAGGGTTGCAAATGAACCAATACACTCGACAAGTAACTCGAAACTCGGCTCGATAAAAACTCGACTCGACTCGTTTATTAGATAAACGAGCCGAGCTTGAACAAAAATATAAGCTCGATTCATAAACGAGTCGAGCTTGAACAGAGATATGCTCGACTCGAATACGTTCGCGAACAGCTCGTTAAGATACTCAATAATATGCTCGTTAAAATACTCGATTAGTTACTCGTTAATATATTTGAATTATATTAATTTCTTATTATAAATATGAAAATATTAATATTTATTTATTTTAAAAAAAACTATTAAGGTACAGAATACTTATGAATACTAAAATGTAAAAGATTAAATATGAGGGTGTAAATACACAAATTATGAAAAGAAATGTTGTAAACGAACTAATACACTCGATAAGTAACTAGAATTCGACTCGGATGTTACTCGAATTTGGCTCATTTAATAAGGTAAATGAGTCAAGCTCAAACAAAAATTTAAGCTCGTTTCATAAACGAGCCGAGTATGAGCAAATACTCACTCGACTCTTTTAAGCTCGTAAACAAGTCATTTAATTTTTAATTATAAAAATTATAAATATAGTTGTTAAATATTTTAAACATTATACTAAAATAATTAAACAAGTAACTTATGAAGGATCTTAGGGTATGACTTTGAAATAAGATAAACTTGGATCTTATAAACAATTATTTTTTACTTGTAAATTGAATTGGCTTATATATACATATAATATAGATACATATATATATATATATATAACTCACAAATTCAATTGGGCTCGTTAAGATACTCGTTAAGGGCTCGAATTCGAGAGTATTTAAACGAACCAAGATTGAACAACTATTTTCAATACTCGAAAAAGCTCGAGCTCGACTCGAGCTCGATTAAAAATTAACGAACAGAGCTTGAGCAGTATAATACTCGGCTCGACTCGACTCGTTTGCAGCCCTGCCGGCAATGAGAAGTAGAGATCAGAAGAGGGAGAGGAGGGAACCACAAGAGGAGATGGGGATGGCATGTAACCACACTAGACCACCGTTGGACATGGGCGTCTGGGGAATTGAGCCACTGACTCTCTCCTACAATATGTAATCAACTCTGAATAGGTATAGATAGATCTGCCTTGTCTCAACCGTTCACTTGCACTTAGGTCCGTTTAGTTGTTTGTAAAATATATTTATGAGAAATTTTTTTTCAAAAATTAATTTTTGTAGAAAAATTAAAATATAATTATCTATTTGGTATTCACGAAAATATTTTCATTGAAAAGATTTCTGATGTTTACTTTTCAGTAAAATATTTTTTAAAAAAAATATTTTTTAAACATAAATAAAAATCTAAAAATAAAAAGGACATTCCTCATGTTGACCACTCGATTGTCGGGCGTCGGACATCAGGTAGCCAGATGTCGGACGTTGATCGTCGGACGCCAAGTCGTCGGGTAATCGGGCACTGGTCGCCGGCAGTCGGGTCGTCGGCAATCGGGTTGTTGACTGTCGGATGCCAGACATCGGTCGCCGACTGTCAGACGTCGAATGCCAGGTCACAGGCTGCTGGTCGCCCAGTCGTCGGGCGTCGGCCACCAGACGCCTAGTTGCAGGTCACTGGGCTCCGACCCCCCGGCCGTCGGACAACGAAAGCCAAACCCCGGGTCGCTGGGCGCCGACTGTCGGCCACCGAACATCGGGCGCCAGACACCAAGTCACCGCTGTCGGACGTCGGGAGCCGACCGTCAGACGCCGGGTCACCGGCCGCCGGTCGCCGAACGCCCGGCCACCTGACGTTGGGTCGCCGAACGTCAACAGTCAAACGTCAGTAGTCGGATGCCAAGAGTCGGACGTCGAACGCCGGACATTGTCGTGGAGATTGTAATGACACTTATAAAAATACTACGTGAAAGAAAAATTCAAGAAAATGGTTTATGAAGTTTCACCAAGGATGTCAAAATTTTTAATTTTCTGTAAAAAAAATTCATAAATTAACTTTTCAATAATATCAAACAAATAATTATATGAATTTTTCTTTAAAAAAATTTCTGACATGAGATTTTACGGACTTTTAATATAGAGACCTTTTTTCCATGATCCTTGTGGAACGCTTGATGAAGTGTGACGAGAGAGGATGTATCTTAAAAGAGTTCATTAAGGGAGTACGAATAGCATCAACATAAAAAGCAAGGGAGATGAGAAACACTTACAGAAAGGCTTGACAGAAGCCCGCTTCAGTGGCGTGCCTGGATTGGCGCGGGCACATGTCACACGGGCATGCTGGCCCATATAGCATGCGCGCTGGCCAATCAAGACATGTCACACAAGTGGGCTCTAGTCAAAGCTCTCTTGCAATAAGTGTTTCACCTTGATGACCTTGTATTTTGATGCCAACAGGATATAGAAACTTCCATTCACATGTCACTTCAACAGTTTCTACCATACAACTCAAATCCATGCACCATATCTACAATTTCCCACTTCTAAGGTTTCGCCAAACTCAGTAGCCACCAGATTTGATGTACTAGGAATCCCATACACCCAACCCCTCCACAACCTCTGAATGGAGCTGGCAATGTACATAACAGATGAGGATGACACATTATGCAACTGACAGATCACTGGGGCATGACATCCAGACCCCTACAGCAAGTGCTCCTCCGTTAATTAGTATTCTACACTTTCAATCTACCCAAAAAAAACTGCATGTCACCCAATGAAAGAAGAGATGGAAACAAGGGGATAAATGGTTGCTCCATTGCACACAATCAACAGATGACTCACAAGAAACAAGCAAACAGGTAGCTGCATCAAGTTTTTCCAACAGTAACACCATGCAGGACGAGAGCTTCCTCATCCATGACAGAGTCTTATGCAGAACTTGAGCACTGCTTTCGGCATTTGACGGCAGAAGGACTTTGGTGGTGCCTGGGAGGATCCTGGAAGGAGGACGCACACACATCGGGCACGAAGACTGAGCGTTCAGCAGAGTGATGAAAATTTCTTGGCCAGTTGAGGCCGGAGGCTGTGGGCGGCGATGGGATCTCAGGGACAGCCCATTGTGTAATATCTGGCACGTGGCTTTCGCACTCGAGATCCTGTTCTGCATCAGCAGGACAGTAGAACTGGGAAGCCTCAGAGCTCCCAAGCTTTCCACTGTCAGCCTGTTATCATGTAGGAGAATAAGAAAAGTTTAGCATACTTCACAAACTAGTGACTATATTTCTTGGAGCAAATTATATAATTCAAAGTGCTTTGGAATCTATCTTTTAAGAAAAAAATGACAAACACAAAAGACTTTTGTCCTTCCAACTGGACACTTTCTGTTTCAAGCTTGACTGCTTTTAAAGTAGGCGCAGCACCCTTTATCTCTACTTGAGTGAGTAATTCAAATTGGATGCACCTTATAAAACCATCCAAACTCCTCAAGGACTTCAGAAATAAGCCAGGTTTCCATGGGCAATGCATATTAGCAATGGTTGTCTTCTACTCACAGTGTCGGTGACCACAAAAAACTTTTAATGAAAATGGGAGGATACAACATGTTACTGATCAAGTCAGCCATTGGATCAACATTCCCTTTTCAGAAAAGATTGTATCCGCAATTTTATCTTTTTTTTACACTTATCCTCATCCTTCAAAAGTTCATATGTGGGAATTTAAAGTTGAATTATTGGATAATGTCACATTGTAACATGATTTACTTGAATGAGCTTTCTGCAAAGGCTAATATACGAAACATTCCTACTTCCAAATATATGCCCAATAAAAACTTCGAACGGACACTGCCATGTTGGCGGAGAGAGAGAAACTTCAGATGGAGAAATAATAGGGACGAGGGCCACTTTTTGTAACTATTTTTTTTTAAAGTGGATGGTACCACAAATATATTAAAGACAAAAGATTGTACATGTATGAGTCAGTGAATACACAACCCCCTCCCAGTCAAAAAGCATCTTCCAGCCTGGTCAAAATGGTGGAAGAGCTGACATTACAAAAGAACAAAGCCCATCCCTCACTGTACATTTAATACAGAACCCAATCCTCTCCTGAACACGAGTCTCTCTGCGGAAAATTCTCCCATTTCTCTCCCCCCAAACTGTCCACAGGGTGGCATGCGGTATCAACCACCAAGAATACCAATCGTCAGTGACCTGTTGAAGGTAACTTCAATGCTGGAACATAATTCTTTCCAAACCTCAAGTGAATATGGACATCGCACAAACAGGTGGTCTGTTGTCTCTTCTTCTTCCCCGCAAAGGCAACACACTGTTTGAATGCCATCCATAAAGCGACCAAGTCTATCCACCATTCATAGATGATACAATGACAATCTCCACACAAACATCCTAACGTTTAGCGGGGATTTAGGCTTCCAAACTTGCTCCAGAAATTCATACCGCGTACCCCCATCCGCCAAAGTTTTATACACTGCTCTGACTGAAAAGCATCCTGAAGTCTCCCATGACCAGGTCCATACGTCCCTAACCGTTGCATTCAACCTCACCTGTTGAAGTATAGCCAAAAGCGATTGAAATTCCTCAATTTCCTCTCCATAGAGATGCCTCCTGAAACACGAGGACCAAAAGACCCCCTCATCTCCAGGAGAATTGTATAAATCTGCCACTAAAGCTGCTGGCTGTGATGTGATCCTCGCTAACCTAGGGAAGGCCGCATACAAAGGCTGATGACCACACCATCTATCCCCCCAAAACCTGGTTGAGCGACCATCGCCAATGTTCACTTTCATCCCAGCCATGACCACATCTGCAGCTGATAGGATATCGTTCCAAACTGGCGAGACTCTGCACATATGGGTATAAGCAAGTCCCATCTTCGCTAACCTTTTTGTCACTATTAATAGTCTAATTGTGAAGTTGGATGGCTCTTTTTGGTTGAAACACGTCCCTAGAGGCAAAACTCACCCTTATTTGCATAAAGTTTTGATGGTTGAGGTTTTTTTGAGATATTTTATTAGAAGAGCATCTAAGTCTTATGGTCATGATTTTCTTGAAATATTCTATCAGTGAAGGATTGAGAAAACCGTATATAAACATAGATCATTTGTATGGCTAAAGATGGTAGAGAATTGCAACAGGAAACATGTCAGAGTAAGTGTTTCAGTTTCAAAACTATAGTATCCTTCTCCTTCTCCTGATTGTAAACAGAGAAGATACAGATGGTATGCTTAAGTTAATCCAAAATTTTCAGATAACATGTATCCTAATCTTTTTATAAGAAAAATGTGACTTCAATAAGGTTCATTTACTGTGATTTAGGCTCACTTATTATATGTGAGAAAGAGCCACGAGTTCTATCTCACATTTACAAAAACTGATGCAGGGTAAGCTCCGCTCATAGTGTTTACTGTAAATGGTAGAGAATTGCAACAGGAAACATGTTAGAATAAGTGTTTCAGTTTCAAAACTATAGTATCCTTCTCCTTCTCCTAATTGTAAACAGAGAAGATACAGATAGTATGCTTAAGTTAATCCAAAAATTTCAGATAACATGTATCCTAATCTTTCTATAAGAAAATTGTGACTTCAATGAGGTTCATTAACTGTGATCTAGGCTCACTTATTATATGTGAGAAAGAGCCACGAGTTCCTATCTCACACTTACGACAACTGATGCAGGATAAGCTCCGCTCATGGTGTTTAAGGATGCATAGGGAATTGGTAGCCAAAGTAAACAAAATAGGGACCAAAGATTAAAAAATATCTGAAACAAGGCAACATGCATGTTGTAGCTAATTGACTTTTTTTAGAAAAGAAAGAGTGCATCAGTAAAACTTACCTTGGGCGATTCATGCCCTGTGAACCCATAACTCTGGTTGAAATCCATTCCAAAAAGATCATCTATTGGCAAATCAAACATGTTTGTGTTCATAGCACCATCAAAGAATGCAGTTCTGCTTGCTGGTAAACTCCCATTCATGCTTACTTGACTGAAGACTTCATTCTTGTCACCAGATAATGGTAGTGACAGACTTATTTTTGATAAAGATCTAGCCTGAGGTATTGGACTAGACTGTTCACTAGCAAAAGGTAAAATTGGTTCACTGGTTCGTGTTCTACTCTCACTCCTGTAAGCAGGAATCTTTGGTGAGCTGATACAAATGAGTTCATACTGTGTATGGAGATATCACATTTCCTGCACAGTAACGCTCTATCCTCCAAGCAGAAAAAATAACCGAGGCCTCCTGCAATCAGTGAGAAAATCTGAGTAGTGAATATCACAAACACCATAAAGTTTCAGAACCACCACCCACTCCCAAAAATCATAGCAGAAGAAAACAAATAAAGGTGCACTAAATTCTTGTTATCTACTTCCCCACATTGTTTGTCACTCCAGTGTGGTTAGAAGATTAGTGCAGATATGTCTGGAATGTGAATAAGGAAAGGTGCTACAGTGTGTGCTAGGAGTAAAGTCCATGACAGCCATCCAAAGTACAGGTTGAAGAGTGATGATGCGGGACAGAGAGAGGGGGGAGAGGAGGAAGAGAAAGCCGGAATCCACCGGGGAGGGAAGAGAGGAAAACCGGAATCCACCGGGGAGGAAGAAGAGAGATGGCTGCTGCAAAGCTATTCTTAATTCATCATCCTCTCTCCTCAAGAGGATTACAATGTTATTTAAATAGACAAAACCCTAATGACCTTTTTTGACCTCATACGGACTAAAATACCCTTGGACCTAGAAAAATAGTACAAAATTCGTACTAAAAATCACAGAAAATATAAAAACTCTAATTGGGCCTCAAACATGGTAATAAAGACCCACTACTTAAACATAGACTTCTAACTTAAAATACAATCAATTATATCATTGGATCTTCAATGGGCCAAATAAAATATAAATTAGGCTTTGGGCTTTGACTTTGCAGCTCCTTATTTCCCATCATTCTCCCCTTGTTCAAAAAACTCGTCCTCGAGTTTTGAAATGCTGAAGTAGGACGAAGCCAAACACAAGGGAGCAAATATTGAACTACATGCAAACAATCATGTATGAGACCTCGAACCGTCGGCCAACGTGCACTCGCAAAAATCTGACCATACTACATCAACATGAGATGACTCCCGAAATATCACGACATCGGATAGAACAGTTGACGAAGCCACCTCAAGCACAGTGCCATCCATCAAATCTGAGTCAATAGTGAGTATAGAATCATCCATCCAATCCAATCCAGAATCAACACATAAACTCTGATCCTGCATGCCTGTTCGCATCTCTTCTTCATACTCATCGATCAGTGCAACGTCGGCCTCATAAACCACATCCTCCATCGAGATGTCCTGTGCTAGTGGCTGTTGTAGCAACTCCGAGTGTTTGTGAAGCCATAATAAGGGACTATGCATGCCTCGGGTGGTGGTAGTAGAACACATGGTGTCGTCCCAAATCTCAAGTCAACATGCCGCTCCGCTAACCACTTAGCCCCAAGAGTGATGAACAACTCATTAGATGGATAGACCTCAACCAATGTGTTGTCCGAATAAACACATAGCCGAAGGGTATCGCAACGACGACAATCAAAAGAGAACTCCACAAAAGCAATGTCTGGATAGATGATAATCTCCCTTTTCGAGATAACAAATCTACAACACTCTGAGAGATATAATACCTAGCTGATTAGGTTCGAGCAACATACAGACAAACTGACCATTTGGTATGCACACACTTGTCTCGGCAAAACATAGCATCATATCCATAGATACAGAGAAACAAACGGCCATGTTGATCCGAACCCCAACGTGCGAGAACCGTAAAGACGAAGGCTCACAAATTCGCTGGCTGTTGGCCAGAGTGGTTGCTGGCTGGAGAAATGACGCAAACGGCGCGAAAATCGGAGCACAAATGAAACCCCTGTACTGGCGGTACAATAACAAGCTTAATGCACTGCCCGAGTACTGTAACGGACCAGTACTGTAGCGAACCGTTTGGGTCCGATCCACTTTAAGTGGCTGGTCCCTCCTCTCTGTCCTCCCACCCAACCCCTTTTTCCCAATCCCACGTGGAGGGTCAGGGAGGGGTCTGGGCAACGGCAACGGCTGCCAAGGAAGGAGATGGCGGCTGTCGATGGGCGTGGAGGGGGCGGTGCCGGGGGCAGGCGACTCCGGCGAAGGCGGGGACCACTGCGACAGCGGCAGCTCCGAGTGTGAGCGGAGATCGGATCGGCTACCAAGGCCCCGTCCGCCCCGGCACAGGCGACGAGGTTGTCCGCACATGAAAGGGGGCGTGAGGGTGGAGCTCCGGTGGGGGTCGCACGGTGCGAGCCTTCGAGGGGTGCGACGGTGGAGAATGCGGGGCGCCTAGCAGAGACGCGCATTCGCGGGGGCCCACTGGCACGCGGTCGACGGGGCGCAGGGTCGCCGGGGCGCGGTGGCCGCGGTCGACCAGGTCTTCGCGCTCGAAGGCGCGCATGGGTGTGGGTGGGGCAGCCCCGGGCACGCTGATGCGTGGCGCGGGTGCACTCAGGGGAGGGCACGTGTGTGGGCGCCCACGAACGCGAAGGGCCGGTCGGCGAGGCGGGGCTGGTGAACGCACGCGCCTGTGGGTGGCGCTGGGAGGTGTCCGCGCGAGCGCCTCAACGCAGCGGGATGGACGCGCGTGGGGTCTCCTGGCGAAGCCGTCGGAACTGAGGCGCGAGGGGTCTCCCGCGAAGAGGGCTGGTGTGCGCTCGTTGTGGCGTGGCGGTGGATCTTGGGTGCTCTGATACCAGATTATGCAGGACAGCAGAGCGGGGGGAGGAGGAGGAAGAGAAAGCCGGAATCCACCGGAGAGGGAAGAGAGGAAAACCGGAATCCACCGGGGAGGAAGAAGAGAGATGGCTGCTGCAAAGCTATTCTTAATTCATCATCCTCTCTCCTCAAGAGGATTACAATGTTATTTAAACAGACAAAACCCTAATGACCTTTTTTGACCTCATACGGACTAAAATACCTTTGGACCTAGAAAAATAGTACGAAATTCGTACTAAAAATCACAGAAAATATAAAAAACTCTAATTGGGCCTCAAACATGGTAAATAAAGACCCACTAACTTAAACATAGACTTCTAACTTAAAAGACAATCAAATTATATCAATTGGATCTTCAATGGGCCAAATAAAATATAAATTAGGCTTTGGGCTTTGACTTTGCAGCTCCTTATTTCCCATCAGTATTGCTTTGCAACAGGCTGAGGTGGGTAGTAACAATACCGTTTCTGGATGTGTACTATCACCAACATCTCTCATCAGTAGTAGGTACCTCCTATGAGTAGGAGATAGGAAATGGTAACAGGACCAAACAACGGTCCAAAAAATTATGCTGCATAATAATGCCTAGCCTGAGAGAAACCTCCCTCTTCATTATCTCTTCTAAACACTGGGCAATCTTGGCAGGTTTTTTATGATAGGCTGTAGGAGCAATATTTGTTTCTTTCTTTAGCAGAAATCAACTGGAGGAATAATGAAATTAGATGTTATCATTGACATGAACGCAGTCTATCAAAACACACATGAAGAGGATTATGGGGATAAACGTGGGAATCAAAGGCTGCTACTTTTTAGTGAAATACACAGGTTGTTATCTCTGCAATGAATGACACAATATGTTGATCAGCTATTATGTACATGCCCTTTCTCGAGAATGACACAGGAAGAGGTTTGCAGCAAAGTGCAATTCATATTGAGGCAGCTGTTCAGTTTAACTAATGTTGGCTGAACAGAGGAGGTGACCAATCAGAAAACTTGCTAGATAGTCCTACATGTCAGCTCTAGGTAATCTGGGGAACTAGATACCTAGATATTATAGTGGAACATGCTTATGATCTTGTGCAAGAATGGCTGGGACACTATGCATGTGTTAAAGAAATACATAGATGAATAGGTGGGAGTTCTCATGCCTTCTTGGTGTGAGTTGCAGTTGTTTTATGTTTTTTTCAGAAGTTTAGCAATATAATTATTTAAATTAGATAGATGTACAATCATGTATTGTCCTGATGCTCCTGGGCAACTGTGAGCTTAAAATGGTACAACATCTACCACTATGATGGATGAGTCTAAGTAGATCTAATGATTTCCATAGAAGTAATATGAAATCAGAAGGTTGATTCATTATGAATGCCTTTAAAGGAAAAGGTAAATCCATCATCAAGAATACATGCATTATGTCCTTTCTTTTCAGTTTTGATTACATGTATTATGTTTTTACATGAAAACATACAACATTTTCTGTTTTCTGTCCAGTCCTTTGAGATTTCCTGTTATTAATTAGAAAATATTACATGCATTGTGTCTTAACATCAAAACATACAACATTTTCTGTTCTCTGTCCAGTCCTAAGAGACTTTCTGTTATAATTTGATTAGAAAATAATCAAGTCTGTAACACAATCAAAATATACCATCAGAGAATCTCTTTTTCTCTACAAATAACTCTCTTAGTTTCCGACTTCCTGAAATCGTGACCCCATGATGCATTTGATCTATTTATTCTCTATTAATTTTCACCCTTTTAACACAAACCATTGTCTAAAAACTCATTCTTATGACTTAGTATGCTAAAAAGTAGACAGAACATAAATAAAATTGGGATTCATGTCTCAGGTAGACTTTACTCCAAGAGATGATTTTGCTTTCGTTTATTTCCACAATTTATTATTAGATATCGCAATATTTTCATATTTATGAGGTAATGATAAGAGAAAGCATCATAACCACACTCTGGTGTCATAGTAGTCTAATAGATCAAGTATGCACTACAACTACACTATGCTCTTAAGAATACCATAAATAGTCATACATAATGCAATTTGGGAATGCCAATAAGCTCTTTTGCAAGCAATCAAATTACACGCATGTACAGTCTAAGTTATGGTTGGAAGCCATTTTTCACTTCCAATTTCAACATGGAAAATATACACTGGAAAGAGTTATGACTAATTTAGGTGCTTATGAATGTCAAAACTGCAAAACTGCAAAAAAAAAATGGCTTCTGAGAACTGCCATCCTTGCCTCAAAAGGTCTGGGCTAAATGCCTGTTTGGAAAAACTTTGGTTGGAACCCATTTTTGGCTTCCACTTTTTAAAAAAGGAATGAAAATTGGAGCACATATCTCTAATCTGCGTGGTTAGAAAAGAAAAAACTCCCCTAAGAATGCCATTTTTATCCCTATGTATAGGAAGCCAGAAAGTGGAAGTTTCTCCTAAGAAGGCAAAAATCACCCAAAACTGCAAGAATGGCTTCTAAAGATCACCATCTTCTCCCCAAAATAACCAAGTGAAAATTTGTGAAAGCTTAAAAGTGTGTTCAAATTGAAGCTATGCAAAAAACACAAACTTCTAGTGAAAAGTCACTTTTGGCTTCCTGATGAGAAATAAAGAGCTGCAAAGTCAAAGCCCGAAGCCTAATTTATATTTTATTTGGCCCATTAAAGATCCAATTGATGTAATTTGATTGTCTTTTAAGTTAGAAGTCTATGTTTTAGTTAGTGGGTCTTTATTTAGCATGTTTGAGGCCCAATTAGAGTCTTTTATATTTTCTGTGATTTTTAGTACGAATTTCATACTATTTTCTAGGTCCAAGGGTATTTTAGTCCGTATGAGGTCAAAGAAGGTCATTAGGGTTTTATCTCATAAATAAGGCTGTAATCCACTTTTTGGGAAGTTAATGAAGATTTGAAAAGTGTTTTACAGCAGCCATTTCTTCCACTTGCCGCGATGGCCTCTTGCGAGGTGTGAGGCCCGCTCCTCCCTCTTCCCCTCTTCTTCTTCTTGCTCCCCATCAACTTGGTATCAAAGCCCAACCTCGTTCCTGCTTCTCGTCCTCTGTTTCTCTCCCCGTTTCTCTCTCCTACGCCCCACTGACACCTCTGCGTGAAGAGGCTGCCGACTCACCTCTTCCCCGCGAGGCTATCATCACTGCGCGCACCACCCCGCGTCGCTCGCCCCACGAGCCCGCACAGCCCTCGCCATCATGCCTGCCCCGCGACCCCTCCGGATGCACTGCGATGCCAGAAGCCTCACAGCCCAGCTTGCGGGAGCCACCGCATCCACGCAAGCCACGATCGCGGGCTCCCATGAGTCGCCGCCCACGCGGGCCCCCGTGGCCACTCACCCCTGCACCGCGGCCACTGCCCCTCCCTCACCTCTGCAACGAGTTCCTCCACCTCTACCGTCGTCCCTCCTGACTGCGGCACCCTCGCGACCACTAGCCAATAGTGGAGGCATCTCCCTCTCTCTTGCACACCGCGTCGCGCCGCCGCCGGGAGCCCCTACCAACGCTGCTGCCTCCTTCCGCCGGCACTACTACCGCCTTCTGCATCTACTGCGGTTGCTTCTCTCCCTATCTTACTCTCCCTACGTGAGACAGGAGAAGGGCATGGAAGAAGAGGCCGCGTCTTTAAGGAACCCAGTCAACTCTGTTGACCCGGCTTGGCTAGGCTCGGTTCGCTACAATGCACATGCGGTGCACTAAGGCTGTTATTGCACCATTAGTATAGGGGCCTCATTTGTGCTCCGATTCACGTGCCATTTTCGTTATTGTGATCATCTCAATGAACTTAGTCATACATGGGCCCACGCAACAGTCCATCTTGTTCCACTATTGGTCTCAATTTGAGTAATCTCTTACACATGAACACCTTCAGCTTTGATTTTCTCGTATGTTTACCATATTAGAAGGTGACAAAAATCACACTTGATGAAAAGCATCAGAATAGTTATATATCTCAACGTATTATTGATACCTTATTGAGAACCAGAGAAATCGTTGTGGAAGGTAATCGAGTTTGTTGAGTTTTCATCAGTTTAGAGTCGAATCTTCATTGGCGATTGCTAGTATTATTGACTCTTCGAGATCCTATATTACTTTAGGGCAAGAGTGGATGGTCCAGTGACAAGTTACCATTGAAGCCGACCAGTCTATCTATGTTATCCAACCACCATATGTACCTAGTAAACTTCTTTTTCCGAAGTTTATTTCTGCTAAGGCCAAACCTCCTATTCAGGAGGTGATTTATGAAGCGAGTTCCGCCTTGAAAAAGAAATATGAAGATCAAATGCACGCATGGTCAATGCTACAGAAGAACTTGTGGGATCAAAGTTTATTTATTGATTTTGGATTGGATCTGATCGATGATTCTATACTTATCGTTGAGTCTATCTATGAGAGTATTTTGAAGACCATTCCTGATGGCAGCTGGGATCATGATTTAATTATTATGTTTGGGCTCGACTTGATTGATTGCACTGTGTTTGAGGTTGCTTCGTCATCTATTCCACTTAATGCCGCAGTAGTTTTGGAGTTATCTCTTGGTGATTTGGTATGGTCATATTTCTGCGAGGCACATGTTGGCCGACGGTTTGAGGTCTCACACATGATTGTTTGCATGGAGTTCAATATTTGCTCCCTTGTGTGTGGCTTCGTCCTACTTTAGCATTTCAAAACTCGAGGACGAGTTTTTTCGAACCAGGGGAGAATGATGAGAAATAAAGAGCTGCAAAGTCAAAGCCCGAAGCCTAATTTATATTTTATTTGGCCCATTAAAGATCCAATTGATGTAATTTGATTGTCTTTTAAGTTAGAAGTCTATGTTTTAGTAAGTGGGTCTTTCTTTAGCATGTTTGAGGCCCAATTAGAGTCTTTTATATTTTCTGTGATTTTTGGTACGAATTTTGTACTATTTTCTAGGTCCAAGGGTATTTTAGTCCGTATGAGGTCAAAGAAGGTCATTAGGGTTTTATCTCTATAAATAAGGTTGTAATCCACTTTTTGAGAAGTTAATGAAGATTTGAAAAGTGTTTTACAGCAGCCATTTCTTCCTCTTGCCGCTATGGCCTCTTCACTTGCGGGGTGTGAGGCCCGCTACTCCCTCTTCCCCTCTTCTTCTTGTTCCCCATCACTTCCATTTTTAGCATAAAACATATAAACTAAGGAAGCTACAGAAGTCAAATCTTCCCTAAAACCCAATTTTCTGCCCATCTAAGAAGCTATGATTTCGATTTTTTTTCAGTTGGAAGCCAAAACCAGCCCCAAAACCACATAAATAGCAGTCAAGGCTTGCCATCCTCTCCTCAGAATAAGTAGACCAACTTTTAATACAGCATGTAATTGTTTTCAATTCAATGAACCTATAGAAATACAAGTTATCATGAAAATCAAAGAGCATATAAAAAGTGGAATATACAATGGGCAACAAGGCAGCAGACTGACTTGTAGCGGAGGTAAGAAAGGCCAACTTTTCAATTAAGTAGACGTTCGCATAATCACATTACCTTCTGAACTCCAGGAGATATGCAGTAGGCAGAAGCAACGGAACAAGCCTAACGACTAGAAACTGCCTCGAGGATTTCAAACTCAGGTGTTAATTGGCTTTAGCTGCTAGATAGTTCTTAGTAGATCAGGTAGTATGTAGGAGAAATTATCTGTTTATTTAGTTAATACATTAAAACGTAACTAGTTAATGTTAGTCTTAAGTGGATAACAAGTCAATCTGATATTGTATCATTTTGTCCAGTTATTATAAAATAACTTTATTTATTATTTTACTATGTTGGTATTATAATAAAGTCCATGAACATGTGCAATAGTGAATAGACTATGATGTGTGATCATATTAATGAAATACTCACTCAATAAACACATATTCCAAATGTTCCTATTCGGTGGATACTTGAGAAGGACATCAGATATCCGGTTAGAATAGTATTGTTTACTCCCGCTCATATGATGAGGATGACTGATCTCATAGTCATGTGTGTGGAGACACTAAGGAGAAACAATAGGTGCTCTTTAGAGAAAGAGTTCACTGAACTGATCCAATAGAATCACTGGATGGTATTGTACGTAATTGTCAACCAGAAAGATTCGATTGTCACAGTTATGTAGATGGTCTTTAAACCTGAGACACCAAAGACACCTTGTTGGTGGACTTCTGTGTTTTGAGCTTGGCCTAAGAATCTCTATCCAAGAGATTCCATATAGTCAAAGTTCGGACACAGCGGAAGACTTTCGAAGGGATTGAGTGGTCAACAAGGGATCATTTGCCCTCGGTACATAGAGGGAGAATACTCAAGGGAACGATGTAATGGAGTCCCTGGCCAAGGCAGACAAAATATCAAAAATGGAGTTTTTGATATTAATCTAAAGCATCGGATCCAGAGGGACAACAAGTTAGGATTTGACAGTATACCATATCCTAAGTTGTTCCAAGAGTATTGTGCAAATGAGAGATTATATCTACACGGCAACTGATGACGTAAAGGTTCCTTGTGAGGGTTGCAGAACCTCAATACCTTTTGGGTTCACATAGTGTTGCTTAGCACCCAACGTGTTCGGAGGCCCAGTTGAGTTGGCTAGATAAAGTTGATTCAGATTATTAATTAGCTAATATGAGATATTAACTAATTAATCAAGTTAGTAAGTGTTACTAGTTTATTGGGCCATTAACTGGATTGATACTTGGGCCTAGAGGGTCACACGCAATGGGTTTTCAGACAACGGTCTAAATATATAAAGATCAGGGGTTTTTGTGAAAAACTATCATCTCTATATAATGATGTGGTGGGACAACCCTGGCCAGGCATCAGGGCTCCACCTAGCCGCCCCTCTCTCTCTCTCTCTTGCGTCACGTATGTCGCGGAGATCGGCACGGATCCAAGCTCTGTCTTCGAGCGTTACGGAACCCGAGGGAGCGGGCGTGGATTGTCGCGAGGAAGACTGCGTGGACACCGCTAGAGGTCGGACGGCTGAACGGCTTGTGGCGTCACCTCCACGGAATCGTACGAACGCGGATCTAATTCTGTACAAGGTGATTCCGATTACTCGATAGTCTGGTTTGCGAATCCCAAAACGGATCGAGATCAAAATTTAAATTTCTTTTTCCGCTGCGTTTTCTTGATCTCGGGTCGCTGTAGATCCTCACAGTTAACGTATCAATGCAAAAACTTTGGTACACATTCACATACTAGTTGGCCAATCTTAAGATTTTAAGTTATTAATGAATCTGAACTTGAATCCGAGTTCAAATCTTCTTCTCTATCATCAAGTTTCTATCCAAACGCAAAACAATGATGTTTTTAGCACTTAAACTACCGCTAATGATTCCTCCGAGTAGAGACCAGTCAGGGAACAAACAGAGAGTCTAATCACCTATTTCTACCCCAAATCTGTGCGTCATCCCTTCTTTTCTTCCCAAACAGAGCAAACCTTTGACCCATTAGTTTTCAAATAAGAAACGGCAGCGACCATAAACAGGGAGGGAAAATTTTCTGGCTTCCGGCGAAAACATCTACCACCAAGAACAAACACACGCGCGCAGAGAGAGAGAGAGTGAGAGAGAGAGAGAGAGAGAGAGAGAGAGAGAGATTGGGTACCTGGCAGATATCGCACTTGGGCACCTGGGAGGAGGAGGAGTCGGTGAGAGGCACTCTCTGGTGTTTGCCGGCCAGCTTGTTTGCTGCGTGCACTTCCTGGTCGCACGCCCAGCAGAGCGCCGCCTCGTCGGCGCAGCAGAGGACGTTGGCCTCCGCCGCCTCGCAGGCGTTGCACTGTATCTTCATCCCCTTCGCCTCCACACCAGCAACACCACCAACAGCGCAGCACCTTTCCCCCACCACTGCCCACTCAAATCTCCTCTTCTCCGATTACAATCCCCTCAACAGATCTCTCACCCAGCAGCAGCAGATGCCTGGTCAGCAGAGAGAGAGAGAGAGAGAGATGGCCGGAGAGATTGTTCGGTGGGGATTCGAGCAGGGGAAGTTAGAACTTAGCCCCTGGCGGGGTGACGCGGCCGTTCTCTGTGCACGCTACGCTAGGCAGCGATTTGCCTACGCAGTAGAGAGGACGTGCAGCTGTCAGCGACAAGAGTTGGTCGACAAGCTGGGGAGCTTGGGTTCCCGTGTGGCACAGCGTGCGCACGAGGGCCGAACTCTCTAGTGCGCGTACGTAGTTGTTGTCCGTCTCATATGCCACGTGTTCATAACGTGGACCGCGCAGAGCAGATATTTTGTTCGCGAATCAAGGGGGCGTATCGTCTTTTGCCCTTTGGTCCCCGGTGCATGAACTTTGTTTTTTTTTTTGTTTTCTTTTTTTAGGGAAATGATTGCTACACCAATTGGGGTGCGGTAAATATGATTTAAGAGAAAGACTTTTTGCACTTTCACATTGCATTTTAAGTGTAATGTGATTAGACAACAAGTCCATGTGACATCCAACAAATGAATTGTCATTTTATCACTCCTCATGTGAGAAGTGTCACATGGACTATTGCCTAATCACATTGCACTTAAAGTACAATGTGCAAGTGCAATAAACCTTTCTCATGATTTAAATTTCATCGTTTAATAGAGGAACATCACATATTGTCACTCTCCATGTACACTCACCTCAGATGCATTTATTGCATGTCTAATTTTTTGTGCTCTCCTGAAAATAGGAATGTTCTTCCGATATTACATACATTTTCTAGGATATTTATATGTTTCATAGGAAATAAATATACTTTGTCTTGAATTTGAGACTAAGCATGCTCCCATAAAGATGTGAATGTTTCTCAGAGACTACATATGCTCTACAAAAGATACAAGAGATACATATATTTTGTCAAGAATCCTAGTCATGTATACTCCTCAGAGATTAAAATTACTCCCATGAGGACATAGATACTTCCTAGAGGCTACATATACTGCCCAAGAGATACATATACTGCACTGGACGCATATTAATGTGTGTCTAAACTGAGCATAATAAATGCGTCTGAGCGCAACAAATACAAACATAAAGTGATGATGATCAAGTGGTGCTTACCTATTGAATGGCGAAATCCAGATGATGCAATGCAGCAAGCTTTTCTATTTTTTTCTCTCTTTTTTTTACACAATGGCTAATGAGCCACTTTGCCCGAGTGATAAGGGGATAAAAAGAGATAAGTTCATGGTTAAAAGTTATGAAGAAAAGTTTATTGCGCTTAAATCATTTTTTTCATGTACTTTGACATTCCATTAGCCAATGCACTAGGGACATATAATGCCTAGAGAAAGGCTTATTGCACTTCTATATTGCACTTTAAGTGCAATGTGACTAGACAATAGCTCATGTGGCATCCTCACATGAGGAGTGAGAAAGTGACAATCCAATTGTTGGATACCACATGGGCTTTTTGCCTAGTCACATTGTACTTAAAGTGCAATGTGAAAGTGCAATAAGATAAGAACTACATGAAAAAAATGTAATTCTCAAATACAGTAAACTTTTCTCAAAAAAGGTACTAAAGTGCGATTGTTTAAGTTCTATATAGTGATAAACTATCCCCGTATAAATTATCTAAAAAACAAGAAGGAGTAGATAGGGACCTGGTGATTTGGAAGTTGACTTGTTGCCCAAATTTTTCTACTAGAATCCTACTTACTACTTGCCCCCGCTACTTGCCCTCTTTTGCATGCAATTAGAAGGGAACAAGTCCCACAGAGCCACATGGTTGTGAGGTTCACTCCCTTCTACCTGTGTGCAGAAGGGGATGGGTGTAACGACCTAAGATCCGATATATCAAAACCCCTCTACTATACTTGAATTCTGAATCGCCACCCACGACCCGAAGCTCGAAAGGGTTAAAGAAAGTATCTATGGAATTCTTATAAGAAATTGAACAACTAAAAGTAGTGCTGAATTGTAACAACTTTGATTTTTAAAATCCTAAATAAATAAAATTTTATGTATAAATGTGAGATAAATAGAATTTGATTAGAATAAAGAGAGAATAAGGGAAATAAAGAGAATTAAATCAAAGCTCATTAGGCTAAATTAGCAATGGGTTATACTAATGGTCTTAACATGGGTTGTTGGGCCCAATGTGAAGAGCCCATCATAAGATGGGAAGTAATTAAGCCAAATTCAGAATAAAAATAAGTGGTAATTAGTAAAAGGGTTTAAATAATTATTAGACAACTCATATCTATCCTAAAAAGAGTCCTAGACTTACCCTAAAACCCTTACCCACGAAATTAGATCATTTCCCAACCCTATTAGGAAGATAAATACTAGAAAATGAGGAGATAAAGAAGGAAATTCAGAATTTAATAGAAATGAGGAGTTTTTAGGAAGAAGGACTCTTATAGCTAGTCATATACCCCAAATTACTCCCAACCAAACTCTAGTTCGTGGCTGGAGCTCTAAGGGACGAAGAGGAGGAGTTCTGGACGTGAGGAGCTTGGAGAAGAAGGCTTCGAGCAAGGGATTTCTATCTTATTTTCATCATAAACCCTAGTTCTTCTTTATAGCAATCAAAGATAGGCAATCTCTCAAGACAAATCCATGTAAAAATTACCCTAGAAAGAGTTCATGTTCCCGAGCAAAAGCCCTCTGGTTTTGCTCCATTTCGATCTCCCATGAGAGAGAATTAATTCTTTGAATCCCTGTCAGTTCTATGTAACTGACCCTTCATGTTTACTCTTAAAACTCGAGCATACATGACCCCATGTCATGAGAAAATTCTCATAAATACTAGATCATGTTAGCTTTCAAACACCGCTAGTTTGCCTAAATTTCATCATGTATCCATCTCTAATTAATTCGTTGAACCTTGACAATGCATGTTTAGGTTATCAAAATGTACTTGATCCAAGCATGCCTAAACCTTGTCAATTCTCAAATTAATTGTGCATGTTGATAGATCTATGAGTCTACTTTCATTTAAAACTAGTTTCATGATTTTTGGAGCTTTCTACGATTTTATATAGATTTTAGAGTAGCTCTGTATCATATACACCTACCTGGAAAAAAGGGCAAAACCCCTTTTCTGGGCTCGGGCGGTCTTTTGGTGTCGCGACGGCCCGATACGTCGCGACCTTAACGTGACGGCCAACCCCGTCGTGTTCTTAACGTGACGGCCAGACCCGTCGCCTTCTTAACGTGACGGCCAGACCCGTCACGTTCTTAACGTGACGGCCAACCCCGTCGCATTCTTAACGTGACGGCCAACCCGTCGCGTTCTTAACCTGACGGCCAGACCCGTCGCGTTCTTAACGTGACGGCCAACCCCGTCGCATTCTTAACGTGACGGCCAAACCCATCACGTTCTTAACGTGACGGCCATACCCGTCACGACAACAGTGATGCGACCAGAACCTGAACTTAAACGTATAACCCTACTATTCATGCCTTATGAACCCTATTTAACCCTGATTAAACACTGTTATGAACAGTAACGACATGTTAAACAATATTGGGTATTAATCTCAAGATTTTATTTAATTAAAAGTCGTGTGCACAACTATTCTTGCTCTCATGATTATCTTACATGTGCACACACTATACATGAATGTTTGCCATTGAAACCTTATTAAATTACTCAATAATGTATCTGGTAATTAGGTGAAATTAATTATTAAATTCTCTTAATTTATTATTGACTTTGTTTTCATTTTATTCACATGATTTTTACATCGTTACCGTTTCCCTCGGCCTTCGAGCACTCGAGGCACGACGGATCCATTTTCTACACACTTTCTCTTGACATGAACCACCTCTCCATCGGAATACTCTCGACTGGGCCAGGGACTCCTTACCGATGAGCTGGTTGTACCCTAAAACCCGTTACAACCTTAGGGATCTGTATGATCCATGGCCTTAGTGTGTTCTCTCCTTATCTTGTGATCACGCCGGACCATCTAGTCTGTGTATACAGCACAGCTAGTGGGCGGTGATGATTTCTATCAGACTGCCGGTACACGACCCCGTGCCGTGCAACTGTGATTATCATTGTTTATCGTATTTTACGATATTGTCCCTATCTCATCTACTATCTACATCCTCTTATCTGTTCACGTTCTCTCTACGCTCTCGTCTATCTCGTCTACTACTCTCATCTGTTTCTTGGTACTCTATTGGCCATTCTTGTGATTGTCTAAGATAAAGAAATGACTAATGTCAGCGCAATGGGACCCGATCAGGTCATGGGAGGAGCGCCCGAAAAGTGCTAGTGCCCATGGGAGTTAAAATGATCAAGGATGTGTTATGGCATGCATCCAGCGTCATTATACTATCAAGATAATCTATGACAATCAAAGTGCTATCTATACCAGTACAATTGTTATCGTTGCTAGTGCACGTTGTGCAATTTACATGTTATATCGTTACATGGCCATTCTATTATCATTCTCGTTGAGCTATTTTCCTGTGCTAGATGCTATTGTTTTCTTGTTATCGTTACCCGCTCTGCATGACTATTCTCTCTAGTTAACCTGCCATTAAGACATTAATTATGTAAACCATGCTTGTGTTCATGAGATATTAAGTCCTACTGGGCGTTATTCGCTCATCCTGTGTTTTTATTTAATGTGTTTCAGGTTAGTTTGACGATGACCACACTCATGAGGACGGGACTGAGGATGACGTTCAAGAGTGACCCTTATCAGCTACCCTTGCTTTAGTAGATATTTAATATAGAATGAGTCAGATAGTTTTGATGTATTAGTTTGGTTTTTCAATAAAGTACTCTGGGCCCTAGTTTGGCTCTGATACGATGATGCAATAGTTATTTTATGAAGTTGATGAGATATTAGTAGTTGTAATGAAGTTTGATGGATTAATGGAATTGGAGTTCATTTAGTATTATTCCATTTGTGCAATGGTTTGTTATTTATTTTTCGCTCTGTACTATTTAATAACTGTAATCCCGCTCCGATATTCTGCGTCGGGGCATTACATGAATGATACTCACAATACCTAGTTGTATAAATATTTCATAGCTCAGAACTTAAGTATAGTCAAAAGAGAGGTACAAATAGTATATCATACCTTGTCTCTAAGAAGAAACAGCTACACAAGACCACTAGAGTGACTATGGACGTTAGCCCCCTGAACTGATGGTGCCTCACCTGAAACAGAAGTGAGTGAGTCTTAACTCAAAGCTCAATAGGGATACAGTTCTCTTAGTAAACACAACACCACTAGGCTAAGAATAGGTAAGAGATCACAACAAGTGAGTAAATGTTGTACTAAGTAAAACCAAATCTAAAACTATACTACCATGCTAGAAGCAACAACACGACAACTACCTCCACTCTAGGAGGCGTCAGTCACACTGGTACCTTGTAGGCACAAGAACACCTACACAAATATATATCAATACCACTCAAGGTTGAACTAGCTAGGGTGTATGGCTTGGCGCCTCGATACCATAGAGTCCTCCAACCCGAGCCACATGTACCCACACAGATTCTCTCCCTCACGTCTGGCCCTCAGTCAATTTTCCCCTATACCGAACTCTAATGAATGGAGAAGGGTCCCATGGAAACAAACTCAAAACCTCCACAAAGGGAAAACAATAGACGGAGGCGCTCTCCACACCTAGGCTCATCGATAGAGTAGTCTCAACACCAATCGTTGAGGCAGAGTCGCACTCAACACCTGGGTATAAACAGGTACACCATATGATGCAACACAAGCACAAGTACGGCACATAAACAACTCAAATGAAGACATTCTCAATGTTTGAAAACACTGTGCAACTGGATGGGGAAAACACAGAAGTGCACTGTTGGACTGCACAAGGTAGATGACATCATCGCTTGTCGTAAAGAGAGCTTGACATCAACATATGGTGCCACTAAGAGTGAACTTGATGGCACTCAATTATGCCGCCAAGCTCCAAACTATGAACTAGATGACAACTGATGTTGCCACTAAGTTCCTTCGTCACCAGCAAGTCCAACATGCTTTAACCCTCAAATTGGGTCCAACAAATGCTCTTGATGTAAACATACATGAACTCATCCCGAGGTCACATAACATTCATAAGAAGCTGAAAAACACCGATTGAACGCACAAAATTACTTGGTGCAACACTTACACGCCCGACATGTTGTTATCAGAGGTTGAGCTTGTAGAGTACGGGACCATGAGATTTAGAGGCAGACTCTATGTTCCAACTAAGGAGCTTGTCAGGAAAGTAGTTTTGCAAGAGGCATATGGTTCTTGGTACCCTATTCATCTAGGGTCAACCAAGATGTATCACAATTTGAGACGTCAATTTTGGTGGCTTGGGATGAAGAGAGACATTGTTGATTTTGTGGCCGAATGCTTGATTTGTCAGCAAGTTAAGGCCGAGCACCAATGCCTAGGAGGTCTTGTACAACCTTTGAAGATACCTAAGTGGAAGTGGGACCATGTGACCACGGATTTTGTAGTTGGGTTGCTGAGGACTTCTGGAGGCTATGATAATATTTTTGTGATTGTTGACAAAGACTACCAAATTCCTATCGATTAGAGCTAACTGGGGAAGTTAGAAGGTTGGCCAGATTAACGCATTGTTCCTTTGCACCGTCTACCAATCTCTATTGTGTTGGATAGAGATCTCCGCTTCACATCAAGCTTCTAACATAGCTTTCATAGAGCTTTGGGGATAGAGTTGGCTTTCAGATCAGCATATCACCCTCAATTAGATGACAGTCAGAGAGGACCATTCAGACTGTTGAGGACATGCTTTGAGCTTGTTGTTTAGAGAGGCAGGGTTCCTACGCAGCACATTTACTACTAGTAGAGTTTGCATATAATAATAGTTATCACTCTAGTATTGGTATGGCTCTATATGAGGCTTTGTGTGGATGATTGTGTCGCACTCTGTTGGACTGGTTCAAAGTTGGTGAGAGGATTGTTACTAAACCATAGGTAGTGCAGTAGTATATTGAGGTGGTATGGCTTGTTAGGCACAAATTGTAGACAATGGAGAGCTGGAAGAAGAGTTATGTTGACCAGTGAAGGAGGCCACTAGAGTTCCAAGTTGGGGATCATGTGTTTGTACTAGTATCCCCTATGAAGGGAGTCATGAGGTTCGGGAAGCGTGGTAAGTTGAGTCCTCGCTATGTTGGACCGTT
This sequence comes from Colocasia esculenta, assembly GCA_014218235.1. NCBI lineage: Eukaryota > Viridiplantae > Streptophyta > Magnoliopsida > Alismatales > Araceae > Colocasia > Colocasia esculenta. The sequence goes on along the minus strand of CM024754.1, from coordinate 6,366,468 downwards.
TACTGTGGTGAAGCATGTTGGTGACCTAGTCTATAGGTTGTAATTGCCTTCAAAGTTGACAGGAGTTCATGATGTGTTCCATGTTTCTATGTTATGGTGGTACATTCTAGTTGAGTCATATGTTCTTCCGGGCACAGAGTGGATAGAGGTGACCGCAGAGTTGACTGTACCTGTTTGCATTGAGGATTGCCAAGAGCTAGTAGAGGTTGATGAATAAGGTGATCCCTTGGTTCGAGTTGCGTGGCAGTGGCACTCAGGTAGCGAGTCGATGTGGGAGCGAGAGGTTGAGATGAGCTAATAGTTCCCACATTCATTGAGTGAGTTTCCTCTTTCCCTTTTATTGGTTAATTTTGAGGACACAATTTTATTTAGGGGGTGGGGGTGGGGAGGATGTGATGCCTTGGGACATTTTGGACCCTTATTTGGCCTTTTGCAGTGGCAAGATTGTCAGCCATCAAGGTTGGGTTGATTGCATGATATATTACCACCTACTGGTGTTGTCGACGACCTATGTCATCGTCTACTTGAGTCAATTTTGGAGGGTTTCTCTATACCTAGTTAATGACAATAGATGTTGACGTCAAGTTAAGGTGTAGAACTTGAAAGCGGTCTATGTTGATGACAACCTAGGCATATATACCTATCTTTATTTAGGGCACCCGAGACCCCCCTCTCTTCCCACATTCACTCTCTCCACCCCGTCTTTCACCTTCTACTTTCCCTACTACCTTCGGTGACCGACAAAGGATTTGTAGGAGAGGTGCTGGTGTTTGTGGAGGTGGCAATTTGTGGAAAATAGGGTTGAGTAAGGTGGTGGAGCTCGTATCATGCAATCTTCGTTTAAGTCTTTTCCTTGTGTTTTCTCATCATTTGAGGTAGGGAGGCTGACCCTAGTGTCCCCTTTACTATTGCTACATGTTGCATGTGAGTTTCATACTATAGAATCATGTATCTGAGGGATTAATCTTGTTGGGATACTATGGTTGCACCAGATGATCTGTACATTTTCATGTCATTTTTGTGCCTTCTATGTGTGCTAGGAAAGTTGGGAAAGAATTCCCCAATGTTGGTTTCCAATTGCAAGACTTGGTTTGTCTTTGAGAGAGGGCTATACCCATTTGCGGTTCTGGGTGTTGAAGAACTTGACCGCAACATAGTGTGCCATCTAGTTCTTCACTGATAGTATAGTAGGCTGCCGTTAACTTGGGTTGACGACAGTTGTTGCTGTCATTAACCTGGGCAGACTAGCAGTGTTCCTAGTGTAGTTCTAGTTACACGTGTGGACTTTGAGGAGTCTATATGGTTGCACAGTGTTTTAGACATTGAGTGTCTTTGTCTATGCTTCTGGTGTCTTATTTATGTGGTTGTACTATGCTGTGTTCTACTTGAGTGTTGAGTGTGACTCCACCTGGACGACTGACATGAGTTTGTCCGCTAGTGAGTCTAGACATGGAAAACATCTTCGTCTAGTGCAAGCCCCTTATGGTGGTTTCAAGTCAGTTTTCTGTAGGGCCCCTTCTCCATCCATCAAAGTCCGATGTAGGGGAAAACATACCAAGGACTAGATGTGAGGGAGAGTGTCTAAGTATACACATGTGAATAGGGTTGAAGGACTCTATGGTACATGTCGAGGCACCAAGCCATATGCCCTAGCTGGTCCGACGTTGTGTGTGAGTGTGTAGCTTTTGCTGAGTTGTGTGTTTAGTGCTGGTTTCCATGAATTTGTGCCTATGAGGCACTAGCTTAGCTCTTCTCCTTGTGTGGAGTGAGTATTGTACTGCAGTTATGACTTAGTAGTCAGTTTTGGTACTAAGTTTCAATTTGTGTTGTGCTTACTTTTGTTGTGTCTTTTAACTTACACTTAGTTATGTTGTGGTTTTTACCTATAGGGTTAGGGTCCCTACTGGGCCTTGAGTAGAGGCTCACTCCCTTCCCTTTTAGGTGAGGCTATGACTGCTCAGGATATAGACACTCAGAATCTGTCCAATGGTCTCGCATAGCTGCTAGCTCCAGAGAGCAGAGTACGTACTTAGTTGTACCTTTCTTTCTGACTATAATTATGCTCTGAGATGTACATACTTATGTAGTTATATATATACATATATGCTATAGTACGGTGAAAAAAAAACAAAATTTTTTTGAACGTTATTGAGTATATGCATAGTACGACTAGCACTTGTTGGATGGTGATTCAATGGGCACCAACAGGGTGCGACAAAGCTGTACCCAAAGGCTCTGCCGCACCCTATAACATAAGAAGACTTGATCTCTACAAGTGCTATGAGTTTATGGTTGCACTGTAGAGATCAAGTCTTCTTATGTTGCTTCCTCAGACTTTTCCTTTAACCCTCCTAGCTTCGACCTATGGATGACGGTTCAAGATTCAAAAATATGATGGATAATTAATATATCTGATCTTGGGTCGTTACTGTAACAACCCGGATTTTTAAATCCAAATAAATGGTGATAAATTAATGGCAATATTGAGTAAGGCTTCAATCAGGATAATTATAATAAAGGAGCAAATGAAGGAACTCTTGGGTTGAGTGGGAAATTCATGAAAGGGGAACACTAAACCACCAGCACTTCGACTGGACAGAAGAAAGAAAACCACTATCAGTCAAAGCAAAAATTTTGTATATGATGAAGTACAATCGATACCTTCTATGTAATCGATGGTCTAATGACCATCGATGTTTCTTTCAGCAATCGATGGTCTAATGACCAATCAATGTTTTCCTTCAGCAATCAATGTTCCTGACCAATCGATGTTGGTCAGTAATCGATGTTTTTCTTCAGCAATCGATGTTCTTGACCAATTGATGTTGATCAGTAATCAATGTTTTCCTTCAGCAATCGATGTTCCTGACCAATCGATGTTGATCAGTAATCGATGTTTCCCTTCAACAATCGATGTTGATCAGTAATCGATGTTTTCCTTTAGCAATCCTTCAGCAATCAATGTTCCTGACCAATCGATGTTGGTCAGTAATCGATATTTCATTTAGCAATCGATGTTCCTGACCAATCGATGTTGGTTAGTAATCAATGTTTCTCCTTCAGCAATTGATGTTCCTGACCAATCGATGTTGGTCAGTAATCGATATTTTTCCTTTACCAATCGATTGTCTTTATGTCAATCTATTGCCCTATTAGTCAGCAATCGGTTGCCTTGTACTCAGCAATCGATAGGAGTCTGTATATTGATTGGCATTGTTTGCCAACTGATTGACTCTTTTAATATGGCCTATTAAACAATAGTCAATGGAGGATTTTGTTCTCCAATCGAAGTAAGCCCTTCCACAACTGATAGGTGGCTTCATCAGCAATCGATGTAGCCCTTGAACACGAGTCTTTTGACATTGAAATTCTAAAAAGGCATCGGTGGTCCTTACCTACCCCTGTCCTTTCCCCAGAAATAAGTCAACATAGACATAGCCCTAGTATATGGGGTCTATCCTTTTTTAGACCAAATCAAGGATAAGTATAACAAGGGTATGACCTGAAGTATGACAGATTTTGGCTGGATGTTCTTCTTGCAGACCAAGTCAATGTTAGGTATGGTAAGGTATGGTTTGGGCATTGCCTATGTATGGCCAGATTGGACTTTCTGTTCCCTTTTGTCCCTTCTATAGGAATAAAGAAAGGGTCCTAAATGGGACCAAGGACCCCTTAATAAGCCTTATGGCCCTCTTGGCCGAACCTTATGATCTTCCTATCCGGAAGGCAGTTTGGAGCCTTTCCCTCTAGACCCCTTTGTAACGGACCGGGGTATTTATGCCCATTAAGGCTCCATATCCAGATCCGCCTCCCGCGAACGCACCGAAGTGTCGCAAGGGATATCTCACACACGTGTCCAGTAAGAGTATAAAAAGACAAACCACAAGAATATAAGACACAAGAAAAGTACATGTGCTCATATTTGTTCACAAATTTGTACAACTGTCCCATTACATTAATACATGTCCAATCAAAAGAGTACAACTACCTGGGGCATACCGAGGGAGCACAAGCTCACACAACACTAACTACTACACAACTGCTGGTGGTACAAGTCTGTCACAACACCGCTGCAAGCCAAACCCCGGCAAGCCCTGAAAAGAACTGTAGGGGAGTGAGCCTCAACAAGTCACTGGCTCAGTAGGGGTACCCAAAACAACACTGTAACAACAGAACCTCAACCTCAATGGGTTTCATTGGCAACAACAATAGCCAAACCATTTCATGCTCAATCATTTCAATAAATAACAATTAAACATGCTCATGATAATAAACATAAAGTCCTCAGAAGAAAAGTAGGACTACAGGACTAACATAATATCATTATCAGCTCAACTACTAAGGTGCCTAAACCACAGTCTCACTGGCACACTGCTACAACAACTGGTTGCCTAAGCTATGAGCCACATAGGCAAGTCACTGCCTAAGCTGCAAGCTTCACAGGCGAACCTCAAACACGAGGGTACTAGGACAACCAACTAGTGTTAGTCCATTAAACCCCAAACCACACTACATCGGAAACTACACACAGGTAACGGAACTGGCTACCACGAAGCCAATCTATAACACACTAAAACTATAATTGGATTTATACTCGATAAGAGAAAACTTAACAAGTGGAAGGTCTCATACGGCCTCCACGGAGCACAGCTCTACTAAACCACAATTGCTTAGGCCACAAGCCTCATCGGCTAATTACCTACAAAGGTAACATAATTAATAATCACAATACTAATGCAGAATAAATTTATAAACAAAGATCTACTTAAAATAGATAAGATACAACAAGTGGCAGGTCAAACCACAAGACCTCCACAACATAAAAGTATCCGGAAAGGTTGGTACACAATGTACCACCACAAAACTACAAAGTAACCCACGAAGGATATAGGTACCTGCTACTCTGAGGTACCACAACACAAATACCCGAACAAGGGTACAAATAGGTGATAAACACCACACTGAACCACGATTACATTGTGCCTTCACTTAGATACTACATTACAGGTGAAACCTTAATCGACGAGTCACATAAACCATAACTCAACCGCAACTGTGCCAACACCAGGGCACACCTCGAACTGGTCAACCTCGACCACGAGTCACAACTCACGAACTACGACAAATAGCAAAGCACGAGTCAGAAAGAACGACGCAACCACCACACGGGAACGGACTACTGGCTGATCAGGCCAGTATCCCACCCGGACAACACAACACAAGAACACCTCTCAGCCTCGCAGTCACGGACGTAAGGTCCAACTGCCGCTCCACAGGAAGAAGTCAAACAACTGTGGAGACCAACAACACCACACCTGCAGACACACAGCTACGCCCATGCCTGGCACCTCTAGAGTCTCTGCCGGAGCACTCTAAAGTGAGGGCATGGAAAACAGGACTAGCTGGGGACCAGTGTCGACTACTGGTGTCCGTACCCCAACTACGAGCGCGCTACAAGCGACAAAAGAACAAACTCTGGGAAGAAGTCGCTGTCCCACTGCCGTCTTTCCTCAGCCGGACGTACAACTCAAACTCAGGAGTTGAGGGTGTCCAGGAAGACGACACAGACCTCAACGGTACAAACACAAGTACCGAGACAAAACCTCAAGCACAACAAACACACGTGCCTGGCTCACAAAGAACCTGGGGTACCCGACTAGAGAGGCATTCCGGAATAGGCGCCGGACACCACACTCGGCTAGCACAAACCACGATACTTACACAAACACTTTCTGTTACCGATCATGGTACACAAATCACCATTAAAGATAGCTTGTGACTAGGACAAGCTAACTTGCACAACTAAACATGCTAACCATATTAAAAATAATACCGCAGTTTGTCATTGGTCACACGGTGACCTACAAGCTAACTCACACTAACATATATATAAATCACGATAGCCAATCATATTTGACCTATCTTTAATCATCTTGTGACAATGAAGGTCACATTAAACACAATCACGATAATCACATTTATTTTTACTAATTATCCATCTAGGATAATCTATAAAAAGATTTTAACGAATCAGGGCTAGGTTCATGTCTGAACCTCATCGCCACAACACCACAATAATTAACATAAATAAACATGATAACATACGATGTGCCATGAATACCACACCATATACATGGCATCCAAACCTCGTAGACAACACGTGTATAATACACTCTGGTTAGTGTACCACACGCCAGTCACGCAAACCACATGTCCAACACATGGACGACATGCATATACTTAAACCTCTACGTGCAGCACACATTATTCACGTAAAACATGCCCATTACATGAGCAGAGCATAATAAGTGCACTGGCTCACACCGGTCATCGCCATGCACACACAATCACGAAGAGTTACGTAAACCACACCGCATGGATACATGCACAAGTTGGCGGCAACATCGACTGCCGCTTGAAGGAAGTAAACGGCAAGCGATCTAGCCGTTTATATCCCGACTGGTGAGCTTGGCGACAAGAGATCTTGACGCCAAGTTCTCCGACCTTAAAACCCTGCAGAAACCCTAATCCGGTCTACAGACTTTCCAATCATTAAAACTATAAGGAAATGTACTGAAACGGTTCCTTAATCATGCATGAACCCAAAAGAACCCAACACAGATATTTCGTACATTAAATTACGCAAACCACCCATTAACCCCACATGGTGCAACTTAATCCGAAAATACAATAAAAATACTGGTTCAAGTGATTAAGTCGTGTTTAATGTTTCTAACCAGCTAACAGGGTTCGTCCCCTACCTCAGAAACGCAATTAAACTCCCGAAGAACTTCGAATCACGCCGAAAACCCGAGAAACGTCCCACGAACACCACGCTCCAATCCGTCATTCCCGCCCGAACTGCCGCTACCACGCGCACCACGGTCTTCCCACGAGCTCCCGCCGACCGCCAGAACTCGCGAAGAAGCTTAAGCGTGAAGGTGGGGGAAGAGGAAGGGAGAGAGAGAGGAAAGAACAGGGCTCGGGTCTGCCATAAAAACACAGGCATGTCAGGTTAACGTCAACCCTTGGGCCGTTAACCAGACCGCCACAGCTAGACGTCCACAAAGCTCGACGCCAAGTTCAACAGACTCGACGTCCTTATCGATGGACGCTAACACATGTTAACGGCACACCATGGCCGCCAACACACAGTCGACGTCACCCACCTGGACGCCAACCCACTGCTGATGTCCAGCAAGCTGAACATCAACACAAACCCAAAACCAAACCCGGTAAGGATCTAATAAGAATCACACAACACTAATGGGCCTCACATTGGCCACCAAACCCACTAAACTTGGATCCACGGGGATCCGGTAAACGCGCGACGTTACACCATTTACCTTAATCTGAGTAGACCCAAGGGTAATCTTGGAGCTTGAGAGCTTCCCTTCTACCCTTCCTTGAAAGCAACTTTCTGAAGAAGCTTGGAGACCTGACACAATGGAAAACTCCGGAGCTGGAGGGACGATTCTACAGCTTGCAGCTTGGAAGAGTTCTTCTTCCTCTAGCCTCTATATCAAAATATAGGAGTGGATTTGAAGGAGCAACCCAAAAAGGAAGGTTTTCTCGGACACAAATTTAAAAGCTTGTTTATGTTCTGAGCACTCTTGGATTTTCTATGTTAAGAACTTAGTGGAACACCTTTGATTTACCTAAATGTCTGATCAGTAGCGTGTTAGGATTTCCTGACCCTTACACCCTCATAAGACTCACCTTGTTTCAGTTTGTTCTGAGGAACATGACCTTGTTCCTAGAAAGTATGTCCAGAGTTCTTGATCTTTCCTAGAATAGGAATCTATTTGATCTGTCTATTAGTCCATGCATTTTTGGAACCCTTAGATTGGAAGTGCAACCTTCGAGTTTGATCATGTGATGGTTCCAACAACCTCCTTGTTGGAATCCTTGTCTAGGTCTCTTGTCCACCATGGAATTCTTTCTATCAGTATCTTTTGGGTCTGATGCATCCCTTGAGTTATCTAAAGACCCTTCTTCATTCTTGTTCAAGTACAGGTCGACTGACCCTTTAGCCACTTCGATTGTTCTCCCTTGTACAGTTCGACTGCCACTTCAGCTCGACCTCATGACCACTTCAACTATCAATTCGGCGGGCCCTTCCGGCCACTTCGATTGTTCTCCCTTGTATGCTTCGACTGCCACTTTGGCTGACCCTCATGGCCACTTCAACTATCAATTCGTCTGGCCCTTGTGGCACTTGACAGCCTTGTGCTCTGTCCCATAGAAAAGTAACCAACATGACAGTAACCTAAGTATCTTGTACATGTTAAAAGTGGTAAGAACGTGAAGATTATTCTAATGACTCCTAATTATCTTGATTCTATTCCTTGTGATTTAATGGAAACTCCACCTTGAATTCTGAAATAAAAAAAAAGTATAGGAACCCTCTTGATCATGCTTACATAACTTGATCCATCATGCCTGCTTGAATTCTTGTCAATCTGTACTCTTGAAGTTCATTGATCTGTGATTATGTCCTTGGCCTCCATGATATCTTACAATTCTATCCTTATTGACTCCAATGGCCATCTTGTTCTTGAAATCGACACTACTATTAGGATGATATCCCAGATCAAATGCATGTGCCATGGGGCCTGATCCGGTCCTAGGGAGGAGCACCCCGACGTACTTGATAACTTGGGGAGTATGGATCAAATTAAAAAAAAGAGGTGTTTTGGAATTGGACACCCTATGTATTACGTGAAATGAAAGTGCCTCTTGTTACATGTTAAGAATAAAGCACGATGTGTTTATTTGACTTGATATGCTTGACTCGCTTGCTTGACTTGATACATATGATTCGCTTGAAAATGTCCAATTTCATATTCTTGTTACATGCTTGATTGGATCACAACTGGACTCTTGTATCATTCTCATGACATGATAAATAACGTGATTCGCCTTGAATTCCTGCAATATGCAACTCTTGCTTGCTATAATCATGCTTCCTGCTTGCCTTGATTATTCTGCTTGTTATCTTGAAATTCAGCTTGTTAAAACGTTAATTACTTATATTTTACCCGCACCATGAGATATAAATTCTACTGGGCTAATTTGCTCATAAACCTATTAAAATTTCAAGTAATTTGGAGCATGATTAGCATGTAGTTGACCCATTGTTTGGGGAGCTTGGAGCACCTTAGAGGAGTTTAAAATTTTGAATTTTGGATGTACGAGCAAATCATGTATTATGCTTGTAAATCATTGTGGTATGTGAGGAGTGTTTTCTTTTAAAATTAGTGATTGTGCAAACCATTCAATGAATGAAAGAAATAAATTGATGATTTGTCTAAGTGTAAATCATGGATGGATGAATCATATATTGGTCACCTTGTGTTTGTGTGTTGGGATTATGTGATTATCTGTGATAAATTTATTGCAAAGGGGTGTGTCAATTTCTAAAATTTTAAAAGAGAATCATGTTATGGTTAATCCTTGTATGAATCACGTGACAGTAGAGCTTTGGTGATCTCATAAATATGAGCCTTTCCTGTTGAGGAGTTTTTATCTTTCGAGTAATAGAAAACTTTTGGGCCCTAATTATGTTGTTAAGGCTTGACCTTCTATTTCATTACAATTGACTTGAATGTCGCATACATCCCCAGTGTGATTTAAGGTGTTTGGTTAAGGTTTTTTGTTGATGAATGAGATTGGATTATTTCAGATTTCTAAATTTTCACTGCAATTATGATACTTGAATTTTGTGGGCGTGACAATTACAAACAAAAAGTCCAAAGTAGGGAAACTCATCTCTGGACCACAGAGCACTAAAAGGAAACTAAAAAATGGCAATCCATCGCATGATTCGTTCAATGTAACACCCATATCCTCGACAAGAATAATGCCCCCCGACAAGAATAATGCCCCAAAACCATAATTTCACGTCAAAAATCTCACATGCACCATGGTAGAAATAACAATAGGGGTACAAGGATTAGTCTCCCTACCTCAAAAGACATGACTATACAATCAAATCGCCCATTCCATGATTGCATCCGCGGGCAACTCCTCCTTGTTCAATCCCTATTTCTCACAAATTGCTGCCACCACGGACACTAGTACTTTGCCTACGAGCCTCTGTTAATCACCGAAGGTAGCAGGCAAAGTAGAAGGTGAAAGGGAGGTGAACAAAGTGAAGGTCAAGGAATGAGAAGAGGGTTCGAGCTCGACCCCTATATAAAAACAAGTTTGCCCAGGTTGACGTCAACTGTAAGACTCAGCCCTCCTGGGCCCTTGGCCCTGTCCTTAGGGTTGTAGCAGGCACCCTAGTCGCCACACGGTCGCGCCAGGGGAGCCCGTCACGACATGGTTTGTGTGGTGACACACCTGGCCATCGTGACATGGTCGCGACGGGGGTGGGTGTCGCGTTCTTGTCGCGGCGTCTGGAAGCGTCGCGACTACTTTTCGACAGACGTGACTGCTGTCCTATTTGTCAGAACGGTCGTGTCGGGTGGTAGGTGTGTATAGCGTTGACGCGACCTGGTCAGCCGTCGCGTTTTATTTTCCCAGTCTTCGAGGTTTGACAACTTTTGGGGTCGCGTCGGGGGTGGCCGCCGCGACATGGTCGTTGTCGCGCTGGGCTGACCCGTCGCGTCTTGGGGCCCGTCGATTTAAAACTTAGGGCTACGCCCCATTTCCCCCTCACCCTTTCTCTTCTCCTTCTTCCCTCTTCTCCTCCTCTCGAGCTCCCTTGTGTTTTCTTGGCGGTTCTTGGTGCTCATGGTGCTCGTGCTGAGGTGGTGTCACCCTGTTCGTGCAGGGGACGTGCGCGTGGTGCTTGGAGCGAGGAGGAGGCGGGCATTCCGATGTGAAGGACCCAACGGGCCAGCTCTACTCGTGGAGGTAGGGACTCCCACTCCTCTCACGGCATGCTCCCTTCCCTCCCTCCCCCCCCCCCCCCCCCCCCCCCCCCCCCCCCCCCCCCCCTGAGATCGTGTTCTTCTCGTGGTTTGGGTTGTGGGGGAGTGAGGATCCATGCTCGTGGTTGAGTGAGATTCATCGAGCGTAGATTCGTTATAAATCCATGTTTGTGGGGTTTTAAGGGTGGTTTGACTTGATTAATGTTTATATGATGTTTAGCATGCTCCCCTCCCCTTGTGGACATGGTTTGTATCATGTTTTGGGGTGACCTCTGGAGGATCATCTGGAACCCCCTCGGCTGAAGACGCGACCGCTATAGAGGTCGCAATGATGTTGCGACGGCCTTGCCAGTCGCGACATGATTGCGATGCTCTTGGGTGTCGTGACCTGGTCGCGACAGCTTGGGCCGTCGCGATAGTGTCACGACCAGTCTGGGCATCGCGACAAGGTCACGACGGCCTGATGCGTCGCGACTACAGCAGAGAGACAGGGTAAGGTCTTGCGAAGTTCGTATTTTTGTGGAGTCTTCACCGTTTCCACTTTACTGTACCCGTGGCACCTGTGCTAGTTCCCTAGTACGGTCCTACACGCTAATCGTTCGTCTAGTGCTCGGCCACTTGAGGGCTTGTCCCGTGAGGAGTTTGTTACCGTTGCTGGGACCCCCGTCCCTCGCGCGCCATTGAGGGAGTACTCCGGGCGGCAGGCGTGCTTGAGTCACAGACTCTGGAGCGGAGGGGAAAATGGTGGTTAGGACAGTGGCATTGAGTCATTTGCAGAGCTCTCGTAGTTGGTCTGGGACGCTGAGGTCATTTTGAAGAGTTCTTTCCGGCGCAGTCCAGCTAGTCCTTTTCTCATTGCCTCGATCTTTGCGGCCCTGAAACTGCCTAGAGAGGCCAGGCGTGAGATCGTAGTCCGAAAAGACTACGGCGGTTACTGTTGTGTACTTTGTGTCTTGCCTCACTCTAACGAGACGTGGAGGTTTGGATCTGGGTCAAGGATAAGACTTCAGTGGGTGCACCTGATCTAATGACCGTATGTTCAGATCGAGGTTTACCAGGTTTTGGAGGCCAGTGTGTGGCCATTGTTAGACCATGGAGGTCTATGTGTGTTTATAGCTTATTTTGGTCAGGTGGTAGGCAGGGGTGCTGGGCAACCCAGCCAAACTTAGGCTCTGTCGGGCTCTTTGAGCTCACGTCGCATACAGACGATGCGATTCTCAGGGGTTTATCGCGTTCGGTTTTCCAGACGCGATACTGGTTCTAATCACAGTCGATATGCAAGACGCGATTAAATATCTTAATCGCGGTCGCTATGCAAGACGCGATTTCGAACAACCGTTGCGTGGCTGTCGCTGCATGCGCACCGCGTGGCGCATGCAGGGTGACAGGGGTTTTAGTCGCGTCGACAACGTCAGACGCATTTTTTAATAAGGCCTCGGAACTGAGGTCGCGACAAGAGAAGCGTCATGTTCTTAACAGAATGCGATAGACGCCTTGTCGTCTTCTCAAAAGTTTCGACTGGTCTTCTGATAGGCAGACAGCCTCCAGACCACGTGTCATGCCTGCATGTGCCTTAGGTGAACACGACATCTGGCACGTCGCCTTCATAGACATGCGTGTGGACATGTGGCACACCGGCCACAGAAAAGAAGATCACGACACAGAGGCCATCGCCTTCATAAACCAAAAGGCGATATAGGTGCGTCACGTTCAAGAAGGCGATGCCTCGACCCTTCGCAACTCCAACTACAATATCAAGGCAACCAGAACCCGAGATGTTACACGAAAATTCCTCCCTAAGTTGTGAATATAAGTATAGGACCATTAGTGATATACTCACCTCTTTTAACTTATTCTTACCCTTTTAGTAAAAATAGCTAGAAATTTTTGTTCGGTTATTGAAATCATTTATAAGATATAATTCAGAATCGACACTCTAAGAAGGTTGAAATGAAGCTTGTTTCACAAAATTCTATTTTGAGGTCCAAATTCCTCCCCGTAGCGTGAATAAGTACACGATTTGATCGATTATCACACCCCTTTGATAAAGCACTAATATTTCTTCATTCGACGTGCAAAACTACTTGTGAGACCGTACCCCAATTTAGAATCAACACTTCGAGTTGGTTGTTTGCTAGGTCGGATTGGGAGTATTCTACTCCAGTGCCCAAATTCAACTTTGAGAGCGTCATTGTAGGCACACGATCTGATCGAGTATGACACCAATTTGGTCAAACAGATATAACTTTCTTTTCGGTTATTTGAATCGCTTATAAAATCACAATTCAGAATCGAAATTCCGAGACGCTCGATACCTCATACTACCTCTAGCAATAAGACATCATTTCTAACTAAAAAATCCTTCATTTATCTTTCTAAAATTACAATTTTAGTAGATATTCTCTATTTTTCTTATAAAAAAATATGCGTAATATTTTTTTTTTCGATCATACGAAACACTTGTGAAGCTGCCGATTAGCGCCAACCTACAGCTGTCAAAAATTGTGGTCGTTTCGGTACAAAAATTCTTCCTAGAGGTTATAAATATAAGTGTACGATCATCGACGTTATACTCACCCCTTCTAACTTATTCTCAAGTCTCCAATAAAAGTGGCCAAAACTTTTCCAGGTTGTGGATATCTTTTTCTTGTTACAGACGGTGGGAGTTCTCGAGCAAGTACTGAGGTGCCATCGTTGTCATTCGCACTGATCATACGTTCTCCCAGTGGATTGATCAGCTGAATATCCAGTTCAGGGCCACAAAGATGGATGGTCTCAGAGCCATGGGAGATGAAGAACGAGAAGATCGATCCCGGTTGTTGCCATGCACTCGATGGATCTCCCGTCAATAATTAAACTTGACGAGGACAGAACAAGCGCACGGACCCATTCGACGTGCATTTGCAACCCACCGCATGCATGCATGGGATATTAGGATGCAAGATTGCTTTATCCATAGAATTTGAGACGAGATTTGTAAGTTGGGTATGCCATGCTTAATTTTAATTGTCATAAAAACTCTCATAATAGATCATTAATGGAAAATGGTCCAAGAAAAAACATACTCAAATTTTGCTGCAGATCGCATTTCAGTCGAATGTTCTGAGATTTTTAGTATAGATGACAAAATCTAGTAAAATTTATGTTCTTTTTAATCTTTTAGTCATTCAATCTAATTAACTATTTAATCCAACAGGCTGAACAAAAAAAAAGGATCAACAAACAAAACTTAAAACCCAAAGCCCTTAAATTGGACATGACTTTTCTAACTACATAAAATGAAATATATATATATATATTTATATTTATTTCCACTTTATATTTTTATTTTAAAATTACAGTCGATATATACTTTGTGATTAAAAGTTTCACCAAACTTGTTGGTCACCGTGTTGGGCCAGTCTGTGCGATTTCTTCCAATAGGGCCCAATTCCCGTCGATCTACCCTCTCGTGCCTTGTGCTGGCTTGCTGGACCGCAGAGCACGGCCCAGATTCCCATTGCGATGGGCTAGCTACAGAGCCGTCTAGACCTCAAGTTCTCATTGGTCCAAGTGAGATTGATGAGATTTGGAGAGAGAAAAATTCCTATGAAAAATTGAAAATGGAATCCGACCTGATCTTTTTTAACATCTTCTATCGCTCTTCAAACCCTAAAAATCTCACATGGACCAATGAGTACGTAGCTGGTGTGCAAGAAATCTGCATCCATAGAGGGTATACACTATTACTCTTATGCCACAGGTCTGTTTTGGTGCCCAGAAAGTTGCGAGTTATTGTTAATCTAAAGTGGGTTTCTCGAATGGCTGGATACAAGCTAATATCGATGGACAGTAGTCATGATGAACTTGGGAAATATAGTATAGATACCACCTTAGTTTACTTTCATCTCAGTGGGTACACGAGTTGGCAAAAGGATTCACTAGGGTATTTTGGTTCTTACGAGGTTATGTTCGTGGATATGATCAAAACTATTTATTTTTCTTTATCGTGGGCAAAATGGAGTAGAAAAACGGATTGTTAAAGTATGCCTATATTTATGTATATGTATATATGTTGATATGATTATTTAATAATAATGTAGTACTATAGCTTATCATCCATGATATTAGCTAGTTTCCATTTCAATATTCCCGGTCATGTCCTAGTCATGACTTCATTTTTAGTTAAAGATTGATAACCTGACTGTGATGATAAGATATATAGCTCACTAACCTGAGATGCTTAATCCTTAATAGCTGCTGTCCAGACGTATGGTATTGCATCTACTTTTAGTCCTCCTCTTCATGAACCAAGTTTAACAAGGTTCAAGGATTGGTTTTCAGTTTAATCTGTTGTCCACGTTAGGCAAGATCGTACCATGCATGCATAAACAAAATATCTTGTTCTTTAATTACAAGGTATCTTAATTTAATAGCTTGTATTGACCATTCTCGTCGATGGAGGAAGGATATAATTAATGAGGCTAGATTCCTGTTCATATATAGGAAACAAACACAGCAACCAACATTATGGTTTTCGGAAGATATTCGGACTTTATATGTAACGTCGCGTGCTTTTCGGATCCATGTGGATCATGTGCATTGTGGTTGTGGCGGCCGTTGTGAGACCAGTGTGAGTTGGGGTGTGGAATGCATGGTGTGATTGTGTGGCTTGAGCAGGTGAAGAGCAGGGGGGTTCTGAAATTAAACAGAACCAACTGCTGTTCTGTTGGAGTTGGCGGCCAGGGTGTGGCCGTTGACTATTGACGTCCAGCTTTGGACGTTTTATATGAGCTTAGCGGCAGGTAGTTGTGGACGTTTAGGCTGGCGGTGCTTGTTGGCGGCATAGGGGTTGACGCCAACCTGTCAGTTCAACAGGTTATAGGCTCACACGAGGGCTGTTCTCTCAGCTCACTCTCATTCCCTCTTGCCCCAGCTTGCTGCCCCCGAGTCTTTGAAGCTTCCATCATGTGCCGAGGAGTAGTTGGACGATCGTAGAACGCGCGGCGTCGCCGAATTACGCGAGGAAACGTCGCGGCGTGGTGCAATTCGCGTGGGAGCTCGCGGAGGGCTCGGCGTGAACCAGGAGATCGTGGGAGATTCTAACGCGTTCTGAGGTAGGGGACGAACCCGTTAAACTCCGTCGAACCATTAAAACACATCATAATCACTTGAACCAGCATGTAATCCATGTTTGGATAGAGTTGCACCAAGCGGGATAATGGGTGGTTTGAGAAATTTACTGTACGAATCATGTATAACGGGTTGTATTGGGTTCTAGCATGCTAAAGGAATTGCATTGCATGTTTTTCAGTAGTTAGAATAATTAGAAAACCCGCAGGGCCGGATTAGGGTTTCTGCAGGGTTTATGGCCGGAGAACTTGGCGTCAACATCGCTTGCCGCCAAGGTCCTCAGCCAGGAGGTTAACGGCCAGGAACCTTGCCGTTGACTCCCAGTAAGCGGCAACGATGTGGCCGCCTACTTCTAACTGAGCAGAAATGACTAAGTACAATAATTATCGATAATGCATGTGTGTTGACGCATGAGGTGCACTGAATGCATTTGGTTTACGTGTTTACATACAAGGTATGCTATTAGTTGTTACTTTGGTGACTGCGCGTTGTGTACGCGAGTCAGTTAGGTTCACGTGTAGTGGACCAGTAGTTACTTGTGGTTTGCGTGAGGTTTCACGTGGTTTGTGTGTGACGTGCACGTGGTTCTGTGTACGTGGCGAGTAGTACGACGCCTACCGTGGTTACCTCTCCAGTTGGGTGCCCCAGGTCTTTGTGAGCCAGGCTGTTAGCTCGGGGCTTTGTCCCGGTACTTGTGCTGTACCGTCGAGGTCTGTGTCGTCTGACCTGAAACCCTCACTCTTGTGTTAGAGTTGTACGTCCGGCTGAGGGGAAGACGACAGTGGGACAGTGACACTTGAGTTTGTTTTTAGTCACTTGTAGCGCGCTCGTAGTTGGGGGACGGACACCAGTAGTCGACACTGGACCCCAGCTAGTCCTTTTCCAGTGCCTCACTCTAGCGAGCCCAGGCCAGGGTCTCTGGAGGTGCCAGGCATGGGCCTGTGACCGTGTGGTCTGCAGGTTGTGGTGTTTAGTTGGTCTCCACAGTTGCTTGACCTTTTTACGTGGAGCGGCAGCTGGACCTTTCGTCCGTGGGCGCGAGACTGAGAGGTAGACCTGTGTTAGTTGTCCGAGTCAGTTTCTGGTGTCGCGAACCAGTTCACGTGGCTCGTGTTGGCTGTCTCTACTTTAGCTTGTACACCTGTACTGGTTTGCCGTTTATTATTACTGTTGTTTCTCGTAGCCGGCTGACGGTGAGTACTTTTACAGCTTTACTTACCTGCTTAGCTGTTATATAAATTGTTGGTGCTGTTTACTATTCGTACTCGTGGTGTTTGTTTCGCTCGGTTTTGGGGGAGTTCCCTACTGAGCCAGTGACTAGAGAGGCTCACCCCTACCCCCACAGGTGAGAGCGAGGAGGACGTCTCTCGTCCGACGTCCAGTTTCGGGCCGCGTCGTAGCGGTGCAGGGTCAGCGCCTCCAGCAGGGTAGCTTCAGCAGTGTAGTTTTATTAGTTGTTTACTTTCTTCAGTTGTACCTCGGGGTATGCCCCAGGCTCTTGTACTTCTTTTCAGCTTTTTGTGAAAATTTGGCTATGTAAACTTGTGAAATATAATAAATGTGGTGTGTCCTTTATGTTTACACGGACTGTGATTTGGTATCCCTTGCGAGGCTTCGGCCGTTCGCGGGAGGCGGACTCGGATCAAGTACGTTATCGGTTTAACGGGCTTGACCGAGGCGATCCGCCACAGTTGGTATCAGAGCAAGGTCCGTGTTAATATAAGGGAATAAAAGGATATATAGCCTTACTTTGGTCATTTTACACTGCTGGTAGGGACCCTGGTTTTTGATCATTTGTGATTTTGATTTTTGTCTGGTTTTGTGTATGTAGAAAATTCTGAATGGCTGATAGGAGAGATTGGGGTGGTGGAGGAGATGATCCGGAGGAAAGCACCCAGCGTATGATAGAAAGGATTTGGGAGAGCCTCACGGATATTCGAGCAAGAATGGATCAGCAGGCGCGAGTACCACCGGTTGCAGTGCCACCTGGGGATGGAGAGGCTGTACCTGTTGCTCCAGTTCCTCTGAGAGTGGAGGTGCCTTTTGTAGTAGCTCATGTGCCACCACCAGTGTTGTTAGCGGAAGAACCAGTGTTGCAGGTTGAAAAGTTTCTGAGATTGCAGCCACCTACTTATTCAGGAGGGCCGAATCCAGATACAGCTGAGCATTGGGTTCATGAAATTGAGAGAGTTTTTGCGACTATGAGGTGTCCGGCAGCGGATAGAGTGGTATTAGCTGCTTATCAGTTGAGAGGTTTTGCCTTAGAATGGTGGCGATTGAAGATGCAAACCACTTTTGCAGGCAGGACGGAAGAAGCTATCACTTGGCCGGAGTTTCTTGATGTATTTAATGATACATTCTTTCCGATCCAAGTGCAGCAAGTAAAAAGAGAGCAAGTCCGAACTCTTCAGCAAGGTAACTCTTCAGTCTTAGAGTACCAGATGAGATTTATGGCACTTAGCCGTTATGCGCCATATGTGGTTTCAGATAATATATGATGGTTGAGTATTTATCAGAGGTTTGAGAGTGGAATTGCAGGATGCGATAGTACCTCTCATGTGCAAGACAGTGGAAGAAGCAGCGCAGAGGGCAGCTACTTTGGAGAGGTCTATCCGGACTCGTCAGCAGGTGAATCAGGTTCAGGTAGTTTCCGGCTACCGCAGCAGACAGTAGGTGCGAGCAAGGGCAAGGCACCAGCAGGACCTTCTTCATCTGGTTTCGGGAAATGGGGCCAGAAATTAAAGCAAGCATTTAAAGGCAAAGGAAGAGGATGGGGAGGTCGTCAGCAGTTGCAGCAGGCCGAGGTAGGCCTGAGGTGGAGGAGTCGCAGCAGAGTACTGCCAGGTAGCCTATTTTCCTCCAGGGTATAGGTGTTATAATTGCAATCAGCCGGGACATTTGATCCGTAATTGTCCGTATGCAAGAGAGTATGGGTATGGCAGAGGTGTGCAGCAGCAGCAGCAGCCTCACAGTTTCAGCCCACAGGCAGGTCGTGGCAGAGGAGCACACGCAGCAGCGAGGGAGAGGCCGGGTTATGGCTATCACCCGAGCCCAGGCAAGGCATCAAATATGATAGAAGGTACTTTACCTCTTTATGAATATTCAGCAAGAGTCTTATTTGATTCGGGTGCCTCTCATTCTTTTATTTCCGAAGAATTTCTGGATTGCATAGCTTATCCTTTAGAAGAGAAGTCTTGTGAATTAGTGGTGGAGGTTCCTTCAGGTGAGTTCTTACTCACTTCGAGTTATATAGATGAAGCTCCTGTTATGATTGAAGGGAACAGATGCCGGGTCGGCTGTATGCCCTGCAGTTGTCAGATTATGATATCATTCTGGGTATGGATTGGCTTGAGATGTATGGAGCAATGTTAGATTGTAGAAAGAAAAGATCAGATTTTGTCATCCTAATGGTGCAGTGTTTGAATATCAAGGTATGCCTTTTTATACCTCCAAGTTTCTAATTTCTGCAATTAAAGCTAGAAAGTTGATAAATGATGGGTGTGTGGCTTATTTAGCCTCAGTAAGTTTGGTAAGGCCAGTCAGCCAATGGAAGCAGTTCCCGTGGTTAGGGAATTTGCTGATGTTTTTCGGAAGACTTGCCTGGTTTAGCTCCACACAGAGAGGTGGACTTTTCTATTGAGTTGCTGCCAGGTACCATGCCGATTTCTAAAGCTCCTTATCGGATGGCACCAGCAGAACTTAAAGAATTGAAAAAGCAGTTAGAAGAGTTGTTGCAGAAAGGTTTTATTAGACCGAGTCATTCCCCGTGGGGAGCGCCGGTTTTATTTGTGAAAAAGAAAGATGGAAGTTTTCGGATGTGTATTGATTATAGAAAATGAATGATGTGACCATTAGAATAAGTACCCGTTGCCGAGGATAGATGATTTATTTGATCAGTTGCAATCAGCATAGGTGTTTTCTAAGATTGATTTGAGGTCCGGGTACCATCAGTTGAGAATTAAAGAGGAGGATATAGATAAGACAGCGTTCAGAACTAGATATGGTCACTATGAGTTTGTGGTAATGCCTTTTGGGTTGACTAATGCTCCTGCAGGTTTTATGGATCTGATGAATGGAATTTTTCGTCCATATTTAGATCAATTTATTGTGGTCTTTATTGATGATATTCTAATTTATTCAGCATCTGAAGAGGAGCATGCAGCTCATTTGAGGTTTACCTTGCAGTTGTTAAGATAACCAGCTGTTTGCTAAATTTAGTAAGTGTGAATTTTGGTTAAAGGAAATTCAGTTTTTGGGTCATGTTATTTCAGCCAAAGGAGTAGCAGTAGACCCGAGTAAAGTGGAAGCTGTGTCTAGGTGGGAAGTGCCTAAGACAATAACGAGATTAGAAGTTTTCTGGGGTTGGCAGGTTATTATAGGCGCTTTATTCAAGATTTTTCTAAGATTGCAGCACCTATGACTAGACTGACCAGGAAAGAAGTGCCTTTTGTGTGGTCCGGTGAATGTCAGAGAAGTTTCATGGAATTGAAGAAAAGACTTACATCAGCACCTATATGACATTGCCGGCAGGGAGTGGTGGTTTTATGCTATATACTGATGCTTCAAGGAGAGGTCTTGGTGCAGTGCTTATGCAGCATGGTAAAGTGATAGCGTATGCATCCAGGCAATTGAAGCCAGCAGAAGAAAATTACCCCACTCATGATTTAGAATTGGCAGCAGTTGTGTTTGCCTTGAAAATGTGGAGGCATTATCTGTATGGCGAGAGATTTGAAATTTTTACAGATCATAAAAGCTTGAAGTATATCTTCTCGCAGAAAGATTTGAATCTTCGCCAGCGCAGATGGATTGAATATTTAAAAGATTATGATTTCAGTTTGGCTTACCATCCGGGTAAGGCCAATGTTGTAGCTGATGCCTTAAGCAGAAAGGCATATATGAATTTGATGATGATTAAAGAATGGAAGTTATATGAAGAAGTAGCAGAGAATTCCTTGTATGTGCCCAGCAGTCAGCGACGGGCAATTTTAGCTGCTAGTGCTGTAGAGCTGTCTTTATATTGGCAGATCATTGAAGCTCAGAGAGCAGATGCAGGTTTACCTGAAATTGTGAAAATGGAAGGAGTTTCTATTGATGATAATTGTGTGGTCAGGCTTCGGGGCATTATTTGTTCCTGCAGAGAGAGAGGTGAAGCAGCGAGTTCTGGAAGAGGCTCATAAATCTAGGTACACTATTCATCCGGGTAGTACTAAAATGTACCATGATTTAAGGAAGCATTTTTGGTGGCCTCATATGAAGAAAGAAATAGCAGAATTTGTGGCAAGATGTGCTATCTGTCAACAGATTAAAGCAGACATCAGAAGCCTGGAGGTCTAATGCAACCGTTGCCTATTCCACAGTGGAAATGGGATGATATCGCAATGGACTTTGTGGCAGGTTTACCAAGGTCGAGTTCAGGGCATAATGGAATATGGTGTTTGTTGACAGATTGACTAAGGTGTGCAGATTAGTGGCAGTAAGTATGTCTTGGACAGTGGACAGGTTGGCAAATATTTATGTTGAAAGAATTGTTCCACTGCATGGTATTCCAAAGACTATTGTATCTGATAGAGATCCAAGATTTACTTCTGGTTTTTGAGAAGTCTGCAGAAAGTAATTGGTTCTGAGTTGAGATATAGCTCCGCTTATCATCCCCAGACAGATGGTCAGACAGAGAGGACTATTCAGACAATTGAAGATATGTTGCGAGCTTGTTGTTTAGTTTGGGGAGGTAGTTGGGAGCATCATTTGGGAATGGTTGAGTTTGCCTACAATAATAGTTATCATACCAGTCTTGGGATGGCACCGTATGAAGCTTTATATGGAAGGCCATGTAGAACTCCATTGAACTGGCATGAAGTGGGAGAAAGGCAATTAGTGGGTCCTGAATTGATTCAGCAAACCACTGAAGTAGTGAAGCTTATCAAAGAAAAATTGCAGGCAGCTCAAAGTAGGCAGAAAAGTTATGCAGATGTGCGGAGGAGACCACTTCAGTTTGAGGTGGGAGATTTTGTTTTTCTGAGAGTTTCCCCAGTAAAGGTATAATGAGGTTTGGTAAGTCTGGAAAGTTGAGTCCAAGGTATGTGGGACCTTTCCAGGTAATTGAAAGAATTGGGGAAGTGCTTATAGGCTGGATTTGCCGCTGATTTTGCAGATGTGCATGATATTTTCCATGTCTCTATGTTGAGAAAATGTATTGAAGATCCAGCTCAAATAATTAGATATCAAGGTGGTGACCTGAGATCGGACATGACTATGCAGAGTATCCGGTGCAGATCACAGATCGAAAGATAAAGAAGCTGAGGAATAAAGAAATTGAACTAGTTAAAGTGAGATGGGAAAATAGGTTGGGTGGTGAGGATACCTGGGAGTTAGCCGCAGAAATGGCTAAAGGGTATCCCTATCTGTTTGAATAAGCTTGTGTATTTTCTTTTTAGATGATAGTACTTGTAAAATGTGTATATATGAGTTGTTTAACTTTGAATTGTGTTATGAATTTCGAGGTCGAAATTTCTTTTTAGATGATAGTAATGTAACGTCGCGTGCTTTTCGGATCCATGGGATCATGTGCATTGTGGTTGTGGCGGCCGTTGTGAGACCAGTGTGAGTTGGTGTGTGGAATGCATGGTGTGATGTGTGGCTTGAGCAGGTGAAGAGCAGGGGTTCTGAAATTAAACAGAACCAGCTGCTGTTCTGTTGGAGTTGGCGGCCAGGGTGTGGCCGTTGACTATTGACGTCCAGCTTAGTGGACGTTTATATCATGAGCTTAGCGGCAGTAGTTGTGGACGTTAGGCTGGCGGTGCTTGTTGGCGGCATAGGGGTTGACGCCAACCTGTCAGTTCAACAGGTTATAGGCTCACCCGAGGGCTGTTCTCTCAGCTCACTCTCATTCCCTCTTGCCCCAGCTTGCTGCCCCCGAGTCTTTGAAGCTTCCATCAGGTGCCGAGGAGTAGTTGGACGATCGTAGAACGCGCGGCGTCGCCGAATTACGCGAGGAAACGTCGCGGCGTGGTGCAATTCGCGTGGGAGCTCGCGGAGGGCTCGGCGTGAACCAGGAGATCGTGGGAGATTCTAACGCGTTCTGAGGTAGGGGACGAACCCTTAAACTCCGTAGAACCATTAAAACACATCATAATCACTTGAACCAGCATGTAATCCATGTTTGGATAGAGTTGCACCAAGTGGGATAATGGGTGGTTTGAGAATTTACTGTACGAATCATGTTATAACGGGTTGTATTGGGTTCTAGCATGCTAAAGGAATTGCATTTGCATGTTTTTCAGTAGTTAGAACAGTTAGAAAACCCGCAGGGCCGGATTAGGGTTTCTGCAGGGTTTATGGCCGAGAACTTGGCGTCAACATCGCTTGCCGCCAAGGTCCTCAGCCAGGAGGTTAACGGCCAGGAACCTTGCCGTTGACTCCCAGTAAGCGGCAATCGATGTGGCCGCCTACTTCTAACTGAGCAGAAATGACTAAGTACAATAATTATCGATAATGCATGTGTGTTGACGCATGAGGTGCACTGAGTGCACTTTGTTTACGTGTTTACATACAAGGTATGCTATTAGTTGTTTACTTTGGTGACTGCGCGTTGTGTACGCGAGTCAGTTAGGTTCACGTGTAGTGGACCAGTGGTTACTTGTGGTTTGCGTGAGGTTTCACGTGGTTTGTGTGTGACGTGCACGTGGTTCTGTGTACGTGGCGAGTAGTACGACGCCTACCGTGGTTACCTCTCCAGTGGGTGCCCCAGGTTCTTTGTGAGCCAGGCTGTTAGCTCGGGGCTTTGTCCCGGTACTTGTGCTGTACCGTCGAGGTCTGTGTCGTCTGACCTGGACACCCTCACTCTTGTGTTAGAGTTGTACGTCCGGCTGAGGGGAAGACGACAGTGGGACAGTGACACTTGAGTTTGTTTTAGTCACTTGTAGCGCGCTCGTAGTTGGGGGTACGGACACCAGTAGTCGACACTACCCCAGCTAGTCCTTTTCCAGTGCCTCACTCTAGCGAGCCCAGGCCAGGATCTCTGGAGGTGCCAGGCATGGGCCTGTGACCGTGTGGTCTGCAGGTTGTGGTGTTTAGTTGGTCTCCACAGTTGCTTGACCTTTTTACGTGGAGCGGCAGCTGGACCTTTCGTCCGTGGCTGCGAGACTGAGAGGTAGACCTGTGTTAGTTGTCCGAGTCAGTTTCTGGTGTCGCGAACCAGTTCACGTGGCTCGTGTTGGCTGTCTCTACTTTAGCTTGTACACCTGTACTGGTTTGCCGTTTAATTATTACTGTTGTTTCTCGTAGCCGGCTGACGGTGAGTACTTTTACAGCTTTACTTACCTGCTTAGCTGTTATATAAATTGTTGGTGCTGTTTACTATTCGTACTCGTGGTGTTTGTTTCGCTCGGTTTTGGGAGTTCCCTACTGAGCCAGTGACTAGAGAGGCTCACCCCTACCCCCACAGGTGAGAGCGAGGAGGACGTCTCTCGTCCGACGTCCAGTTCCGGGCCGCGTCGACGGTGCAGGTCAGCCTCCAGCAGAGTAGCTTCAGCAGTGTAGTTTTTTAGTTTTTTACTTTCTTCAGTTGTACCTCGGGTATGCCCCAGGCTCTTGTACTTCTTTTCAGCTTTGTGAAAATTTGGCTATGTAAACTTGTGAATATACATAAAATGTGGTGTGTTCCTTTATGTTTACACGGACTGTGATTTGGTATCCTTGCGAGGCTTCGGCCCGTTCGCGGGAGGCGGACTCGGATCAAGTACGTTATCGGTTTAACGGCTTGACCGAGGCGATCCGCCACATTATATATCTTAAGCCGATACTTCCGTGTTCTCTCTCACGGGAAGGAAGAGTAATTATATATTAGAGCCCACCGCGTAGGTTCCACGTTTCAAACCCAAGGGATGCAGGTGTTGAGGACCTGGATTGGGTCGATCGGTTAGAACTCTTGCTTAAAAGCAGAGGTCCCGAATTCGATTTTTGAGGGGGCTTATCTGATTTACATGCATTTTTGAGGTGTGTAAATTCGGAGTTTTTTTTCGGTCAAGTGAAGTAAGGACAATACGGTATACGAAAAGTAGGAGCTGTCAAATCCTGATCTTGGAGTTCACGAACATCAATCCCTGAGCCCACAAAATCACACGGGACAGATTTTCTCATTATCAAAAAAAAAAAAAAAAAGATGCAGGTGTTGTTCTCTATGACGAGGAAGGAGTAAATAAGGGAGAGAAGATTAATTTTGAGAGAATATATAAATTAAGATAGAGCAGGGTGCCATCTTGCAGAGAGCTCCTGTCTTGTATAGGGTGTGATGCATGAAGTATTCATAGATGGGCTACTGAAGTGTTAGTTGTACTCTACTGCTTGACCCTATTCTTACCTCTCTATTATTCTTATCTTTATATATCGAGGTAAAATAATCTAAAGGTTTGAGCCTACTGAGGATTCTAACTAAAAAGGATTTTAAGTCAACTTGAGGGTACTCCAACCATAACAGTCCATTGTGTTTATCCATGTGAGGTGATAAGTCTCATCTATTACGTATACCAGAGACGATGCATTGTTTTCCAATTGGTTTCGAGAGAGTGATAAGTTTTTGTTGAAGTATCTTTTAGTTGTGCTAAGCTGGGCTAACGTAGGTATGTGGTATCTTTGAATTATGCTACCGAAGGCTTTGACAACACACTAAACAAGCTTGTGTTTTACTTGCGGCGGTAAACTATAAGCGTACGTACGTAGCTCATAAAACCGTAAGAAACATGTTTTACTTACAGAAACTCTTACGGTTCCCACTACTGTATTACAGCTTCCGTTTCATTTCTCAAAGGTTTTATGTACGTAATCCTCACCATGAGATTACACGGAGCACTTGGTCTTATATGCGGTTCTGTGTGCCACTTGATGACAAGGATCTCGATGGGGTTCATGGTGTGAAACAGGTTCGATCCTCGAGAGCAACAATACTATTTTCGATCGTAGTCCGACCCAGAGTTCAATCAATATTATAGTCATGGAATGGAGTAGCCGCCTTAGACAAGGAACGGTACCTTAACAAAGTTGAGAAATGCTACGCTCCCGGCTAGCCGGGAGTGCAGCATGCGCTGGAGGGGCCGCGCCCCCGGCGGCGGACCCCAGCGCATTAAATACGTTTTTTTTTTTTTACACATAAATGATGTATTTGTGCACACAAATGATGTATTTGTGTGCACAAATACATCATTTGTGTGCACAAATTGTAAAAAAAAAAAAAACGCCACATCATGCGGGGGGCCGGGGCCCGCCCCCCTCCACGCGGCGGCCGCACGGAGGGGCGCGGCCCCTCCAGCGCATGCTGCGCTCCCGGCTAGCCGTGAGCGTAGCATTTCTCAACAAAGTTTGCCACGAAACTAACAAGAGCTTGAAACTAGAACTCCTT
The DNA here is from genome assembly GCA_014218235.1 of Colocasia esculenta. Lineage (NCBI taxonomy): Eukaryota > Viridiplantae > Streptophyta > Magnoliopsida > Alismatales > Araceae > Colocasia > Colocasia esculenta. Next base: position 6,340,083 of record CM024754.1, on the reverse strand, counting down.
TTCCTCTACAACCGTAGGTGGATTAGTCATTTTGAGCATCGCTAGTGATGAGCTAGAACTTTGCTGTATATCATGATATATAATTTGTAATTAAGGTGAAGTGTCATATTTACCATAAAAAAAACAAATGATAGTGCACATGATTCTTGTACTCGTGTCACTCTTAAAATAATTTGGACGTTAATCTCGAAAATTTGTAGATATAGTTTGCCTATATATATATGCTATCTCACTGTGATCTTTTCCTACTAAGCATACCATATACCCATCATTCGTGACTGGGCTTGTTTGTCTGATCCTGAAACACTATAAAACTGAGAAGTTGTTCCATTTTACAGTATTTTCTGCTGTTCTTCTGTATTAAACAGCGTCAATGAATCGATTACATGTGACATACACCAATCTAATTATATATGAATCAGTTCATGACAAGAATAGTAACTCCCCACGGCAAAACGTCTCTAAGAAAGCGACGCCAAGAAGATATATGCTACCCGAGCTTGGCGGTGAATGTTTCACTTTTAGCAGCAGTCATCTTTCCCTGAGAAATGATCATGTGGAAGCAGCACCTAACTGGAGTCCCGCGCGTATCAGTGTGAATGTCGAATAACTCCTCGACAAGGAATAATAACAAGACAGGAAAGAAGCAGCCAAGTTGTTTCGGAATCACTTTCACGATCAACAGTTGTTTAAGATGCCCAGATTCTTAAAGAGAAGAACTCTTTATTCACTAACCCCTATTCGCTAACCTTTCGCCGGTTATTTCTTAAGGAAGAGCGCGCAGTGCAGAACACTACGTACATTCTTAGATCGTAGTGCAGCACACTACATTTTTATATCATCAAAGCAGCCACAAGTCGAGATGAGTACTGTTCATTCATATGGGACGTTGCATTAACTAGGAAAGATATTAATTTGTTGAACAAGATTGTATACAGTACTGCTAGTATTAGGGAGTACTTCACGAATAAATTAACTAGCTGCTAGGTATATTTCTTGTTAGCTTTCACTTGAAGTGCGTTGAATCTGTCCAATAAACTTGTTGCAGTTATCAAATATGATCTAATTAGCTAGTGCGAACGATAACCAATATAAAAGCATTTTCAAACATCTCTTATGTATCCAATCACCAGAAGAACTTTTAGTTCATTTGGCAGCTCTAATGTGATCTGTCATTTGTGCAAGACCATGGTTGCACACCTCTCGGGGTCCGAGTCTGTCCTCTTGTAGTGTGGCCACAAACTTTCTCTCCCTACAAAGTTCTATCATCTTCCTCAGAGAAGAGACCTTATATTTAATAATGGCTGATGCATATAATCTAAGAAAGGTGTAGAAAGTAATACAAAGTCGTGATGACTTCAAAAGTAGAACTCACTATTTACAAGTAGTCAACCCAATATTTCGAGATGGCTATTCGATGCCTCCTATATATAAAGGAAAAAGTAAAAGTTCGTATTGATGATTCCTTCCATGGCTCGAGAGAGACAGCTCTGTGTATCCAAACAAAGAACTACGGTTTGTGAAGTCAGAAATATCAGACGGAAGTTGGAACTCGCTACTCTTGTATGAGGTCATTAGTCTTTTTTCAATTTATATACGACGATCAGGTGTTAACGCAGTAATTTATGTCTTAAAACAAGTACCTACGTAGAGGTAGGTGTAACCCGGGGCAACTGAACATCGGGGATCATCCGGTAATCCCCGGTAAATCTTAGGCAGCGTTTGTAAACTCTTCTCGGTGAGATTTTGACTGTAAAATCTCATATAATACCAAAACCTTTCCAAATGCAACCGATTGCTTAGACTTTCATGCAACCTCATTTTTTGCAAGGAGGAGAGAGATAAAAAGAAATTTGCCTTCTCTCCTTGCCACCAAAAAATAGGTGGACTCCGTTTTCGGAGATTTTGACAAGGACAATGGTAATTTTTTTTTTATTTTACTCGTCTTCCGCGAGTTAATGCGGGTGACGAGAACGGTAACTTTTATTATTATTATTATTTCACTCGTCTTTCGCGAGTCATCACCCACGTCGCAAAAGATGCAAACGTCGAGACCCAAAAATGCACCCACAACACATTTAGTAAAATTGATTTTTGCCGATTTTTTCTTTTCCAACGGCGGTTCCAAACCCCGCCTGGTAACGTTGGCTTGACGCGCAGCACTTTCCAAAATCTTGTTAATTTATAATTATATACCTGCGAGGTACTTGCTCCTGCTTCCTGACCATGCAGAGTCAAGTCCTCAAGATGGTGTGTTAGCTGCAGGTTTGCTATTATCTAAGCGGGCCATGCTTGATCTCTTTCCGTGGTGTTATTGGTGACAGTTCCATCTTCGGGTCTATCAAAATCAGAAAATATATTTATGGCTGGGGTTGCTGGAGATTTCCCATCGGAGAATCTGACAAAGAGGAAGAAAAATATGAGTGCTACTCCCATCACCCAACTCTTCATCCTCGATTCCTACTTCGTCGCACCTTTTCTTAATTAGGATCATTTTTCTTTGTAAATTTTAGATCATAATCTCCCCGGTTTAGGATTTATATTATATCTGGCATTGCCGAATAGTCTCTTAGCTTAGATCTTCTTTACTTTTTATTTTTGGGCGTGCCTTCTCATTGTTATAAGGGTATAGTTCCCTTCGTCTGGCCTTTGCCCCATCGTCTTTGTTTGTGGCTTTTAGCCTATGTTCTTTTTTAATTTCATTAATAATATTTAACTTTTCAAAAAAAAAGTCCAGAAAACTAATAGCTGAGGAACCCTCTAAAGGTAACAGGGTTATTCTATCATAACGTCAAAATTTTTAAAAATTGTTAACCCCTATTATAATAATTAACCTACATGTGGTTACCATCTTATTTGTGGAGGAGTTGCCTGATTGTCAAATAAGCCCATACGAATTGCCTTCCAGCATATGTTCTTTGTTTGGCACATAAGTAGATGTAGGGGTTCTATGATAGCTCTATAAAGGAAGTGAGAATAAGCTAAATATGTATAAGCTATCCATGTTAGGGGTTATTTAATTTGGTTTGGAATGATTTAACGAGAAATAATTATGAAGAGTGATAATTTTTAATGTGATGTGATGTGATATAATATATAAAATTATCACCTTTTTATCCTTAGCATCATGTCTCAATGTATAATGGGGAGATTACGATTTTCTAAAAGAATAGTGTAACATTTAATGAGTTATTTTTAAGGATAATTTTTATCCCCCTCCATGAGATACTTATCACGCCCCCCCCCCCCCCCCCCACACTCTTTTATTCGCGTATAAAATTTAACGCCCGGATTTTGACCTATCTCGGATATCAAATCTATCTAAAAGTTAATCCCTCTGTTAAGTGGGAGATAAATTATCCTATCTAATTATCAAACCTATTTTATTGTGTATGGTTGCACGTGAATGAGCCAAATTAGCTGCATAGGAACGGTGCACAATATATCTCTGAGACGTTCGGAGTTACTTTTGTTTCAAGAATTCGAGTTTGTGTCTAATCATCAAAATGAGGATTACCATCTGACAATAATTAACTAGCAATTGACGCTGCTGTTGTTCATTTAAGGTACGTATCTAATAATCTTTGACGAGAGAATTTTCACTTCCACATATATATAAACATAGAGAAATGTTATGCTCTCGACATAACTGCGTTGGAGGGATCGCGCCTCTCCGCGCGTGCGTCGCGTGGAAGGACGGGCCCTCAGTATTTAATGTTTTATTATTTTTTATTTTTTGTACATTATTTGTGTGCACAAATGATATATTTATGTGTACAAATGTAAAAAAAAAAAAACACACACACATTTAATGCTAGAGGGGCCCACCCCCTCCACGCGATGTGCGTGTGGAGGGGCGCGGCCCCTCCAGCTCAGCTGGGCTCCCGACAGTGCCGGGAGCCTAGCATTACTCATAAACATATATAGGATGCCAACTCGATCGTCATAGAGTGAAGCATATACCATATAATGAAATTGATAATAATTAACTTGATGAATAGCTATGGTATCTTATCTGGGAGAAAGAGAACAGCGACGACCAATCTATAATTCCATAACTTGGCAGCATTTACGAGGAATTTACGTCAGGTTGAGATTATTTTCCTCAAATTTTCTGAATGGACGTTCATCGTGTTAAAGAAAGAGAAGTCAATAAAAAAACACTGAGGTTGTCAAAGAAGCGCCATATTAAGTTCTATCGGACGCAAGAATTTTATTTAGTGAGATCACTTTATAAATTTAATCATATCATTTTTTTTAAAAAAATTCTAACCAAATTAATTTAATAAAAATTTTCACTAATTCTATGATAGTTATTAGGGAGTATAGTACTTGTGTCCTCTGTAATTATGACCACGGTGTTTAATGTAAGATATGGTCATACAGTAAATTTTAGCAATCTTACGAGGGTGCTTGCGTATAGAGAATTCGATGGACGTGGACAACTCTAAAATTAATACAAGTGACCTTTAGAAATAAAAGTACTGTTGATTACCTTTTATGTTGATGAAAATTAAGTAGTCTCCAATTACTTCCTCCTCTTCCCTGTAAATATGTAAAGTTAAATAAGGGATCATACAACGGAGGAAACTGATCTGGATCAAGAAATAAGAAGTACGTATACAATTTGAAAGAACATTGCTTTATTGCGTATGCATGCCGCAACCGTGTACGCAGTAACGCAAATTAAGACTGCATGCTAATAACTTCCAAGTTATTAGAGTAGCCAATTCTCTTGAGTATGGAGGATCCACTGATTCGCACAGACTGTACTCACTTGGGAATGATCTGATGTTGTTAATAAATCAACTTGTTTAAGAAACTGTTATGAATGCTAATTATCTGAAACGAATCGAATAATGAGCTGAAGTTAATATATGAGACGTTACTGGAGGAAATAGTTATACGGCCAGAAAATAACGTACCTACGAAAGATACCAAAGGCATTGAGCTCTTTCATTTCTGTTGGACGTTATAGTTTCAACAGTGTGCATGGAACCTGAGATGATGAAGATGCATAAGATGAGATCAAGGAATTAGTGACTCTTCTGAGATGATGGGTCACACCCCGATTTTTTTAAGCAGTAAGACAGTTTTGAAGATCGCGATGTATTGATCCGTCATCTTTAGAAGGAGATTAAGTGGGTGTCACGTTCTGTTTGAGAACACAATCTCTTGATCGTCACGTTCTTTTTCTAATCGTTGAGTAGTTTTTATCGTCATGTTATCAGGATAGTTGTGTCAAGTGTTGGGAAGTGACGTGTTAATTGTCGTGTTCAGAGTAGCACGCATGCATGACGATACTTGTTGGGCTCAATTGTCAGGTTTGATCGTCTTTTTGGGTCACGAAGAGATGGTCGTCGCGCTCATCTCTGCTCGCCACAGCTAGGTTGTCACATTTTGAGATCCAATATCTATATATTCAAGGCCAATAGATCTCTTCTTCCCTTCCCCTCTCTTCCTCTTTTCTCTCTGAGGTATACTTCTCTTGGGCCTTCTTCTCCGACTTGTTGCATGTGGAGCTTGAGGACAACTTCCTTCCTCGTGTAGGCCATGTTGGCGTAAAGTTGGGAGCGAGGAGGAGGTGACCATTCACACAAAAATACTCCAATGAGTTGGTTCTTCTATTTGAGGTAGGGAACTCAACTCTCCCCCTAGTTCTACCATATCATAAGACCTTTCCCCACCTTGTAAAAGTCTTATAGATCATGTTTCATGCTTGTGGGTGGGGTGTGTGTGGCCTTGTGCATGTATTTGAGCTTTACTTGAGAAGTGGCTAGCTTTCCTTGCCATGCATGGGTGTGAATGAGGGTGGTTTGATCTTCTTACATTCCCTCCCTCGGTTTGTGGCGTTTGTGTGTTTCTGGGGAAGTTCTTGAGAGCTTGGCCAAGTAGCCAGTCCTCAGACTGACGCAAAACGTTGGTGGTTCTAGTGTTCCCCATCGCATTCCTCTTCTTTAGGTCGCCCCATCGGCAAGCGCCCACCCGCTGCGCAACCTGCTACTGCTGTGAAGTGTCACCTCGAAAGGAAGGTAGTAAGCTTTACGAAGATGTCCAATAGGGACTACCAATCACCCATTAGTTTTAACAAGCAGAATATATATATAATTAAATGGATAACATTGATAATAAAAATCTATTCTACTAAATAAAAGTGCAAAAGGAAGGGCTACTACACGAACACCGGTCGGGAAATGCCATACGACCGGGAACCTCGTGTAAACAACTCACTGTGACTATCACACGTCTGTAAACATAAATGGAGGAAGGTCCACCTGGACAACAACACGAGCCATGGAAACCGACTATCACTAGTCAACTGGTCAGGAGCGCCACCGACATCTTATCCTCGACCACAGGTCCGAGGCTGCCATCCTTCCGTCAGAGTGAGGCCGCAGAACTTAAGAACCACAACAACTATCGTAATCTGGTCGAATTACGGTCCCCAACCTGGCCCCTCTAAATAGTTTCAGTATCACGTAAAGTGAGGCAGTGAGAAAGGACTAACTGGTCTACGCCGGAAGAACAAGCCTAATACTACCTCAGCATCCCAACCAACTACGAAAGCTCCGCAAATGACTTAATGTCGTTGTCCACACCATTTTCCCCTCAGCTCAGAGACTTGAGTACACTTGTAGCCTGGAGTACTCCCTTCACAAACTCATCAGGACAGGGGTCCCGAGAAACGGTAACAACCCACACAATGAGACAAGTCTATAAGTGGCGAGCATCGAACAAACTAACTAATGTAGTACCGTGTTAGGAACAACATAGGTGCCACATGAATAGAGAAACTCAACCTTGGTGGAAGTACGGGTCCGGACGGAAGCAGTTAGCTCTCTATCTGAGAAGGCGACAGTCAACCTGTCAATATGACAGAGAATGCGGCACAAAGGTTGTCGCTATCAGAAGGCAATGAATGGCCTGGTGCATTCATGAGCAGAAGACGACGTCCACACTTTCGCGACTAGCACAGGTGCTACACTAGTCGGTTCGTCCATTGCTCGGCACTTGTGGGCTCTTCCCTTTGACTGAGTTGTTACTGCTCCCCGAGACCCCCGTCCTCGTGAGCCCATGGAGGGAATGCTCTAGGTTACGAGCGTGCTCGAGTTCGAGTCTCTGAGCTGAGGGAAAAACAATGTGGACAACGACGTTGGGTCATTTGCAGAGCTTTCGTAGTTGATCTGGGATGCTGAGGTGGTCTTGAGGTTGTTCTTCCGGCGCAGACCATTAGTCCTTTCTCATTGCCTCACTCTACGTGGTATCAGAATCATTTAGAGGACCAGACGTGAGACCGTAATGCAGACAGACTACAACAGTTGGTGTGGTTCATTGAGTTCTGCGGCCTCACTCCGACAGGCGGACAACATGTCCGAACCTGTGGTAGAGAATAAGACATCAATGTCACTCTTGATTGATTGATTAGTGGTATTCGGTTTCCTTAGCTAGTGTTGTTGTCCAAGCGGATCTTCCTTTGCCTGTGGTTATAGTCGTATGGTAGTCGCAGTGAGTTGTTTACACGAGGTTCTTGGTCGTGTGGCATTTCCCGACCGGTGTTGTGTAGTAGCCCTTCCTTCCGCACTTTTCTTTGGTAGAATAGATTGTTCTTTTTATTATTCATTTAATTATATGTCTTTTTTGATTGTTAGAACTAGTGGGTGATTGGTAGTCTATATTGGACTTCTTCGTGAAGCTCACTTCTTTTCTTAATTTCCAGGTGAGACTTCATAATAACGGTAGGTTGCCCGGCGAGCGAAGGAGACGGGGCCATAGTAGCCAGCGTTGTCTTTAGCAGTGTCCCCTTTGTGTCTCAGTACTTCACCCTCGGGGTTTACACCTTAAGATTTATGTCTTTCCATTTTTACTTGTATTATTATATTTGAGACTTATACCAAACTTGTACTGCATACCTTATATTTACTTTCAATTGCTCGTACATTTTTAATATATATTGCAGTTGTTATTTACTTCCTCTATATATCCTGTTAGATTGATTGTTTAAAATTTTCAGGTGTTGAAAATTGATTTTCAGGGTCGAATTTTTGTGGTCGTTATATGACGAGATGCTAATTATCTGAAATGAAAGATGATATCCAAAAACTACCTCTTTGGCCATCGATTGTTCACTTTTCATCTATAGTTTTTGGTAGTTTGGTGGACACTGATAGTATGGTGGACAACTGATTGGGGAACTTTCGTCCAATACATATATTCAAAGATCAACAACTAAATAACTGTTTCTATACGTGCTTCTTAATTTCTTGAAGCTTTTTTACGTCAACAATTAAGCGAGAAGCAAGCTAGCTACTTGTGATAATCTTCTTGGTATAATTATATGGTTTTTGGCAAATTGCTAGGTCCGAGAGAAGAAAATTCTGGCAGCAGTTGAAAACAAATATTCATGCATCGCCTGCATGACGAAGTTCACTGTGCATGACTGGTGCAGCAGTATTATTCACAGAGAAAGATTTATTACACTTTTATATATGACTAGATAATAAATTTATGTGGCATCTAACAATAGATTGTCACTTTATCATTTCTCACGTGAAAAGTACCACATAAATTATTATCTAGTCATATTACACTTAAAGTACAATATATAAGTACAATAACCTTTCTCTCATTCACAAGGAGCAGCCCAAACTTTGCCAGCGTTTCCAACCATGCATGCAGCTGACCTTTGGAATACAGAATTAGAAGTGGAAATCCTAGCTAGGCGGAGAGAACCCGAAAAGATTTTGCATGCAGTGCCCGGCAGAGATTTTGGCAGTTCTTTATTCGATCACACGAACTGCTTCGCCTATATATATTATGTATACGTAACATATACACACCCTCGATATACGGTATTTTGAATATGGTTAGGTAGCAAATTCAGGAGCCGGGCTACGTTCTATGTAATTGGCTTTCAAGGAGAAACATAACTGGAGTTGTACACCTAGAAGCTCTTTCTGTAATTAACCAAATTGCATGTACGTTCATATGTACCTTCATACGTAACCGCAGCGGAAAGGCTATAGCTCGATCCACTGATCATTCGTTGATGCGATTGTTCTGCAGATTGGTTTGGCCCCATTTGATCTATCTGCAGGGACCATCGCGGTGAGTCTAATCCATATATAGCAGATGTACTCCGTGATCGGAGCTAGCTGAACAATCTTGTTCCTCGTCATCTTCTCTGTGAGATGACGAGTCCCATTAATAAATTCTAGGCGTTTGTGGCCACCTCAAATCTACTAGTCTTCGAAGAGGTGACCCTCAATCCGTGAGCTAATATTCACATAGAAATTAACGAGCCTAAAAGGTCGCAAGGAGCTTAAAGATTGGAGTCTCGTACACTCAGACGGACGTGTCCTTGACGTCTGAAATGGCGTCCGCCTTGATAAGACCAGAACTCAAGCAAGCTAGCTTTTTTACGTATCACCTAGTTTTGCAGTAGCTGTGGGAATTCCGCCCATGCACGACTCTTTGCAAATGTCGAATCCAAATCTATTAATCCCCATCTTTATTCCCAACTTTACACTGTTCAATCTTTCTTCAGCTCGCCAAACTTGTATCTTTTTCCGACCCTTTTCATTCACGAGCACAACCTTTTCACGTACGTGCTTATATTGATCGTACGATGCTTTCCTTTCGTTTCCTACCGCACCACCTTCAGCTAGCTTAGCCACCTTATGACGGCTGTACACGAACAGGCCACCAACATTCGGACGTCATCTCGTAAACAGCTCCATCCACCGCTCTTCCCCAATTTATTGCTTTCATTTCACCGTCCCTCCACCATAGCCTGTAACTTTCCTGCGATCTTGTTCTTGCACAACTTCTAGTACTACCTCATAGTTGTACAGTACTCCTTCCCCGCCCCTCCTCCACATCTTCGTATGCAGCTTATGTGCGTTAATTTCTTCCATGCTATTCGAAGGGCTTCTCTAGCTTCTACTCGGGGATGAATGCGGATATTATCCTGAACTTGTGTGGCTACGTGTTAAGTAGCTACAACAGTACTCAGTCATGAGATGGGAGCATGCAACGGACACATTTGTAGCAGCGGTATTGAATTATTATTCCATAAATGTAGGGGCATAACTAGCTGAGAGCTCTTCAGTACTCCAAGCGAAGTGTATGGTGGTCCCCCGTTTGTCTAATCTCCCAAATCAATCCACAGAAAGCCAATATCATATGCTTATAACGTGTAGAGAGAGAGAGAGAGAGGAGTGGTGAGGAGTTCAGCGTCCGTGGAAGTGCCATAATCGGTGACGTTGTGAGTTCCAACGATAGTGGTGGGCATCATTCGAGCATTTACGTGCATCTCCTCAGGGCTCGCTCCCTGGCCACCAGAACCAGCAGCTGGCGCTGTGCTCCACAGCGGCTCCGCTTGCAGAGCCTTCCCCCACCACAGCAAAGCTGTCGTGTTCGGGCAGCAAATTAGCGCGTGACGTGCATGATTAGATGAGATTAGATAGCGAGGCGCGACGGCGACGGGCGTGCCGCCCCGGAGCCAGCTAGACCCCGTACGGCGACGGAGTTCATTAGTATCCCAGAGCGGTGAGGTTAAACGACGTGCCCTGTCCGGCGGGTCCTATGCGTCGTCAGACGCCGACAGACTCGGCAGTTGGCTTTTTTCCCTCCCTTGAGGTACCCAAAACCGCCTCGTTTTGGCCCTTTGTTATCATAATGCGACCGTACGCCCACCACCCTCAAACACCCACCCCTCCCCCCCCCCCCCCCCCAACAGCCCTTTAATCAAAATTCATGCCCTGCCCCCAAATCACATCTGTCAGTGGCGCCAAGTTCCCTCTCTTCCAGCCCACCTTTTCCTGTAGAAGAAGGGGAACAGAGGAGGAATAGAGGAGAGATTTCGCCGCCGGTCATCTAACCGGTCGGTAACCCGATATCCGCGTTTAATAGGGGGAGAGGGAGGAGCGAGCGAGCGAGCGAGCTCGCACTCTGCCTGCGGCAACGGCGCGCATTCCCAAGCCATGAAAAGAAAAGGAGCGGCAGGTGACTGGGCGGGAAACAACACGAGAAAATGGCCGCCCCCATGGAAGGCGCATCAAAGTGAGGCCTCTCGGGCGCGGTGGGGCCCGCGGCAACCAGCGCCGTCCGATCGCCGGTGGTGGGGGGGACGGGGTGGAGCCGGTTGCCGCCTTTCGGACCCCCTCGGCGCGCTTTAATGGGCTGCCAACAATGGCCCCCCCACACCCCCCCCCCCCCCGCGTCTAACTTTGGGAATCATGTCGTTATTGAACCGACAGCTGTACCGGAGTGCGGGCCACGCCCGCTTCTGCCGCCACGTCACCTCCGCCGCGGGGGTGGGGGCCGCTCCCGCGCCTACGGGAGTGTGGGCCTGTCCCTTTTAAACCCTCCCTCTCCTTTTCTGTCATTTTTTTTCTTAGTTTTGAATTTTATGGGAGCATCATGTGATGACGATGGCGTGGTGGCCATCCATCATCATACATGCATCCCGGGAGCGGTTATGGGCTATGGTTGCTGGTTTGGGAGCTGTTTCGTGGTGACCACGGAAGACCACATGACTGCTTCCAGCATAAGGTTCTCTAATTTTCTCTCTTTGTTTTTAATTCTATTGGGGGACCTTTTCTTTATTTATTTATCAGTTCTATATTCTCTCATACGTCGCTGTCGGTCATAAGTGGGGAAGAGAGACCGAGGTGGATGGCGGGAAAGAGGAAAAGAAGACAGGAGAGAGAGAGAGAGAGAGGAGAGAGAGAAGGGGCCGGGGAAGAAAAAAGAAGCCAGCGGGAGTGGGCGACTTCTATCTCTTCTTCTCTCTCCCCCTACTGCTTTTTTTTTATTTCCATCTCTTCTGTCTTTCTCTCTCTAAACTCCCCACCATCGCCCCCTCTCTCTATTCCTCCTCTCCTTTCGAGGAACGAGAGATTCCTAAACTCACGCCTCCTCCCCTCCCTCTTTTTCCGATACTGAGAGTTATCGCGGGAGTGGTGGCGGTGGCAGCGGCAGCAGCCATGGAGGTCTCCCTCGAGAGCTTCTCGATCCGGTAGGCACGCTTTCTCTCTCTCTCTCTCTCTTTCTTTCTCGATCGCTCGATCGGTCTAGGTAGCAGTTCCATCTCCCTGGGATTGCTTCTTCTATCACTGTTGTGCTGTTGCCTTCTTGGGTGTTCTAACTGTGAGGCGGCTGCTGTTGCTGCAGCGAGTACACGGCCAGGATGAGGAGGGTGGATGCCAGCAAGTGCTGGCCCTTCGATGGGGAAGCCCGGGGAAACCAGCTGCCCCCTATCGAGCGCCGCAGGTACCGGTGGTGGTCCTCCGAGCTCCAGATTGCCAGATCCGGGGACGCGTGCGAGCGGAGGGCCGGCGCCCCGGAGCGGGCGTGCGGGAGGTTCGTTTCCTGTGCCGACGCCACCGTGGTTCCCGGGGACGAGGAGGAAGGTGGGGGAGAACGCCCGCGACTGACGACGGACGAGGAGCCGGTCGGCCGGCACGCGGTCCTCGTCCTCCCAGGTCAGGCGTCTTGCGCGAAGGAAGACGACGATGGGGACGAAGACGGGAGGCTGGCCAGGTCTCCTGGGAAGGCGAAGGCGAAGACTCCGAAGAAGAGGTCCATCCTGGAGTTGTTTGCGGTGGCGCCGCAGATCGACGCCGTCGAAGACGAAGCCGAGGGTGATGACGACGATGAAGTGCTGGCAGTGGATAAAGATTCCAAGGAGCATCCTAAACACGATGAGGAGTTGCGTGAAGATACGGTGGAGGAGCCGAGGAACCGGAAGAAGAGTCCGTGGAGACGCTGATGAGGAAGAAGATTAAGAATAATTGTGAAAAGAAGAAGAAAGACAAGGAAGATAAGATGAAAAAGAAGAAGACAAAGATGATGATGCGGAAGAAGAAGCAGAAGCTCCTGAAGAAGCAGAAAAAACAGAAGAACAGCATCAAGATCGGTGTCGCCGAAAAGGTACGATTGATTCATACAAACTCTCCATATTTGAAGGTCGTAGAGATAGTCATATTTGTGGGGGAATGGATCCGATCCGCGTTGTTTTCTTCCCTTTCTGTTCCATTTCCTCAAGTGCTTCTGCTCCACCTCCCTTTCAAATTCGGAACAGTAGCATGTACGAAAAAGCTACTGTGTCGAGCGTGAATACTTGGATAACCTCAGCTGGCTACTTTCCTTTTCGAAATTTTTACTGGGACTGGTATTTTTGGCCCCTAGATGCTTCCAGTTGCGGTGGCATTAAGGTGTGCCACCAGTACCGTTCTTTGGGTTACTGGTAGATTGGCTCTTTTAGCCTTGTGGGGGTCGCGAGAACGGAGGCGTTGTTACCTTAACTTTCAAAACCGATAACAAGTACGACACAATATTGGGAAACCGCTTACGAGAATAGGACTCGCGGTTTCTCGGTGCAGAATCTTCTTATTTGTTGCGTCATCAGATGTTGAATCGTGTTATTCCATGTCATTTCCTCGGGAATATATGGAAGTAAATTCCACTTTTAAGGATGCTTTCGCTTGCTGATAGGTTCGCTAAGAAGTTGTAAAGGTGTTTGGGGTTGTGCTTGTGTGTTGTGGCATTGTGCTTGTTGCTGCAGTGGTTTGTCCATGGTTTCCACTTAAGTGGATTGCATGGTTCTTATATTTGCAAAAGGTGAAGTTGAATGTGGTTGCGCAAGGCTGGATAAGTGGATCTCGTGGTTATGTTGGCGAGGAACATAAGGAGTTTGATTCTATCTTCTTTGCCCTTGAACATCCCTTTGGTTTTTTTGTGATGATTCGCACGATTTTCTTTATCATTTCATGGAGGAAAGCTCACCATGTTCATGATTTCCTCCATAAACCGGCTCTATATATCTTGTTGATGGGTTATTTGCCCATCTGATGTTCTAGTCTTTTGCGCATTGGGATGTTCCCATGTTCTGCCACGAGGATGGTTAATCAAATTGCTGCTGCTGCTCCTTGGCTCACTCTTGCTCTCATCTTTCTATTGCTTCCATCAATGTCATTAATTTCTTATGTCTCACTCAGATATTCTTTTTCTTCTATAAAACTTCTGTTTCTATTAGATGCCGGTTGCTACCGCAGGCCGATCTTGAACATAGAATTGATATTCCGGATTTTACGTGCTATTAGTAGTTTCTCTCCCAGGGCTCTTCATTCTGGGAAGCGGCTGGGTAATATAAGAAAAAGAGATTTTATGGACCAAGTACATAAGGTACTTTCTCTTATAATAGCCCACCCATCTAAGATTTCTTACGGCATAAATGTGAATATTTTTATCGATCACAAAAAGGTGCTATTTTGAGATTTCATGTAGCGGCTCCCCCCTTAGCCTACAAATTATTTCGATGCATTTGAACTTCATAGAATGAGCAGATAGTATATGCACATGCTCATACTTTCGTGTATGTACTGTGGCACTTCCACTCCCTCTCTTAAAGTGCTCCTCAAATCTCAACCAACTATGGCGGCAATGTAAAGAACTGTAAAATCAATAACATTGCTTTTCCTGTAAACCGCTATAAAAGCTTGTTTCCGCTTTCAGGAGGAATGGAACACAACCAATAACCTTTTCCGTCAGTCTCTATAATTTGATGTAATAAAACGGAAATAAAATTGCATTCACTTCTCGTCACCTCGTCTCACATCCCTTACCTCATTTCCCTCTGCGATCTCTCTCTCTCTCTCTCTCTCTCTCTCTACTCACACAAAAGCACAACACCCTTCCATATTCTACGCTCTCTCTCTCTTTCTAGACGTAAAATGCATAGCCACTCTATCCTTTTGGATATACCCCACCTTGTTGTTTTTGTGGTTGTCGTTTGCTGGAACTACATTATTCATGGTCTTGGCTATTGCAACCTAGACGTCTGCTATAGTGAATTGCTGTTGATTGCCTAGACACCTGCCCTATCTTGTAGTTGGGTCACTGCAGCGATCGTGGCTACGACACCCTGTCTACTAGGATGGAAATGGGAAACTTTTAATTTTCCCTAAATCTGCGCTATCGAACTATGCAATGTCCTTAGTGCATGACTGGATAGCAAATCTTAGAAAGTAAACTAGCTTGCTGATTCTCTAGAAGTCTCAACCCTAGTTGAAGTAACACCACCATTTCTTTATCTCTTCATCCTGAACGCCCATCCATACATGCAGCTGGATGTTGATGTTGGCACCTAATCTTAAGTATTGCAATTTTGTTGTCGCAGACTTTTCCTGTATGTTTCATTTGTTGCTCCTGCTGTTTAATGGACATGGATTTTAGGATCCTGGGAATGAATCAAGGTGGGAGCATATAACCAAGTTGAGGCCTTTCATGCTCTAATCAGATAATCTGCTGCATGAACAATGTTCCAAACATACTTGAGAGAATGGGTGCATGGCTCCAATTAGTTGCACATCTGTCTAGTTCGTTCAAGAGTTGATGCCTTAACATAGTAGTGGACACCACTGCAACAAACGTCAAGGTGGGTTTGCCACTGAATCGCTGAGGACCAACAAGGGACAGCAAGAGAGAAATGTCAGATTCGTAATCTTACCTCCATATAACATGGCTTAGGCGTACTCATGGCCCGCCGGTTATGTTGACAAGAAATTCAGATTTAGAACAAAGCATGGGGCATGCACGGTGGTGCAAATTGGTGTTGAAGTGGGCTGTATACTGTAAAACCTGTAAAGGAGTTAAATCAAGATTTACAGACATTAATGACATATGTTTCTTTTCATTTCCTTTGGGGAAGGGGACGCCAGCATCTGTTGGGAATCAAGATTAGGTGCTATGGACTGTTTGAGAAGGTCTTATATTAATTTTCATCTCCTTATGTAGAACTTTCCTCATGAGATTTTTTTTTATCAGTGATTCTTGATTGCTAATCAAGGCTCATGTTAATGTTTTCCTTGTAATTTGTCATTTTTATGGAGCCTTTTAAAGCAGTGCCACTCTATTGTTTGGTTTTACAGCATAATCAGATTCAGTAGTGTAATTTTGATCAATGCTAGAAACTGTGCAACATGTTTTTCTAAATTAATATGGTTTCTAGTAACAAACGCTACATGCTTTCTGCATAATGATTTATGACCTGAAGAAAAAACGTTCCTAGAGGAGTTCTGGTCAATTATGTCCTGAGAAGGGTAAGACATCTGTGGCATGCAAAAAATTGAATGTACAACACAAACATAGCCAAGTTATCTTGTGGACGCATACAATTTTGGTAAAATGAGAATAATAGTTGGTAATGATCCATGGTCAGAGAATCTTATTGGGCTTCTGTATTCGGCAAATTGGTGTATCTGAAGTACAAAAATAATCAGTTAAGAAAGAATCTCTACCTTGTCTTCTTTTATTCACATATGTTGATAACTGAATGGTAATAACACCTTTTGTGTGTATGAGGAAAACTCATATAGAAGTATTTATGGCCCACCCTCATGAAGTTAGGTTGTAGGTTGTGGAATGATGGTTCTTAAATGTAAAATTCAACAAAAAAACATATTTTTGTCTGCCTTTTACAATCTTGGTTCCTAAATTAGGAAATGAAGTTCAAATCCATGAAGCTCGCATCTGTCATTTTCCAATGGAAGACAGCTTCCTTTATGAGAAGAATATTTTTCATGGCCACAACATTCTGTGATCAGATGCTCTGCCAGGTGATAGTTATCCCAATTTATGTTTATCTCTCATAAAACATCAGCCTCTCCTAAAATGTTGGAGTCAAAATACTATGTTGAAATCCTTTGGTGGTTGAATGGATAGTCCTATGACATCTATCAAATTAGTAAGAACTCCACTACAAGCGAGATTGCTTTTCCCCCAAAATAGTAGCCCATTAAAGTGAATCTGGCTTGAACCAAAATAATATTGTATAAACCAATGGTCTTTTAGTGCTAAGTCTATGTTTCATCTTCCATTATGCTGAAAAAGATTCACTTCTGCATCCATTGCTCTTTGTAATCACTTGATAGAATTGCAAATAGTCAATCTCCTCAAGATCACCATACTCAAGTGAATAAACTGTTTGGTTTTCATATGATCATTGTGTCTTCCTCAAGTATATCCCAATTTCTAGGAATATGATATATGGACTGGTTACTTTAGCCAACCTCGTCTCATTGTTTTCTTGAACTTCGCACCTGATAGAAAAGGGAATACAACCAACAAACATAGGAAGCCCATAGGAAATAGGAAATATTCTTCTGGAACCAGATGGCAGTCACTTTTCTAATAACCATGCTACTTTAAATATATGAAAGCTCAGTCAAGAAGAGATTCCAATGTTGAATATGCTTCTGTCTTTCTCTTGTTCACTAGATGAACTGTTTTGGAAGTCAAATAGGGAAATCAAGTCGAATTTATCACTTTGAAACTTGCAGATATTTTCACCGTAACCTGCCAAAAGTTTGTATTCCTGTCACAATGTGTTCCAGTGGGTGTCTTGCAATAGTGTGGAAACCTCAAACAAGGAAGGGCTAGATCTATTCTCTGTATAAAACTCGGGGTACTGATATGCAGATGCATAGAATTTTGAGATATAGTGAGGAAATGTAGAATTTGGTCAATGGCAATGTAGAGGAAGGTTTAAAAACTCAGATTGGATCAGTTGATCCAAGGCATATCTAATCCTACCCTGCTATTCCTCAATCCCTGCCCAGAGTGAGGTCCAATTGGCTAATATGGGCAAGGATCAGCAGCACTTGAACTCATCCAAGCTCCAACAGCAAATCTGAGTATTTTTCTGGCCATTTTCCAACTGCTAATGATGGCTAAGGGCCTTTGCATACTTCCTTGGCGCAACATAAGGCACCATAAATGTCATCTAACCTCCTTTCTCCCATTTTCATCTTGTGATGTTTGGAACTTCGAAAATGACTCTGCAGTAGTCTGGCGGATATCTTTTGTCGTGGAGAATCATTTTAGATGGAGCTACTTGGAAACCAAAGTTTCAAAATTATTCATTTTCTATGCACTTTATCAACTTTCATGATGCACCTAATGGATTTTTTTGGGCATGGATGGTAATCTGCTTAGACAATAAAAAGTTCACAAGATTTTCTATTTTACTAGTGCAAGAATTTGATGATGGATAAATGGATGTGGTTTATTGTCTCTGCTGACAGGATTGCCAAGGATGATAGATCAATGAATGGGAAGGCGTTTAAGATGACATTTTGGAGATATTGAACATGGAGGAAGTAGTCTTTTTGACCATTTCAATTTCTCTTGACAGAGATCTTCAAATATGACTATTGACTGTGGATGATTGTATGATCGATTCTGCTGCACAGGAAACTGTTTCTCAGTTAGTCTGCCTACAAATAGGGATTAAAATGGTTCATAGCATATGGGCACTGGGAATACAGGCTATACAAAGATATGATGGAAACTTTGATAGAGCTTTGGGCCTCACTCTTTCCATCATGAGCAGAGGCCTGCTTTTCTAGTCTTCTAGAGGCTTAGTTATTTGGGCCTGCATGTCATTGAGCAATAGTAATTCAGTATTTTCAGTGTACCTTATTTGCTAAATCTTCATGGGTGATAAGGTACGTCATCCGCTCATTTAACTTGATATATATAAATATATTGGTAAATGACAAACCCTCCTTTTAGGTTTTAAGGAAATGGGTGTTGGGGCATTTTTATATGAGTGGGAAACAGGCATTAGGAACAGATTTTCCACTTGGATGAGGGGAGCATGCTGTCCCATCCTTGAGAGTGGTCTTTGGGTGGAGAATAAGATGGTCTGTCACAGGGTTGGCCGTACCAGAATGTGCCGGTGTTGCATCGTTCTTGGGCATTTACGGGGCCCAGGCACAGTCTGCATTGGGAACCCCAGCCGACCAGATGGCTGCCTGCTGCCTGGCTCACCTATTGCACAGTGCCAAGGCCTCCATAGTGCCAGCATACCTGGTGTTCGCTGTGCCACCTGTCCCCCCCAGCCACCATCCCCTGCCAGCCACTGTGGCCATGACCGTCCTGCTGATCACCCGAGGACTGCCCACCTCTACAGCCCTCCCCCAGGCTCACCTGCTGCCAAGCTGCACTGCAGCAGCCACCATAAGGCCCCCTCCCCCCAACTGGCCACCGTTCCCCTGCCAACCACCGTCAGCATGACCTTCCTGCTGCCATTGCTCCCTGTTCCCCCACCATTGCCGGAAAGAGTACCTGCCACCACTCCCCCAAATAGGCTGTTTGGGATAGACTGCCCAAATAGCTGTGGTACAATACGGTAGTCCATACTGTATCACAGAAATACCGGTCCACATCGGTTCAGCGATCCAGCCAACCATAGTCTGGAAGCTGCTGGCTCTGTCAAAAGGTGGGCTGGCTGTTTGAAGAAATGGATATCACATCATTATGGATTTGTAATAGTGGGGGGTCTAGAAAATGGAGATAGTAGTGAGATATCTAAGTTCATTGCATATTTGGTGGGGGGTATAGATTCCTGGTAACAAGTGTGGCCTGTAAGTAACACACCCTTGAAGCCTGAAGATCAAATGTTTCTGCAAATGGGTAGGCTGAGTGTTCTGATCCATGATCTGGTTTGACAACCTCACAAGATAGTATGCCATAGTAATACCATTATATTTGTGCTCCTTGCCTATGTACCATTCTTCTAGGTTTATCTGCCTGTTGACATGGGTATTCTCAGTTTCTACAACCATGATACCTGTCAATCACAAATATGCTGTAGGACTTCTTTGACCTGTCAATTTTCTTGTTCAAAGCCCATAGGACTGGAATCTGCTATGGCATTTCTATCTTTTTGTTCTTTCGAAGTCCTGAACCCATTTTGCTAATTGGCATATTCTCTATGTAAATAAAACCTTATCAACATATTGCATTGAATATTATCTGAAAATGTCTCACTAATAAGAGGGTCAAATTTTAGTACCAGTGATCATAGCCTGTTCCAAGCCAGGAAGCACCAATCCATATGCTCACTCCCAAAATTGTCTGACAGTCTTTCTGATTGGACATTAAGTAGAACCTCTATTTCTGATATAAGTAAAGATGAACCAACAATCTGTTGATATGTTAACTTGGCCTCAAAAGGAGAAAATTAGTATTTAATCAAAATAAATGAAAAGGTTTTATACCAAGTCGTATTAACATATATCTTGTGAAATCTTACGCAACCACTCAACTTACAGAGAAAAAGTCAACATTTGGTCTAGTGAATGTTGAACATGCAGTGTGCACCCATGGAATATCTTTCAAGATAATTTTTTTTTAATCTGATGAATGTGTGTATAAATTATAGGTAGCTTGGTGTTTGAATTCCATATGTACAGAGGGACAATGACAATCATCTGCCAGTGTCCCTGTCTACACCTTGGTAATTGTATAAACATGAGTTACAAATATTGGTATTTTTTCTTCAATGATGGCAATTTTCTGCTAGTGTGACTGTAGTTTGAGATATGAGAAACTAAATTAAATTCTTTGATGCAAACATTGGTCATTGCCAACTAATTATTATCCTGGGGGCCATTGACATTCTAATCTTCATGTGATAAAATTGATGGCATTTGGTGTCAGTAAAAGCTGAAAGTGTTTGCTTCAAAGGGTTCTGCTACTATCATGGATTCTTGCATTCAGTGACTCAGTCTTATCCTTCTATGCATAAGGTTGTCTCAAAGGTCAAAGGTTTGGGATTCAATGTACCACCTGAGAATTGGAATTCTGATCACTCCATCTCTACGTATTGTAGAGTTATGGAGAATAATGAGAAACAGTTTCCAATTTGGATCTCAACCCCTGAAAAAAAGAGATTTATCTCTTCAGTTTACCTCGTCAACTAAAAATTGTCAGATATGTCTAATCTTCATATTAAAGGTGGCCTCCCTGTTCCCCATCCTTGTCTCCGTGTCATGGTGAAATTTAAATCTCTCTTCTGAAGGACACAAGATTCTTTTTAACATGTTCATCTTTCTGACTATGTGGAACTGCTTAAGTCATTTCTACTTGAGACTATGTGGAACTGCTTATTCTGATCAAACAAGCTCTGGTAAATATTGTTAACAATACATTGCATGATTTATCTTGGAAAGGTTTTACCAATCAGAAATGTGAATAATTTCTTATGTCATGATTTCTTTTGCTCAGGAGAAAATCTATAAGCATCGTTTGCAGTCTCCAGTTGACTTTGCTCGATTACTACATGATTCAGTAATTATGAAGAGGCTCGGAAAGGAGATAGGTGTTCCTGCTCTTGCACAAGGAAGGAAACCTGCAAGGGCAAAAAGTGCACTGAAGGAAAATAAGGTGAAAGGTGTTCAAGCTTCCAAGTCGAAGAAACAATTAAGTGAATCAAAACATTTTCATATCCATAGCATTCTCAGGAATCAGAAAAAAGTAGCTTCTACTGGTCTTGGGAAGGTGCATATAATAGATGGTTCACACAACGGTGATGGAAATTGTGTTCAACAATCAGATAAGCATGTCCACTTTTCTGGAAAGGATGACATACTTGGAAATCATGAGAGACATTTTTTTCCTTTAGGATCACCTCCAATGCAGAGCCTTTGCAAAGTTTTCTCAGATGTTTTGGCTGCCTCATCAGTAATGGACGAACCATCTGAAGGTGGTAACCTGTCAGAATGTAGCAACAAGACTGTGGTTGTGACTGCAAATGAAGACACTGCTTCTGACTGTGCAGACATTAGAAAGACGGGTGAACTGTTACCATTCCAACAGTTAACTGATATTCAAGATGTGACTAATACAGATATATCTGCTGAGCCTCAAGGTAATCATGTAGAGAAGAAGACAACATTGGATGATTCGTTGGATCTGAATAATTCAGTGCAGGATCACTATGATATAGATCAGATTGATCCTTGTCCAACTGAGCCACTTTTGAAGGACATGAATTCCAAGCAGCCAGAAGGATGTGATCTTTGTCAGGTTTTGGATGATCCAGGAAATGAAACAAGAGAAATTGATACCAATAGAGGTCTCTCTTCAGGACCTGCTGCAGTGATTACAGTCACTGATGTGGTAAGAAATTCAAATTCAGAGTTAGGAACATGTTCTTTGTTAACAGACATGGTGGCAAACAAGAGTAACTGTCAATTTTATCCAGTAGAGAAACACCACAAGGATGTCTACACCTATGATTCTCAGTTCCAATCTTCTCATCTCCTAAAAAGGGGTATGATGAGCACTGTCTATTCAGATGGGTCAATGAGGCAATTATATCAGATGGACCACATTCCAGAATCAAGACTAAATGCAAATCCTGAAGATATATTCCATGGCAAGGCTACTAGTAGGAATATATTTGGTTTGCCTCTTAATTCACAGGGGGAATATATCCATTTGCAGTCAAGTGCCCAAATTGGATTTGACCAATTATTTAAGAAGCAAAACATGATGCTGGGTCCTGTTAGTAGCTTCCTGGTGCATAGCTCTGTTGATCCAAGTTCTAATAATCATACCAATGTGAAAGGAAAGGTTCCTCTGTCTTCAGCATATGTTGAAAATCAGCAAAAATGGATTCCCGAGAAGGGTTTCTCAAGAGACCAGTCCATTGTTATGCCAATATCTGGTTTTGGTGAGTTGCAAGATATCAGCCAGACAGGAGTCAGGAACAAGGAGTCTTCGAGAAAATATGATCATTTTGTGAGTAATCTGAATGTTGAAGCAAATCTTTACAGAGTTCCTTGCCATGGTTTTCGAGAACAGAACCAACCCTGTACTCACCATGATAGAGCTATGGCTGAATTAGAGGGAGCATCAGAACCTCATTTTCATTCTATAAATCAGCCAACCATGCGCTTGATGGGTAAAAATTTTATAGTTGGTAGACAAAGAATAACAAAGAACACCAGGGTTCAAGTGGCAGCCAGATCTGGGCCGACAAGAGAATGTTGGTTGATCTTCATCCCACTCTCAGAATGTGCGAGGAAGCAGTTCCAAAACATTGGCCTGGACCAGAATGGGCCGCCCATCACCCATCTGGTACCTCATATGAAAATGTGATCCACACACTAGAAACACAAAACAAACCCAATGTGTCGAATTTCTACCATTTGACATGTGATCCTCGACCTGATAATGCTCAACTTGACTATGGGATTGGAGTTTTATCAAGCAACAGTTGCCAATCAATCAATTTTGGTCGTGGATATAAACCGGACACTTTCAACCATCCGCATGCACATGAAGCATGGGTTAGTAAGGCATCTATGAGTAAGAAGAATCATGGATGTGAATCTGAATATCTGAAGATGGGTTTCCAATCACCTTTGGCAGTATGCAATTCAGAAAATGTTTGTCAGCATTTGCTTTTAAATTCTACCCATTGCAAACATAGCCAGAGCTTGTCTCACAGCATGACATCAACATTCCCATCATGTTCATCATTTGAAGACCCAGATAATGTGAATTATGTCCAACTTCCATCAGCACAAGGCTCTTCTCAGAGGCTTCCGCATTGGCTAGTAAGTGCTGGACAAAAGAGGAACACATCCAACTCTTCTGCTTTATCTTTTCATGATTCTGTTTCTAAGCATGAGCCTTGCATGAAGTCTGGAACAAGTATTTTCCCTCTGTCTTCTCCACCTATCACATCAATTCAGCACTTTCCCTCTTTAGGTCAGAGCTCTCATGTATGTTTCTCAGATTTGCCTAGTTCTGCTTCCTTAGTCCACTCTTCACTTTATCCACCGTTTCCGGCAGCAAAATCTGGCTCGACAAATGGTACATGCTACTGGACTATGTGCAGCAATAGAGATGACATGCAATCCAAGTATTCATTCCTCCAAAGTGAATATACAAATAAAACCAGAAAAAGGTCTGCACCATGCAGCAATGATCTCCTGACAGCAATGAAGAGACCTAACTTATACATACAGGGTGACTCAGGGTCTTTAGTGGGATCAAAGAAAGGAGAAGAGACACATGCCTGTGCAGAGCACAACCCCAAAATGTTGGAACTTCGTTCTGGGGACGAAAATATGGCAAATGATGTTGTGAAGGAAGCACATGCACCCGGTACTTCTAAATTGGATATTGGGTCAAGGACAAGGCCTGTTAAACTGAGCGCTGGAGCAAAACACATACTGAAACCTAGTCTACACATGGATCAGGACAATTCTATGCCTGTTCATTCAACAATACCTTTTTCACGTGCAACAAATTCTGGCATGGTTCCTGCCTCCCAGAAGAAACCAACAAAGATTTACCAGTTTTGATAAGTATCTCAAATCCTGTGGAAGTTCAGTTAGTGGTAGTTTGATCTGACCTGAATCCATGTGTTCAGTGGTGCTGATCGTGGTTGCTTGTTGGTGGTTTGATGGCCACGGGAGCCTGTGTTGGTGATATGCTACTCCAGGCTTATTAGTATGCTTTTGACAGTCACCTTAATTTAATGCTGCAATCTTGCTCACAACAAAGATGGCAATATGCTGGTATCTTGTAATATCATATGAAGAGTCCTCTTAGTTCTCTAGGAAAATCCTAAAGTATAATCCTTTTGTTTTATCACTAAGCTACCATGTCTTCCATGAGTGTATGTGTAACTTTTGAGGTTTACTAAAGTATTGGTAGTGAATACTTTGCAACTTGAAAATATTGTTCGATGTTCCAATGAACATTTCACCTTGGTTTTAGATGATCCAAGGTACTCGAGTTTTCGATGCCAACCAGTGCTTTCATCAAGAAATACGTAGTTAGAGAGTTTCTTTTTCAGCTCAGCTTTCACATGAAAATGATATGAACTTGATTGGAACTTACATGCATGTTAAACCACTCAAACAAGATAAAAGCATTGTCCAAGCTTGATTGCAAGATTTTCTTGGATGGTATTGCATTCTGATGGATACTAGCATCAATGTGGTTTAAAACTTCACTCAGCCTATGTAGGAGGAACCATGAATCATATGACTTCACATGATTTATGTCGGTCTTGCAAGAGATTTGACCAGCTTCAATATGTCTTCGTTTAGGATTTTAGACACGACCATGGACTACTAATGTAGATTCATTACTTTCCAACCTTGAAGCGTCTTCAAGTAGATCATTACTTTAGCTAACATCTCTGTTTAATCCTATAGTTAATTGCCCTCATCTTTGGAGTCAGCTTTTCTTAGCATTTAAAGAAACTGAACGCTACTTTGCAGAACCGTGATCAGTTTGTTATTAAGAATTGTGTGAGATTAACTTTGTACCCATCCAGGGCAGCTACAAAAGTTGCGCCCTCCCTCACAGAAGAGGCGGGCCATTCTCAACAATGTTTCATCACCTTCGTGGATCCTCTGTTTATTCTGAAACAGTTTGGTTTTGTTGTAAATGGCTATTTCTGCTTTCATTTTTCTGATCCTTGTGACCGCTAGTGTTGTAGAATGCAGTTTATATCTTTAGTCATGCAGTCTATATGTCTTAGCAGAAAATAAGAGGAATCTAAATTATCTGACAGGAATAGTCCTAACTGTATTTACTAACCAATGGAAGAGTACCATAACCTTATTCCTTGAGATATTTTTGGTGTGTGATGAGCTATGTCTTATTCTTGGCCATCTGTAGCAGTTGTCTACTGACCAACCTTTTGGTGTCTGTTTGATAGAAAAGAAAAGAGATCCAGTGTACCATGTTGCTGATAGCTATAACTGGAGAGATTACTTATGCCTGCTAATTAGAGTCTTTTTTTTCGGTAAGTAAGGTGATGAATTATTGAATCAAAGAATGTACAGTGGAGATGCTACTGACTACACAAGACTTGTAGACTAGTAGTCTGCAACAAGAGCATCTCTGTAGAGGCTCTTAGAAAATATCAAAATCTAGCAGAAATTCCAGAGAAGCTATCTCGTTCTAGCAGATGAAATTGACCCCTAACAAGACATTATATGCAAATATGAAAAGTTCCTAAGAACTTCCTTCTCCCTAGCAGTGAGACCACGCAAGGCATACATCTCCAAGCGGTCCCTTGAATCTTGCAAGATCTTTGGCAGTAGAATCATTTTATCAGTTGCTTGATTTTCAAAAATCTGTAAGCATCTCTCTCGCCATAGTCTCCAAATGGTGATCCTGAAGATGATCTGGAAAAACTTCGTAGTTGTTCTCTTTTCTGGAAAATTTTTCTTAAGCATATCCCTTGAATCTTGCAAGATCTTTGGCAGTAGAATCATTTTATCAGTTGCTTGATTTTCAAAAATCTGTAAGCATCTCTCTCGCCATAGTCTCCAAATGGTGATCCTGAAGATGATCTGGAAAAACTTTGTAGTTCTCTTTTCTGGAAAATTTTTCTTAAGCATATCCATTTCTTGCAGCAAATTATCAGCAGGAGCCCGATGAACTCCAAATCTGAGCAAGACTTGCCTCCAAATCCATTTTGAAAATGAGCATTGGAAATATAAGTAATTTATAGATTCCCCTTCATTTTTACATAAAATGCAGCGGGTGGGAAATTGAAATCCCTTAGCTTGCAAATTATCCATGGAGGGTAGTTTACAGACCACAGCTTGCCAAACACATAAGGAAGCACTATGGACAGTAGGGTCTCTCCAAACTCAGTCAAAATTAGAAAAATAGGGACCATGCTTCCTGATTTTATCCCATGCATTCCTCACTGTGAATATATCATTGTTGTGATTCCACCTAAGAGTGTCTCGACCTCCACCTTGGATCGATGGGAACATTATGAATAATAGGCCAAAGTTCTGCCATCTCATAGAAGATAGGAGCAGGTAGGTTCCATGCTCCCTGATTAATAAATGTAGCAATTGGTACATGCTTATCTATGTCGAGATCTATCCGAATTGAGTCACCATATAACTCAGTTATTGCTTTACCTGCCACCCAAGGATCAGACCAGAAGTTAATCTGTGCCCCCTCCGCAATCTTATATCTCAAGTGACTTCTTAGCCTTCTCTTGCTTGAAGGATGCCTTTGAAACCAGCTGGATGATAAGATCTAATCTCAATTTCCAGTGTTTTGTTTACGAAGATATTTAGTTGCACCCAATCAAACCATAGAAAGGGTTTTGTTGTAGAATATCCCAAAGCAAACCAGCCAAGCATGCTTTGTTCCATTCTTTCAGATTTTTAATGCCCAGTCCTCCCTCCTTGGACTTACAGATCTCTTCCAACTGATCATATGTGGCACGTTCCCATCAGAGTGATCTTCCCAATAGAATTTCCTGAATAGCTTTTCAATATCCTCCATGAATCCCATGGGTAGTATAAAAAGGCTGTCGACAAGTAGTGGAGAAGGAGCTAATTAAGGACTGTAATTCTTTCGTGATTGAAGTTGAGAAGAGTGGAATACCCTTGTATGGCACTGGAAGTTGGCCATCTTTGATACCAAGACAATTTAAAATTGCAAGTTTCTGCTGCAATTTTCACCTAGATAATCTAGTTTTCTCCAAATTGAGTCTAAAGCCGGGCTGCCGTGCAAAGTTATTCAAAAGAGTACCAATGCTGTAGGTAAATTGAGAATCATATCTGCCAAATATATAATTAGATCATCCGCAAAGATGACATGTGAAATAAGATACGTGCCCACCTTGGGTACCCTAAATCTGCCACCGCTAGACTCCTCCATCAAGGCAGAGAAACCTTCCATAGCAATTGTGAATAGATAAGGAGATATGAATTATCTCCCTGCCTTAACCCATTAGAGCTCTGAAAAAACCCCACAGGCTTCAGGTTATCTGTGCAACCCAGGTGGGAAGGCAAACTCGCAATTTAATGGAGAGTTTACTTACACCCATTTTTGGTGTCAATTTGAGAGAAATGGAAAGATTAATTAATGACGGAAAGGTCACAAATGTTCTGTTTAGGGCAGCTGCTTCCACACTACCAAATAAAAATTTCAGGTGATATTAGATTCTCCTGGAAGGCCTTCATATGTAGCTGCGATCAAATTTGGTAATAACGTTCGACGTCCAAGCATGGGGAATCAACTGCTGAGATCAAGGAGCAGCATGCAGGTTCTCACGTATAACGACAACATGGAACCGAAGAGGAAGCAAGTTTCGTCAATGAAGTAAACAACTAAGAGCAGAGAAGGTGTAGGCTAGGACATTAGCATCCGAACATTCTAATGAACATCAGAAATGACACACATAACAAAAACCACACAGAATGTACACATGCGTTAGCTTGTAATTGACGAAGAGAAATATTTATTGTATTTGTCAATTATATTTTTTAGTGCACTTTTTACTTTCTATTTAGTGGGCACAATGTGTTCTCGATGCATTAGTCAATGGGAAGGTAAAAAAATGCACTAAAAAATGCAACTGATAAGTAGAATAAGTATTTTTCATTGAGAAAAGAAGAAAGCTTTTGTCCCCAAAACATTTGCATCTACTTAAAACCTCGCATGTACAATGCCTTTTTTTAAGAGTAATGCTTTGCTCCTGTCTATGAGGTAATTTTTGCTAATAGTTGGCTGGCATCTGATTACCTATCTCGGGGTGCAACACAAGTCTTCACAAAAGTAGCATTTTTGCTAATAGTTGGCTGGCATCTGATTATCTATCTTAGGGTGCAATATAAGTTTTCACAAAAAATAGCATTTAATATTTGACATTCTATTTATTTACTTATTTGTTCCACTTATAAGTGGATCAAACAGATAGATACGTGGAATAAATAAATATATAAGTGGAATAATAAAAATGCAAATAGAACATACAATTTTGTTCCACTTATCCATCTATTTGTTCCACTTATTCACCTATTATAGATAGATAATTAAGTGGAACAAATAAGTATATCCATCTATTTGTTCTACTTATTCATCTATTTATTCCACTTATATTTTTATGGGTCTTGACCAATGTTTACTGTTACTTTTTGAGGAGACTTGTGCTACATCCCAAGACAGTTAATCAAATGCTATCTGACTATTCTAGTAGGGTAAAAACTTCCTCATAGACAAGAGAATGACATTTCTCTTTGGAGTACCTCTCGTCGCTCTTTTGTACCTACCCTTTTAATTGAAGAAAGAAAAGTGAGAAGAGCGAAACTAAAGGTTCAATGGCACTGAAATTAGAAGTACCAAATTTACGTTTTATATTAAAATTATGTAGATCGGTTACCATCAGATGTCGGCGCACAAAGGACGACAATTAAAGGACGTGATATATACTTTTGGGAATGGAATATTCAAGAAGTGATTCCTCTGGAGAAAGATTTATTGCACTGATCTCAGTATAATAATGTTAGCTTTAAATGTACTTTAAAAAATCTATTGATCCACCTCATACAGTTTATTACGTCATCGTTTGCCATTTTTTTATTTTAGAGTTTAACCTTTTATTTTGGTGCCCAAATTTCTATTTTGGCGCTCAATGACATCCAATTCGGCTCACTACACTAAAACAGAAAAATTTGGATGTCAAAATAAAAATTTGGGTGCTAAAGAAAAGTTAAACTCTAAAATAAAAAGTTAGACTCTAAATAAAAAAATAGATATAAAATATAGTGTAATAAACCACATAAGATGGATCAATAAACTTTTCGAAATATATTTAATGTTGACATGAGATCAGTACAGTCAACTATTATCTTGGGGATGGAAGCTCTTCCCACACAGTCGGAAAATGTCAATCCATCATTAAAGATCTCTTTGTTTATAACAGTAGTGCACTCTCCACTACTAGCTCATGATCTCTTAGATTTTGAGTTAAAAACCCCAATTTAATATTAAATCTCATAATGTGAAGCACCGGATCTAACCATTGCAGGTGCTATTCTCATTTAATAACGCCATTTACATTTTGAGAGAGAGAGATTGAGAGAGAGAGCTAGAGAGAGAGAGTACATGTGTGTTCAATGCTCCACGGTGGTTCTATATCTTACCTTCGACAAGGTCTTCCAAGCCTTCTGTACAACAAGCTGAAAGTGCAAACGAAGTTGACTTCAGTTAAACATTTTGCTCCTACACTACATATATATCACCTGCGATTTCTCCTTCTTTCGTTTTCTTTTCCCTTTCTACATGTCGGTATGTCATTATTCTTCTTTGTCGATATAGTCAACAGTTCACACTTGCGTTTCCTTTTCCCCTTTGACATGAACAAAGGGGCCACTACTACGTCCACCTCAATGTAGGGCCTGCGCCTCTATTAATTATTCGTCTATCGATAGCTTCATCTGTGCGTTGGTGAATCTAAACCATGGGAGAATAAAATAGACGGATGAAAATAAGCATCAAAACTTTGCTCTAATCAGATGCAGTGGCTGTTAAATCACAGTTTTTTCACATAGCATGGTATTGCTCCTGCTCAACGAAATCGAAGGGAAGAAACATGCAGCTGCCAGGCCTGTTCGATCTTTGTACGACGTCCAATTGCAACGGAGAAACAACTGGCGAGTTCAACTCAGAAGCAACCTCTAGATGTGCCCGTCTAATTAGTTACTGCTAGCCCCACTTGTATTAAATCAAGAAGTGAAAGCTGAGGTACATGTCTGAGTTAGACTAAAGGTCCAAGAATATGTGTGAGGATTGACACCATATACGCAAGGAAACCATGTTGAAGGTGGTTTTAACAAAATTATGAATTTTATTTTATGAGTTGTTCCATGGGAAAGTGAGACATTTAGTTCGTCAAGTAATATTGTGTTCCACACTTCACATATTTTTGTTTCAAAAGTTCACATGGAGGTAATAATATATTAAATAAGGAAAAAAAGAGGTGGTCAAGGCCCCATATAAGATGTTAGAGGAGCGTGGAGCCTAATCCCTATCTTCGTAGTCTTCCCCCTGTCTTTACACGGTAACTTGGTGGGGGTTTGCAGGGGGTAGTGCCCCCTTGCCCGTAACGTCATGGGCGGGAGCCCTCGAGACAGAAATTTCACATGTATTATTGTAATAGTATCCATAATAGATTGCTCTAGATTCGTTGTATATATATAAAGGCAACATCTCTTGTAATTGTTGTTGAGTGGAAGTGAAAGGAACTCAATGCGGCCGTGGATGTAGCAGGAAGACACATCACCTCGAAACCACTTAAATCTTATGTGTTTCTTGTGGTTTAATTGATTCCTTTCTTCCCTCTCTTTCTTCTTCTTCTTCTACTTTTGTCCATTGTCACAGATACCCCGGTTTCTAACAATGTCTTATTTATATCATACGTTAAAATTAGACCAATCATGTGAGAGAGATATATACTTGCCATATGTTAGCATATTTGATATTTGGACGTCTAACAAACATTACTCTTCTATGAAACTGCAATTATTCAAATATATATATAGTTGAAACTGTGATGTAGATGTCTAATCATAGTTGTGAGATGGCTAACTAGTGCGTAACATGATGTACAAGGAGAAAAGGAGAAGAAGATACAGTCTGTGCCCTGATCACATATTTGGAATAATTACACCCTGAAGAGGTTGTTCTTTCGTATACCTAACAAGTGTACGTGAGGATAGGAAGGAGCTTACATAGATATTGGTAGGACCATCTACTTACGTGATTCCAGCTAGCCGGAGGTGTGTAAGAAACTTCCTAGTCTCCGAGGAAATTAAGATATCTATGAAAACAAAAAATAAGACCAGGCACTAAAGTCAAGACTAGCTAGCTAGCATAACGTTAATATTCCATGTGATGCCTCATATATTTCCAAAACGACTTGACATATGAAAACGTACGGGTTCGTTCTTTTGTCATTGGAAAGGTACACTTCTTTGGATATCTAATTTTCGTTTTTTCTTTTCTCTTTTGGGTTGGGGACACGTCGTATGAAGTGAGTAACGTGCATGTTACAAGGATACTTTTTGCAACAAAATTTTGACAGAAGAAAATTTCAAATTTCTTACTGGATTTTAAAATGCATAGACATGAAGTAAGATTTTTGTACTAAATTGTATAATGCAATTCAAAATGATAAAGATTATATATATATGCTATACGTAGGCGCTGATCTAAAAAAAAAAACCAGTGGACATGCAAGTATGAGAATAACCCCACAATATTGTATGTGAGCAAATATAAACATGGAAGTGCATGAGAATAGGATCGTCTTATAAAGAAAATTTAGATGTTATTTGACTGTAATTAAAAGGCCATAGTCCCTGAGCTAAATGGGACCCCACACAACCCGCGGCTACGCCCCTGCTATATAAATCAATTTTAAAGTGTTGGAGCAAGAGCACGTATCGGAATACTTATTGCCTTCTCTGACCAAAGGGTTTATTCTTCTGCACAATCTATTAGGGGTGGGTTATTTTGGTTCTATTTTTTATATTTGATTCCAGTACGTGCGAAGGGGATTTCAGAATTAACCATATATATATAGACTTTTGCTGCAAATTACCGGGGAACAAGAAACTCGATCTGATATCAAGTTTCATGGTGCTACCTAGCTAATGGAAGCCAATTAATCTATACCTTGTAGGATGAAAGTATTTCGTGGGCACCTGAAATTGTAATATGTCATTAGCGAGTAGGATGATCTAAATAATGAAAAAGGGACGCGGGTACGGAGAAGGTGATAGCTGCCCGTGTGATTCCTGACGCGTTTGGAGAGATTAAGATGACAGCGGGATATTAAAAGGCTATTTTGATTTGTAGATATATAGTGTATATATATAAGAATAACTTAACTAGAGATTAGTTAAGTAGGAGCTACCAAGTCTTGACTTAGAGTTCACGAACACCAATCCTTGAGTCCACAAAACCATACGGGACGGAATTTCCTCGTTATAAAAAAAAAAGAGATTAGTTAAGTAATCTTACTTAACGTCTTTTTTCCTTATTCCCCCTATTTTGTAGTTAGCTAATGATCTCCACTTCATAGGTGGGAAAGAGTTATTATTCTATCCATATATAGATATAGTCTGCACACACGCTATCCAAATTAAAACAATTTTTAACTATGAATCTATGCACCTTATCCCCCTTATAAAAGTGGCTTAAAATGGAGATATCAAGGAATAAACTCATGATTAAAAGGTATTTTGATTTGGATGTATAGGGGTGTATATAACTAAAGTTATCCGTTGGTAAAGAGTATTGATCATAGCTTTATTTCACTTATAAAAGGATATAATTAGATAAGTACTCTAAGATAAAGATGATAAGGAAAAAGGATGTCAAACTAAGATTACTAGCTTAAAAATCCCTGGATAACTTAAACCTAGTCAGGTTATTGTTGTGTAAACAATAATCTAGAAATTAAAATGAGCCAACTTAAACTAGTTAACACAGATTATATACATTTTGTATGAGACAGACATCTATCTAGGAAGGTTAAATTGAATGTGTGCAGCACTTCTCTTTCAGTATTTGTTGATTGCTGTCTTATATAATGGTAAATATATACGTCAGTATAGTTGAGATGAGGCGATCACATCACCTTGCCAAATCATGATTCCATCTTTTTAGTGCCCGCCGATCGTCGAATTGATTCCTCGTTCTAGTAACCCCTTCCTGTGACAGGTATATATATGCATGAGAATTGATGCAAGGTACAAGAGAAGACTGCTTTTATAAATCAAACGCACCTGATTCACTTGATCATTTGATGGAATCGCCGACCGTATAGTAGAAGTCACGCGAAGAACTAGGTTGTGGGGGGTGGTGTTTCCGCCATTGCCAAGTACACACACATCTGGGTGTGGGATGGACTCCCGTTGGAGTTCCGAAGGAGGAGGCTGGTGCATTTATTGGCTTTGGCCATTGCCGTCCACGTTGCTGCATTTCGTACGTACACCCGGCCCTCTGGAGGAAGCAGCCATGCAGAGCCTGGCGTACGTACATGCGGATCTTCACTGCGTATTCAAATCAGTACCTGTTCTCGACCCCACGACGAATACGATGAAGTTACCTTAATCCTTTTTGTTCCTGTTAGTGGTCGCCTCTCTCTCTCTCTCTCTCTCTCTCTCTCTCTCTCTCTCTCTCTCTCTCCGTGTGTGAGCGTGCTCATCTGTAGTAGTGAAGGGGGCTTTGAAATGGCCAGACGGGGGGAATTGGAGGCTTGGGTTGCCTTGTTCAACTGAGAATTACGAAAGATGAAACAACGCGAGAGGGCACACTTGATGAGGACAATGGAACCGCACGCAGGCATGCCTGTCCTTACAGAGTTAACAACCAAATCAAGGAAGCACCTCTGGGTCCAAGC
Source organism: Colocasia esculenta (assembly GCA_014218235.1). Lineage (NCBI taxonomy): Eukaryota > Viridiplantae > Streptophyta > Magnoliopsida > Alismatales > Araceae > Colocasia > Colocasia esculenta. Next base: position 6,306,038 of record CM024754.1, on the reverse strand, counting down.
TCGACCCTCGGCATTACTTATAAGAAACCACGCAGAGACTAAAGAGAGATAGAGAGAGAGAGAGGAACATATGGGGCGACGCTAGGTGCAATGCGATGATATCGTCGTCGGTGGGTTGGTGCATCGATCTTAAAGCGCGGGCGAAGGGGGAGGCGCAGCTTCCGAGGCCCTTGCCGCCTTCGGTACGCCTCATGGCCGTGCCATGTACGAGACGATCGGGCTTTTGATATTATGAGATCGTTTGTCCCCACAATCCCGGCCCATCTCGGCAATGTAAAAAAAAAAAAAAAAAATTGACGGTCGTAATTAACACGATCTGCAGCGTCCATGCGAATGGAAGGCGTCCCGTTTCAGTTTGAGCGGCCAAATATGTTATGATACGAGAGATGCAGAAGAAACGTCACAGGAAAAGGTGCTTTCTACATCCCTCTCTCTCTCTACCTATCTCAGAATATTTCCTTCGGCAGGGTGTTCACGTGAGTGGTTGGCAGTGCCTTCCACCAGTCCCGTCCCCATCTCTCTTTACCCACTAGTACCATCTCTCTGTCTCTCTCTCCCCCTCCCTATTGAATAAGGTAACTTTGTGATGTATGGTATGATGGGCATGGCATGTAAAGGCATCATGAATGGCACCGCATCATAACGAGCTAGGGAGGGCATGCATACATGATCATGATGCGTGAGGTAGGAATTAACGACAGATAAGGAAAGGACAGAGCCTGAGCAGGCACGGGGGTTGGACCGGTGGGGCTTGTCGTATTCACCAGGAACACTTGACCGGCTCTTCCCATTGGTGCGATTTTTGCCTGCCACATCAGCAGATCCCTTCCGCTCCCGGCCGCTTCCCTGAGAAAGAGAGCCACTGATCCAACGTTATTACCTGTTTTGGTTCCCATCAAGAGGGCTACTGATCGGACGGCTCAGATTCACCCGCGTGGACCCTTCCCCTACCATATATAACGCGGTCGGCCTCCCGTCACCTCAAAATCTTTTTCCGCACTTTTGACTCGTGGAATTCCATGCGGTCAGCAATTGGAGGTATCACGTCACGTCAAATCAGACTGTTCTGGTCTTTTCTACAGTCATCCTAAGATTGTTTGTTTGAACAGCTGTCTACTGTAAAAAAAGTTTCCCTCTCTCTCTCTCTCTCTCTCTTCCCCGTGTATGTTTCTGTTCGTCGCCACGGCCTTGGCAAAGCACTGAAATCTAATCTAGGATGGCCATATCTGCTCCCGACTTCACCGCTCTCGCCACTCGCTTTCTGCCCAGAAAGAACAGGCAGAACTATGCATCCGCAACATGCCATCTACTTAGTTCTCGGTGCCTGGTATCTCTCAGATCAACTAATGATAGGGGCAACAGCTTTTCTTTCGTTTTCAGATCTCGCAACACCCTTTATGGATTTGCATCTCATTTCTCTCTCTCTCTCTCTCTCTCTCTAGCTAGATTTCAGCCTCACTTCGGCACCCATGGAAAACATTCATGTGCAATTTTGGGTGGGTATTACATGCATGCCATGGCCTGTTTGCTGCTGCATTTTTTGCCTACCAACATACCAGTTGGGAGAATTGCTATTGGCATGGTGCTTTATCTTTTGCTAGCTTCCTGCGTCCGCTGATAGGTACTTTAGACAGCTGATCAGTGTTAGGCACCGTCTGCTTGCATTAGGAACTGTTTGATCTACTTTCGCTATTGCTATAAACGTTTTTATGTAGGTCAGCTAACGTACGTGTTTCACATCGCGCACGTACTTTAAGTTGAAGCGCGCACTTGGAAAAACTTCCCCATCTAAAGTGAGACAGCAGCTAGCTTGTATGCACGTGAAACACTAATTTTAAAATCTCCAAAGATGGTTAACGAAGGGGGCTTTTGGTTCTAATGTTAAAATAAAGAACTCTATTAATACTAATTACTTTTGTTCTTGATATATTATAGCAGGTGTTTAGTTACGTACTCTAGCTGCACACATTGATACTATTGTTTTCAATAAAGTTTAATACAAATCTGAACTTATATGAAAAACGACAAACTTTAGTCTTTGAGACATAACACATTCTTCTGATAACAGTGTGAATATTAACCTTGTAAGACTAAAAAAATTGGTACCATAACTCGTATTACTTCAAATAATTAGTGATCCATCCAAACACAAGTTAAGAGCCAGCTGCTCCGGTATGTAGATATATAGATGTCTTCAATTATAAAAACGAATAAACCTAAAACTACGCGGGTAAATCGGATAACAATACATCAAAAGATATCAGTATACGTACACTCGACGTCATATCTAGCATATAGTGGCCTCATTAATGGCATACCGGGCACGGCACATAGACATATTGGCTTCTTGTTACAGGGTCTTTCTTTGTAACCATTACTGGGCTAGTTCATATGTTATCACTATGCTTGGTCGTACAGTTTTTGTGACGGATGTTTCCCGTGTTTCGAGCTAGGTCAAACAAGTTTTGAAGCAGACCGCGCGCCGAAGCGTCATGTTCAGACGACTGTGCTGCTAACCTGCTATACGGAGTACTTGTTCTTAGCATTAAGTCATAGGTTTTGCGGAAATCTTGAGATTACGCTGATAATATAGAAGCTACCATTTTTGTAGACTAGACGAAATGTCTTTTCAATTCCCCCCCGTGTATACAGAGAAGAAGACATATGGGAAGAAGGCACTCCAAGCCCAACAGTACGAATTCTGTACAAAGAGCAAGTCCCAGAAATAGTTAATCTTACGCTGGGGAGAAGGAAAAAGTACTTCTGACTATGGTATTATATACCTACCAACATATGCGACTTTAATTCATCGGCGCACAAAAGGTAATAGCAACTCTTGCCAACTGTGGCAATTTCTTGTTCAGATGCGTCGACCTAGCTAGGTTTACAACTATTCCTACGAGATCGTAGATTCAAATTTCAGATTAATTTTTCAACCAAATAAAATATTCAGACATATCAAATATAAAGTGTTCAGACATATCAAATTTCTTAATTATGTGATGAAATCGGTCTAATGCTAGTTGTGTTTAAGGGCCGACCCCACGGGACCTATCATTATGTAAACTTTATCTTTCATCGAGACCGCCGACAAGTGGTATTGGATGGTGTGCCATTAAATTCGCCAACCATCACAGATGTTCTCGTTCAAATATATCACGCCAACGATCATAATTAAATTGGTGATGTCTCGATCTTGCTTAAATGACATGGTCTATCATCACCCGAACCGATAAGAGAGGATAATTAATGCCCTTAATAAGAAAAAAAAAACACTACAATTGATGCATGATGTCACAATTTACTTTTGGAGAGGAGACGAAACCTTCCCTACCTGGCACCATGCCACCATCCATCTCCTGGGAGAGAGACGTACGTGTAGCACGTTGCAGCGCCCGCTAAACGCATCAGGCCGGCTGTGTCCGTCCACCGTCGCTTGTAGTTTTGGACGTCCTTCTTGCGTTTGTCTTGGAGAAACTTCTAAGAAAAACCAACGTAACTAGCTTTCTCTCTCTCTCTCTCTCTACATCTTTCAGTCGACATGTTGCCAAGGAAGACTATGCCATCTCTCTCTTCCCCCATCTACACTTGTCAACATTTTTTTTCTCCAGTAGCAACAGGTAGGGTCCTCCACCCAGCCATGGGCCGAGAGCTATTCTTCCATTGTACTTGCAGCTTGACAACAAGTAAGCCATCTTAGTTATGAGGGGCGACGAACCCCTGAGCAACAGAGGAAAAGCACGTTAATCTCCGTCGTCTTAGTCATGAACTCGGTGGCTGCCATAGCTACTCAAGAATGGAAGAAGCCTCTGTGCCACGGAGCAGCATCTACATCGCCGTGGAAATGTCTCGTGCGTGTTGCATGCCTCGGCAGGGAAAGAGAACAAGTGCCGCCTGCATCGATCGGGATGACTAAGTGGCTAAGCCCACGTACGTACTCGACCGTTCTATATATCCATCGCTAACAGGTCGACGTACGGCACTGGCTGGAAGCAGATGGAGGTGGCTACAGAGTGGAGACGTTCGGGAGTTAGAGCAGGAACATGACGTCGCTGTTCCTTTGCGGCCATCATGTAACTCAAAAGAGAAATGGTATGCTTCGGTAGTTGAGGCGGAAGAGTCTCACCTTTTTTTTAATAAAATATTTAATGAAGAGGAGAAAATATTTAATACACGAGAAAATTTTGTGTGCACAAAATAATACAAGTAAATAATCATGTAACATACATAAATAATATTTTTTCTTTGTTTGTGTATTGTCATATTGTTTGTGTATATTATTGTATTATTTGTATATCTTATTTTATTATTTATGTATTTTATATGATCATTTATGTGTATTATTTTGTGTACATAAAATTTCTCTCATGTATTAAATATTCTCTTTATCTTCGTTAAATACATTGATTTAAAGAATAATTAAAAAAAAGTGTGAAACTCTTCCACCTCAACTACTCCGGCTAATATTTCTATAACTCAAAACAGTGCCACGGGTTTTTACCAAATTAATGTGTTAAAGCAGATGAGTACTACGTACAACACATGTTTCTGATTAAAGCTTGCAGGTCTCTATCTTTGTAATCCCGTGGAAGCAAGAAATATGGGCAGATAGTGAATTTATTAAAATTTTCAATCCAGTTCCGAAAGATATATGACCACATCGTACGAATGTGCGAAGAAATAGTTGACCCAAATAACGTTATTATTATTATTATTATTTTTGGTAATTGAGAGGAGCTTAAAAAGCTCCAAACAGAGACAGAAATACAAAAGAAAAGTAACGCTAGAGCCCACAGAAAACCAAAAGAACAAATATCAGACTGATCACTACGAAACAACAACAAAAAAAGCTACCAGACTAGAAACTCATCTCTTATTAGGGCGGTGGCCATCCTTCAAATGTTTTCGCCTCCGTGTTGTCGTTCCTCGGATCGATCCTTTTCTCCTTGTAGCCTGGTTCTGGTTTGATTGATTCTTTTTCCTCTGTCGCTTCTTTCTGAAGATCTTCCTCTGCTGAAGCTTTTCTTCAAATCGCATTGTTAATTTGTAAGCCCTTCTTCCAGCGCGCTGAGCTGATCTTCCTCTTTTAGTTGAAGTTGACCTCTGGGAGTCTCTGGTAACGCTAGGGGTACTCCTCCTAGCAGACAAATTTCCCTTCAGATCATTCCACCACTCTTTTGATTTTCCGCTAAGGGCTTCCATGAGTTTGACGCAAACCCTGGGTTGCTTGGCATACTATCCAACGACCTAAGATGGAGGGTGGTCTTGGTGTTCATAATATTCATCATGTTCAAATGTCTTTGGCTGTGAAGCAAATTTGGAATATCCGTTATGGCAGCTCTTTATGGCCCAGGTATGCTAGACTGCGCTTTCAAGCTAACAATTTTTCTTATATCCCAGATATGTCTAAGAATTCTTGCAAGATTGCTAATTACACAATACAAAGTAATATGAGATGGATCCATGGTAAGGGTGACAAGATAAATTTTTTAAAGGATGTCTGGATGGGGGACAGGCCGATTTCTTTAATGCTTCAAGGCCCTTATGAGGTAGGGATGTCTCTTTACATGAGGTTATGAGTGATGCCTCCCATCCTATAAGGGCTCTAATCCCTGCTGGGCTCTACATGGTGTGCACCTGAGTAATGAGGATGACAAATGTATTTGGACTCGTACCTCTAGTGGTGATTTTTCTACCAAATCTGCCTATAATCTTGTTAGAAATACTACGACCCATCGTCCCCCTTTAATGAAGATTTGGCATCCCTCTTTCCTTCCAGGGCCCCTTGTTTTTTGTGGAAACTTCTCAATAGAGCGGTTCCTGTTGATGGTAGAATTTCTGAAAGTGGAATACCTATAGTTTCCAGATGTCATTGTTGTACCTCACCTCAGGTGGAAGATCTTAATCATGTGTTCATCTATAGTGACCCTGTTGTGATAATGTGGAGATGGCTCCACCCTTTGATTGGCAACAAAGTTTATCTTCACAATCACGTCACTGCCAGGATCTGGAGCTTCATTCAATGCTCTAATATTCAGTCTTCTTTTGGATTTGTGTCTGTTTATGCTTGTTCTTATGTTATGGGAGCTTTGGAAGTGTAGATGCTCAGCTAGATATGATGATAAAATATCCATACCAGTGATATTATCAAAATATTAAGCTCCATATCTGCTTCGCCCTTAGCAAGTCCACTTTCAAGGTCACACCTACGCTGGCTGAATATCAAATTCTCCACAACTATGGTTTCTCTCCTCTTGTTACTGCAAAACAGTTCAATTGGTCCGCTGGATACCTCCGAATGAGGATTTCTGTTTAAACGTTGATGGGGCTTTCAAAGGTAATCCAGGGAGTTGTGGTGGCGGAGGATGTATCCGAGACAATCATGGTAACGTGTTGGTTGGTGCTTTGCTAATTTTTATGGGTAAGACAACAGTCTCATTGCTGAAACTCGAGCGCTTTGTGATGGTCTGCAGCTAGCAAATTATTTGGGTGTTCGCCTCTCAGTCATCTACTCAGATTCCTCTACCCTTGTTCTTTCTCTTCGGCAAAATAGATGCATATCTTGGCAAATTTATAGATGGTGGCGTGTGGTGAAGGATCTACTTCAAGACAATTTCAGTTCCATTATTCATATCTTCAGGGAGACTAACCATGTGGCGGACAGACATGCTAATCATGCTATTGTCCTAAATTGTAATCAGATTTTTTGGGGTGCCCCTCTCTCCTCACTCTTGTAAAGGCCTCTTCTCATTGATAAATCTGATTTGATGAATATGAGGCTGGACTAATGGGGTATGCCCCTTCTTGATGTATTTTCATCTTATCAATTAATCTTTTGGCCCAGGTTTCCTCGTTGGTGGAGTGGGTCCATTCTCCCCCTCTTGGAGAGAGTGCACTCTCCTGGCTGAGACCCTGAGGACCTTTCTATTAAAAAAAAAGTTTGACCCAAATGCTGATTCCATCTTCCTGTACGTCTCCCAACTCTTGGGGCGACTTTACCCTCCTATCCATGTTCAAAAATCCCTTTTGCAAAGCCATATACTTGCCTGCATGCTCTGCTCTGCTCGACCTCCGCCTCCCTCTCGACACCACCGCGTCTTTTTGTGTATGAGCAGATAGGTGAAGACTTTTCAACGCTCTGTCCTTCTGCGAACCTAGCGAACTGCTTCGGGAACTTACGGGCCCATCTTCTCCCCTCCTGACCAAGCTAGACAATTTCACAGGTGGTTGCATACTCTCTGGACCCAGCGGCTTGTCAAAACCCGGGGGACGTGACATCTCACTAAAGTCAGACATAGATAAGTAGACACCAGGGCTCAGACAGAACTGATCAAACCTTCTTTTACATATAGATAAATAGATAAGCAGCAGTTGGCCAAGGAATCAGTCCTCACAGATGGAGACCCATGATGAGGAAAGTAAAAGCATATATATATATATATTTATTTATGCTGGGCGCGCGCCGTAGGCGCGCGAAACGCAAGGTCCGGTTTTGTTTTTTTTTTTTTAAACACATCGGATGGAGATCCGACGGTGTGGGCTGTGGTACGGCGGTGCCGCACCGCCGTACCACAACATTACTCATATATATATATATATATATTATATATATATATATATTATATATATATATATATATATATATATATATATTAATGAAAAGTCGAAGACGGCCATTTTTTATTGATAAATTGAAAAGGAGAGAAAATAAACAGTAGCTCAACTCAAAAAGAACACACAAATAAGAGATAACTAAAACTCTAAAAAAGATCTATCTCAGGAGTGAGTTCGGCGGAGAACAGTCTGAAGACGAAGACGCGGTCGACGAGAGCTCCTATCCATGTTCAAAAATCTCTTTTACAAAGCCATATACATGGAATATTATTTTGCTTTCTTGACAAGGGAACGGTTCTCGGAATTGAGGAATATTTACCCTAGGCTAGCTAGCTCATGCGTACGTGCTGAAACCACACCATGATATAATGAGTAAGTGAGAAATCTGACATCGTTTGTGCAACCGGATCTGCCGGGCCGGGGGGGGGGGGCTCTACTATTCAGTATATATATGCACGCTAATTAAGAGCTCATCCTTGTTATTATGATGATTGAGGAGGCTAACTCAAATGAATATGCAATATATGCCATGAGTTTCCAAAGCTCAATTGGTGGGCGGTGAAACAAGCTTCGATTTTTTGGGGGGCAAAGGTACCCCTCTTATAGATTTGTTCTTAGTAATAAAATTTAAATTTAGGTGAAAATTATCAAAAAAGGAAAAAAATGATTGGTATATTGTCCTGAAGAAGGAGAGAATAGATAAAGTGACAGAAAGATGAAGAGGGAGAATTTATGAGAGAGTAAAAGTATGTTGGATCTTTCACAAATTTGATTAAACAAAAGATTTTTAAGAAAAACTAATGAATGATAACGAGAGTCATTTTCTCAAGTATTGCAATATACGGAGACCATGAAAAAACGGCATAATATAAAATGGACAATTCCGTAAATAAATTTGTGAGGAGGTACTTTGTTTCAAAAATCGCAACCGTTTTTGGTGGTACATACTACATCCTGTAGTATGGAACAAAGCCACCAAACAAGTGAGAAAAAATTATTCTCTTATAAGAAGGGACACCTAAGTTAATTTATCTGGGAACAAATTGGAAAGGAGACAATAATAAGGGAGGAACATTGCAGTTTTTTATTTTTTTAAAATATAAATTCCTCCAAAAACTTCCTCAACTTAATTTTTCTATCCCAAAATCTATGGTTTCATAAATACCATTTTTCTCTCTATCTCTTTCCTTTACTCTCATTCTCTTTTTAAAAATTGTCTAAATCTACATTTTATTTTTTTATATTTGGCAACAAACGTGAAAAAAAGTGAATTCTAATAGTTGAAATTCAAAATTATATTTTCCAATCTTATTTCCACGACTGCCTAAGTAGTCTAGTATATATGTTCACTTTTTATGTTTCATAGTGCCTTCTCCTATGAATCGTTGAACGCCATTAATCTTTAATGTTTACAAAAATCCATGAAATTAACAAAGTGCAGCATGGCCAGGCAAACCATCATCAAGTGTGACCCCCACTTCTCAATCCTTCTACATCATCAGTCGTAAGACCTCCAGAAGAATACAATTTTAGAATAGCTACGATTTCACGGTTAATTAGAATACATAAATTAACTAGTAATGGCGGCAGATTATATTGCCGACCCAAAGAAAGTTATTTTTGTCACCATTCACCTCATTTTAGGTTCATATATAGTTTCATGGATATGAACGTACTTAAATATCGCATGCGTTCAAATGAGACGATGAAACAGGCATGTTAGAAAGCTATATGGTTAAAAATTAAGAGTACCATGGTAAAGAAACAGACTCTTTTTCTTGGGGAGTACGTAAGTAATTATAGCTTGTTATGGCTAATGTGTTAAAGAGTACTTGAGGATTCCTTTCATGCACCGATCGACCTTAATTCGCAGCGTTGGAGCTGTCCTAATCGGCATCTATATAAGAACAAACTAATTAGATGTAAGATGGCTCGATCGGGCTGTGGCGACCCACAACTTTGTGTCGTCTGCCGCTGATACGACGAAGTAGCAAAAGCCATGGACGGCAAGTAGGACCCGGCCGGGGGTTCAGGCCGCTGTCAGCCTTGTTTCTCTTCGGGTCCTCTTCTGAGCTGTCTCGTTTGTACCGCTGGAAGCTGTCCAGGAAGGACGGGGGGAGAAAAAGCTTAGTAATAAGGACATCAGCTCGACCTAGCTAACTCACTAGCTCATCTCTACAAATGTCCAACCCCAACCCGGTGCTTAACCCACACCACTCGTGGACAAGCTCAACGCGACAAACGAGTATCCTGGTCATGCGTGCTCGCAGTCAGCTGTACCGTGATTTTAAAGATTTATACGATTTTATCCTTGCGCATTGATATCATTCTGGGGATAGATGGAGCTATAATCGCATACTAGTTTGTACGTGTGGGAGAAAGCAGGAAAGTACTGCTAATATGGCTCTTTTCTTTTCCTCTCCTCAGCGGCCCTGCATTTTTTCCTTCGGTGGCTGCTGCTGTGCTGTCCAGGGGTCTGCAGCTTCTACGCTTAATTAGCTGGGAAAGTTTTAGGAATGCTAACAACATGGGCATCCTTTGGCATGGGGTGATCAGTAATCGAGCACCCACTTACAGAGCGCGCAGTAGCTGACATATTTGATGCTGCCTCCGTTAACCGCAGTACACTGTGTCTGCCTGTTTCAAAGTCTTGGCAAAGCCGAGGATCCTGGTGCTTGCCATTTATAATCTCCATCGAAAGGAGAGAAAGCTACTGGCGAAGGAGCAGCATATATATACACAAGTAAACATATGAGTACATAGACATAAACTGACGAGACTCCCTCCCCGGCCCTTTGTACATGAATCTCTCATGAGATCTGAGCCGGCATGCAGCTGGTTGGTCCTCCGTACGCATATGATAATTATAGGTGCAAAAGTTAAGGAATAGAGGAACCATGTGAACCCTGAGGGAGCAGAGGATGCAGGGTGCAATGAGACCGGACGGCTGAGCAGATCTGCCATGAACAGGACTACGTACATCTACATGTATGCGGATGGGTTGCCTTCGGAAGGCACAAGAGCCCCCGAGGAACTTGTTTTGTTTGCTTGCTTAGTTACGAGAATAGATTATGGTTTTATACACATAAATAAGATAAATTATACGACCTTATTCACTCATCATGAAAACGCGCCCCTCAGAGAGAGGTAAATGTGCAATCAGATTCAGAAGGCAGTGAGTCTAGCCGGCCAGCGTCTCTCCGGCTCACATGAAGGGATGACATTAGGAGGCGAGACAACTCTATCTGGATCAGTCGGGAGTTTCTAGGGGGTGCCGCTGAGGTTGAATGGTGAAGGCAGCAACAACACCAGATTAGGAGTGAGCATGAGACGAAGCTTGTTTAACTTGTTTCCTTTTTGTTTTCCTCGGACATCCATCCAGTCGAACTGATTATTTGTATGGTTCGATTATCATACCAGTTAATTAATTTCCTGTATGTCAACATCTTAATTTGTAGAATCAGAAAGACATGCTTTCCAACATATTCTCTTTGGGAGTACTTGAAAGTATACCCTTTGGGTTAAATGAGTTTGCAAAGTCTTTGAAGAAAATCCTTGACAAACATACCATATATAATAGAAAACGCCTTTCTACCAGACTGACCCGATAGAAAAGTCGCAGTGGATTGTTGGGCCGTCAGGCCACTTGATTAGTCGAGTGTTTCTACCAGATCAGTCGGATAAAAAGTTTTTTCTCTATATATTATACTAGGCAAATGATGAGAACACTAATGATAGCTAGTCAGTATACATATATTACATATCTTCTACTAAAAGCATATACTCTATTTAAACTAGACAACTATTTTATTGTGTCAGATGAAATATATATGTTGAGAATTATGTAAAGAGTGGGTTAATGGTTAAAGCTCTTCACGTTCATCTAAGTTATCAAGATTTAAATCACTGCCGCTACATTATATCTACCAACATAAATGAGCACAATAAATGATAGAAGATTTCGGGAGCTCCACAAGATGCATATGCTGGAAATGCATAACGAAGTAGGCTAAGTTGTAGCTGCCTGTTCCTTGTCTTATTTGATAGATCTTCTGTTTTGTTATTGTTAAAGCTCTACACTTCTTTGGCACTTGTTTCAGATGTTCAGATCATTTTCAGGGTCACCAATATGTTGGAAGAGATACTCGGATTTCTCTTGTGTGCTTTCAACAATTTCTTGGCAGCCCAACGTATCAGCCTATCGTGTTTTTAATGCGATAGGGAGGATGTCGCATTCATTTTTGAGACGCGACACGTTGATCGTCCACGAGTTGCTTTCTTGATCGTTGTTCAATTTTTGTCGTTTGCGATCGGAGCAGTTATGTCCGTGGTAACGGACACATGTTAGTATGATGGTGATGTGCTAGTTGTTACGATTAGAGTAGCACTCATGCAGGGCGACACATGTGTGGGTCTAACTGTCAGCACCCACTGTCTTTTTGGGGTCACGACGAGATAGTCGTCGAGTTCAGGTCTGCTCATGATAGCTAGATTGTTGCGTTCTTAAATTCGAGACCTATATATGCAAGGTCAGTAGATCTCTCCTTTCTTTTTTCCTCTCTTCCTTCCCTTCCTCTAGCTTCCTCTATTCTCTCCGAGATGCAACCTTTCTTGGGCTCTTCTCTAACTTGGTCACATTTTGGCTTGAAGGTGGATCGTCTCCACTTATTGGTGACATCGGCACGGAGCTTGGAGTGAGGAGGAGATGGCCATTCACATGAGAAGACACCAACATTTTAGTTCTACTATTTGAGGTAGGGAACCCAACTCTCCCCCTAATTCTATCATGTCTTAGGGCTTTTCCCCACCTTGTAGAAGCCTTGTAGACTTTGTTTTATGCTTTTTTGCTTCATACATGTGTGTGGTGTGTGATCATGCCATGCATGTGAGGTTTGCATGAGTAGCTAGCTCTCCTTGTCATGCATGGGTGTGATCGAGGATGGTTTGAACTCCTAACATGTGGTTCTACTATTCTCCGTGCTCCTCTCCCCAGTTTGTGGCATGGTTGTATTTTTAAGGAAGTTTGAGGGCTCGACCAGCCAATCCTTAGACTGAGGTCGCGACACACTTGTGGTCATGACACTTCTCCTATCGCCTTTTGTTTCTTGAGGTTGCGTTAACCACACTATTGCATTCTGGTCGCGACAGTGTGGGTGTCGCCTTGTACTCGAGAACGTGCCAAACTTCCTTTTAACTATCTTAAGGAGCTCAAATTTATCATTCCTCATGCTTAATGTCACTTTGATGATCTACCTAAACACTTGGAAATAAAATTAACCTCTAATAGCACAACCAAACCTTAAAATGTAAGCAAGGACATACCACATAATTATTGCAATATGAAAATTAGAGATATAAATGCATGCAAGTAACTAAAATGGAGGTCACATAGCACAAAAATATCTCTAATATTATTGCAATAATTAAAAGTACATAAATAATATTTAAATAATCTAAACATCCATCAAAGTGGCAAGAAACATGAGTGTTAACCTTCTATTGCACAAATACCCCTACTATTTGCATAAATATCCACTGTATTGTAAACATATCCTTTCAATTTTATTCATGTATCCTAATTGTTTGCAGACTTGTCCCTATGTCCTTTAATAGCCATTAATGGGCTTAGAATAGTCCAAAAGGACTAAATGGATCCTAATAAAGATACCCATAATGGATAATAAATATAGGAACAAAATAACCTCTATAAAAATAGTTTTAAGCTTATCGATACAGATAAATAAAAGATAACATTGGATATACGTGAAAGTCAGATTTTAATTCTTAATGGTATTTGGATATATATCCTAAATGGATTAAAAAAGAACCCAATAACAATATTTAAAATCCACAACTTAACGCACAAAAATCGATCTAATAAGAAGTGGATACATAACTTAATAAATAGGGGTGTAAATATAAATATGAAAAATTAGGGGTCAAAATGATCAAAAGATCATCTTCTTCCTCAAACCACCCCTCCAAAACCGTAACCACAAGGGAGTGGGGGGGGGGGGGGGTGGGAAGAGCCGGCAGCGGTTGGGGAAGGGAGGCACCGACGGCGGCCAGACCCTTGCCGGTCGGAGACGACAACGGCGGCGGCGCCCGGCGAGGATTAGGCCGTCGGCCCCCTCAATCGGCAACAAAATACCATTCCTTTTTTTATAAATACCTAGCCACTGCGGCGGCCTGCCTGCTGAGTCCCGCGCAGGCCATAGGCCGCGCGGGTGGACGGCACCGCGGGGGGTCAGCCGCGGCCTGCTGCTCACCGCGCCCGACACTCCTGTGCGTGGGCCAACAACAGCGTCGTAGCGTCTGCATGTCGCCCCCCCCCCCCCCCCCCCCCCTCATGTGACAGGGCAATGCCCCTGTGCGCCCGATAGACCTAGGCGACCAAAGCCCCTACGCCATGGTTCGATCCTCTGCGACATATGTACGCCGTACCATGACAAGAATAAAAAAATAAAAAAATTGCAGACTGCCTTGCTCTCCTTGTAGTGCGGGAACCCGAAGAACACAAAAAATGGAATCCCATAAGTCAGAAAATTTTGACATGAGTTTTGATATCACATGTTAGAGTATGTGTGTGTTAGAGGAGACGACCGTAATAATTTCGTTTCTCTATATCTTTTGGATGTCTTATCTATTTATGAGAAAGATAAATTATATATAAAAGGAGGGATCGATCTAAAAGATATTTTATTAGGCTCCCACTCATAATAAGAATTCATGGGCTATATATAGATTAGGCCCATCAAAATATTATTTTGACTAAATCGATAACATATATATCTTTAATATATAATCTAAACTTGATAAATAAATCACCTTAGTTGAATCCGAACCCAACAAATTATTGTTATTTCCTCGGGCACGGAAGGCTCCGGATCCTAATGGCTTTGCGGCAAAATTTTTCCAGGCTGCTTGGCCGATAGTTGTTGAACAGGTGTAATTCAATATCTTTTGGCCTCGGGTAGACTGCCTACTACACATTCATTTCCCTTGTGTCCTAGATCTGATAATGTGGATATTCTTTAGATCAATGTCGGCTTATTTCTCTTTGCAATTTTATTCACAATGTAATTTCAAAGTTAATGGCAAATAATTTGCACAAGATATTGCCATCCCTGATCAACCAAAATCATGCAAGTTGCCCAATTTATATCTTAAAAATCGCAGCATTGGGGTTGTAATAGGAGTCAGCAGTAGTGGCGGCGGTGGTTGAGAGAGAGAGAGAGAGAGAGAGAGAGAGGAGAGAGAGAGAGAGAGAGAGAGAGAGAGAGAGAGAGAGAGAGATAGAGAGGAGAGAGAGAGAGAGAGAGAGAAATTTGTGTATTGTACTTTAAGTGTAATATGATTATGTAATAATCTATGTGCCATCCCTCAGGTGGAGAGTGATAAAGTGACAACCTAATTATTAGATGTCACATAGACTTGTTATCTAGTTAATATAAAAGTGCACTAAATCTTTCTCTTTTGTCAAATATTATGGCAGAACAATGAACCTTCTTCAGCGGCGAATAAATAACTGAGAGTCTACAAGAAAAGTGGGTTTTACTGATTAATAGTCTGTCAGAAAATTTGTTGGATATTTACAACGAATTTTCTGACAGATAATTCCGTAAAAAATTCTATCTGAACTTCTAGAAAAATATCCGATCTATTTAATCGTCACTTTCATTGGGAATTCCCGACGAATTTTCTGACTGACTATTATCAGTAAAACCCACTTTTCTTGTAGACTCTCACTTATATTATGTCGCTGAAGAAGATCCATTGTTCTCCCATAATATTTGACAAAAGAGAAAGATTTAGTACACTTTTATATTGACTAGACAACAAGTTCATGTGGCATCTAATAATTAATTACCACTGTATCACTCTCAGGTGAGAGATACCACATAAAATATATTTAATCATATTACACTTAAAAGTGTAATATATAAATACACTAAATCTTTCTCTTGACAAACTAAGACAGCGCCTTAACTCTTGGAAGAATAGATTCTTATATATGGAAACTGGGCATTTGGAACTTATTAAATCTATTCTCACATCTTATCTCTTTATTGGCCGGCTGCCTTCCAGGTTTGTTTTGGAAGACATTGACCATTTACTCGGCCACTTTTCGGTATCTAGATTTCATCATGACAGTACTTTACACATGGTTAGTTGGGAAAGCCTATGCCGACCCAAGGCGTGAAGGAGGACTCGGTCTGAAACAAACAAGGGATTGGAACAAGACAAAAGTATGATTAAACTTCTGTGGGTTTTATTGCAGAAAAAAGAATGTCTCTGGACACAATGGATGGGAGAGCTTGAAGCATTCGTCGATTTGGTCTCTTCAAATCAAGCCTTACCACTCTTCAGCTTGGGAAGGCATTACATCTTTAGGTGATCAGGGCATGGATGCTTGACCACTTACCTCTCCAAATATCCATTGGAAATGAAACCAATCTCTTCAGGTAATGATCCACGGAGAAATAATATAGTCAGAATATATATATATTTTCTGGTAATATGCATGATGACAGGATTCGCCAGGAATTGGGCCTCCCCTGATGGAACTTCTCAACATATCTTATGGAGTTGATCTGAAGCAGTAGTAGAGATCACAGAGTGATATGGAAGCATGATATGGGGTGGTATTTAATTATCTGGTGGGTCTGGTGTGAGCGATGCTCTTGAGTTTTAATTTCGACAGCAAGGGCCAGTCAGGTATATATGAGATTTTTATTTTCTATCTCACACAACATGACATGCATGCTGCTTGGAATTCGATAGCTTTCCATCTAGCTATTATGACAATGAGGGGATAGAGAAGAGTATTCTCCGCGACGATTTAACACATCTCGATATGCTAATTAGCTGAAGCTAGCTGAAGAAGCAGGTGTAAGGAATATAAAATGTACTTCTAATTATTTCTTTATCAACTGTACTTACTAGAGGTAATTATCGAGACTTTGGGCTTCCGGACGCATATATATATATATATATATATACTTCGAAAATAGTTCATAAATATGCCTGTGTGAACTCTTCTTTACTATCTTCTTTCAATATGATTTGTAATTAACACACTTTATTAATACAATTCACGGTTACCTACCAAAAAAGAACATGGCGGATTAATTGATATAAGCAAATGTCGTATCTAAATATTGAAATATTGGAGACAAACATTCATACTCTTGAAATATTACGAGCATTACAGTGGGTGTACGTACAATTATCAACAAATGAATATGGTATTTTAAATTTTAACAAATAATATTTAAGTGATCATTCCTGAATGGTACAGACCGGAGGCTTTATATCAGATATTACCTAAACTAAGATTTGCTCACTTGCTCTCCATAAAAGAACACCTTCATCATCTAGTTCCTACTGTGGTCGGCGTAATATCCCTGTAATCATCTGTTCATCATTCTTCTTTAGATTTAATGGTGGTGGTTTAGGTAACGAAGATGTTGCATCTCGAATCAGATCCTAAGATTGTCTTGGAATTTGAAAAATTGGATTGCACTCCTACTTTCCAAAGAAGAAATCTGTAAGGAGGAATGAAGAATCACGGATCATTTGGATGGGGGCAAGAGAAAACTCTTCGATGTCTAAGTTAGCAAGAGTAAGAGCATGAGTAAGAGGGTGAGAAGATTCGAGATCACTCCTCACTAGATGACTGCAGAAAATGTGTCACAACTCAAGCCTCCTTTAGGATTTTTAATGGTGGTCAAGGCTCCATGATAGTTCCAAATGACGTGGCTATAGTTAAGTCAGATCGTGGGGGTGTACAGGGTAGTGGCCATAATGGGCCTCTGTGCCTATTTTGAGGGACGTGGGTGACGATCGTGGAGATTGTGGGCCCCATAATTATCCTTTATAAGACTCTACTTCTTCATAGGTAACCATCATCCATATCAGATCTACTGACCATAACATCTGACAGAAATGTCAACTGCTTCACTTCCACCAAACTAAAACTATGATGAACTAAGGACCTTTAGGGCTAGGTCTGCTGAGCTAACAGGTGGAGTGCTTGTCGAGCTAATTTTTTGCCATAGCAATGTTGAAAGGTTATCTTAGAGCTACACTGTTGCCTCCAGTTATCTTCTTTTCGTCGACGCTAAGATAATTAAAAACCCTTCTTACCTTGATAGATCAGGTGCTCGTGGCACGTTTTGGGCTCTGCTTAGTAAGTGGGCTCTCCAAGATAGACTCCAGCTCTAGATAATATTTGATATAGAGCCTGAAACCTATAAATCTATTTGATCCCCATATTTCCAAACAGAAATGATGTTATTATATGGAACCATAACAATGGGGGTACATCCCAATGCAAGCTTCGCCCTGGATTGAACTCCGTGCTACCCATCCACTTCTGGAGGATGCCAAGTGGTTTTGGGATTGGCCAGCAGTTCCCAAATGTTAACTCCCAGACTTGGATTTTGATGATGGCAAAATGAGTGTTGATTAGCATGTGTTTTACCTTTGATACATGTAAAGAAACTGAGCTTAACTTGATATACACATCTCCAATTGTCATCAAACTTTGCTATGATGATCACTAACCCATATTTCAGATTTGGAAAGAATGTTCAAAGTTTTTTGAGCAGGTTCAAAGAGAATGCAAAGCAAAACAGGGCTCCACCGTTTTTCACAGAACTGGGTTTCTACACAAGCTGGCTTGAGGTCGACCGCCCCATGTGAAGGAGGTCGACCGCTTTTTGCAGGAAGGTGTTTTTGGCCCTGTTTTGGTTGAGGTCGACCGCCCCATGGCTGAGGTCGACCGCTTCTGGCCGTTGGCTACTTTTTGCTCACTCGTGGACCTCTTTTAATTTAAAGGCTTGAAGTGTTGGGGCTAAGCTGGGACGTGAGCATCCTTGAAGATCTGAACCCAAGCTGGAAGATTCCATGGAGTTTCTGGAAGTTTGATGGGTGTTTGACAAAGGGGGAGGTCTGGAACGTGAGGATCTGTGAAGGCTTAAGCTGAAGCAAATGAGAACAACCTGCAACAATGTTGAAGGCCTAACAAGGAAGATTTCATCCATCTTAGCATCTCTTATTTATGCATACACGATTTCTTGAGCTTACTTGTAGATCCATTATCTAAACTTCAGATTGACTGTGTGTGTGAGGCCATAGTGTGTGTGTGAGTTGTTGGGTGCATTTCGCATCCTTGGAGTTCATGGGGACTCCGTGTTTGTGTGGTGTGTGTTGTAGCTTCTGGCCAGGCTAGTGGATCCTTCACGAGTTGTGAAGGGGTGGACGTAGATCTCACGTGGGTGAGATCGAACCACCTAAAAATTCTCTGTGCAGTGGTTTTGCTCATCCATCTCTTCTGTCCCCTTCTTGTGTTCTGCGTTTATCTAAGTTTCCAGAAAAATTCTCCTTGTCATATTAATAGTTCAGGCTTGGTCTTGCTTTGTTGGACTTGTGGTTTGCATATCAATCTGTGCTAAGTTGTGCCACTATCCATCTTTGCTCCTCTTTGTACGACATTAGCTCAACCCAACCTTGCGTGCAAACGACACTTGCAGGAATGGAAATAGGGGCTCAAGATCATCAAATCCACAATGCGAGGAGGTAGTATACCTCTCATAACGGGGCGCATTGAGGGGGTACATGAGGTTCCTCAACAATAGGCTGCTTCTCCCTTCCTCGTCGCTGGCTAGATCCTTCTCCATGTTCAAGAGAGCGGCGAGGACGATGAGCCACCTTCTTCTTTTCATCATCGAGATAGGAGGAGAGGTGGATACTTGAGGAGAGGACTTCACGCCGAGATCAAAGAGAGGAGAAGGGGAATGTGACTAGGGCTTGGGTTCTCCTGTGCACAAAGGGTTGGAGGGGAAGAGGATGGTGTGTGAGGGTGAATGGGGTGAAGTGTGTCGTTGGTAGGGATGAGAGGAAGGGGGGAAACGGCTAGGGCTTGGTGGAAGGAAGGGGAAAGTGAAAAGGTGGAAAGGGGGGTCGGTTAGATGGAGTTTTAAAAACCCCCCCCGGAAGCGGTCGACCGCCTGGGGGCGCGCGGTCGACCGCCCGCAAGCAGGGCGCCAAAGGGCGTCCTGTGAAAAGCGGTCGACCGCTCCAGGTGGAGCGGTCCACCGTTTTTCCCAGGGATGGGAAAACGGCAGTGCACAGGGTTTTTTTTTTTTTTTTTTTTTTTTTTTTTTGAGTGGGGATTCATGGGTTGTTTCAAGTGGGATTTGTTTTGAGATTTTTCAAGGAATGGTTAGGCCAAAAAGAATTCAAGAGCATTACAAAATTAGCCCTTAACACCCTCCTTGACATTTTGTTCATTTTTTCAGTTCAGAAAGATCCTTTTCAAGCAAGATAATTTTCAAGCAATGTTTCAAGATAAATTGACCACATCATTTGTGCATGCCACACACACTTTTCCTCAGCTCATGCTCACTATAGAACACATGCTCATGATCACAATGACACTATGCACATGAAGTTCCTCACATTACATGTCATTATTGTGGTAGGAAGGACATGAGTGTTACATTGTTGGATCAAAAGAAATGCTCACAAAGTCAAACTGTTTGGATTAGGAAAGACATGGTGAAACAGATGACTAACTCTCATGGACCCAAAAGCACTTGGGTACCAAAAACCCATGGATGAGAAATGATTGTTTTGCAGGTGTGTCTGAAGCAAGGACGAAGAAATGGTACCTAGACAGTGGATGTTCAAGACACATGACGGGAGATAGATCACATTTCATAATTTGCAAGCCAAAGATGGAGGTGAGGTAGCCTTTGGTGGAGATGAAAGGTAAAATCATTGGTATTGGGAACATTGGTAAGGACTCTACCAACTCTATTGAAAATGTCCTACTTGTGAAAGGTTTGAATCACAACTTGTTAAGCATAAGTCAAATGTGTGATAAAGGTTACAAGGTAGTTTTTGAATCTTCCTTTTGTGCAATTGTAGATAAAACATCCAATGAAAATAAAGTTTGTAGGACATAGAAATAGCAATGTATATACAATTGATCTTGACGAGGTGTCTACCGATGATTTTTGTTTGATGGCTAGAAGTGAGAATGATACTTGGTTGTGGCACCGCCGACTTGGACATGCTAGCTTTGGGGTATCTCCAAATTGTCTAGGCATGATCTAGTCAAAGGCTTGCCTAATTAAAGTTTGAAAGTGATAAGGTATGTGGGGCTTGTGCCAAAGGCAAACAAACACGAACATCCTTCAAACCAAAAAATATTGTTTCAACATCGCGTCCTTTGGAACTCCTACACCTAGATCTGTTTGGCCCCACAAGGACCTCAAGTCTAGGTGGTAAGAGTTATGGTTTCGTCATTGTCGATGATTTTTCGCGATACTGGGGGTTTTTTCCTTGCTCATAAGAACAATGCCTTGCATGAATTTGAAAATTTCTGTAAAAAGATCCAAAATGATAAAGGTTATTTAATTACATGCATTCAGAGTGATCATGGGAAGGAGTTTGAGAATATGGAGTTCGATGCCTTTTGCAATGAACATGGGTACACTCATCATTTTTCTTCTCCTAGGACACCCAACACAAACGGAGTCGTGGAGAGGAAGAACCGTACCCTGTGGATATGGCAAGGACGATGCTCAGTGAGAACAACCTACCAAGATATTTTTGGGCGGAGGCGGTAAGCACAGCTTGTTACATTGTCAACCGCGCGATGATTCGGCCCATACTCAAAAAGACCCCATACGAGCTGTTCAAGGGAAAGAAGCCAACAATTGCTCATCTCAGGCCATTTGGCTGTCGTTGCTTCCCCTTAACAATGGTAAGAAAGATCTTGGTAAGTTTGATGCTCGAAGTGATGAAGGTATTTTCCTGGATACTCTTCTAACTCAAGAGCTTATCGAGTATTTAATAAAAAGAATTGGTTGTTGAGGAAAGTCCTCATGTCATTTTCGATGAATCTAATGACTTTTTGGATGAAAGGAAATGTGATGAGGATGAAACTAATCACTCTCATTCTAAGGAAAGCCAAGCTCACAAGACAAGGAAAAGATGTCATTCCTCCAGAAATTGATGTGCAAATCAACTTGGATGATCCAACGCAAGACTACAATGCAACTCAAGGTGATCCAAGCATAGAAACACTTCAAGAGCAAGAAAGGACATACACTGAGTTACCAAGAGCTTGGAAGATAATGAAAAGCCATCCAGCCGAAAACATTCTTGGTGAACCATCAGAAGGTATGAGAACAAGGTCCTCCCACAGACAGGTAATGGAACAAGATTACAGCTTTAATTTCTCAATTGAGCCAAAATGCATTGAAGAAGCTCTTCAAGATAACTCTTGGATTTTGGCAATGCATGAAGAGTTACACCAATTCAAAAGAACAGTCCATCAACCTAATCCATCACATCCAGTTCAACACATAAATAAGTCCAAACTAGGACCTAAAGACACCTTACCTACTCTACATGCTGTGCTCATACATTAAGGCCCACACAATCAAGCACGCATGCAAACATACATAACTAGATAGGTAGATAAACATACATAACTAGATAGTAGTTTATCTACTATCTAGTATGTTAGGTTTTTGCATGCGTGCTTGATTGTGTGGGCCTTAATGTATGAGCACAGCATGTAGAGTAGGTAAGGTGTCTTTAGGTCCTAGGTTTGGACTTATATGTGTTTGAACTGTGATGATGGATTAGGTTGATGGACTGTTCTTTTGAAATGGTTTATATGCACATCATCTCTTGATTGTCTCTTTTAATTCACTGTTTTGCAAGTTCAAGCTTGGATTTTGTCGGTGCTCTCATGATCATGAACCATGCGTTCATTTTTTCCTTTTAGACCTCTGTTTTCACTTTTTAAACTTCTTTTTTCATACAGGTTCTCATATGCAATTTCCCATTGGTCATTAGAAATAGAGATTGTTTCAGAATTTACCTCAAGTGATTCTTCTTCTTGAGCCTCAAGCAAACACTAGGCTCGTTGTTTTCTCTTCACTTGAAGTTTCCTCGTCCTCATCGCTCCATGTTGCGATCATAGCCTTCGGCTTCCTTCTTGTATTTTTCTTGAATTTCTTGTGTAGTTCCGGACACTCTCCTCTCATGTGCCCGGCTTTTTGCACTCATAGCAGATAATTTCTTCCTTCTTGCTTGACTCCCCCTTGCTTGGAGAGTTCTTCTTCATTTGCTTCCTGTAGGGTTGTGAGCCTCTTCTCTTCTTCTTGAAGAATTTTCTAACTTGTCTTGTGATCATAGCAATGTCATCTTCATCAGCATCCTCTGACTCTCCTCTGTACTTGATTCTTTAGAGCAAGATCCAACCTTCAAGGCAAGTGTCTTCTTCTTTTTGGATTCATCCTCATTTCTCTTCATATTGATTTCATAGGTCATCAACGATCCTATGAGTTCTTCTAAAGTTAAGTTGTCAAATCCTTTGAATCCTCTATGACAGTCGCTTTGGTGTGCCACGCGGTGACAGTGACCCAACACTTTCCTCACCAACTCAGTGTTTGAGTATTCTTGCCAAGACCTTTCAGTCCATTTGTTATCTCAGTGAGACGAGCGAACATTTCCGAGATTGTCTCATCTGACTTCATTTTAACAGCTCATAGCATGTACCAACAGATTTGCTTTGGTCTCCTTTACTTCGGATGTTCCTTCATAGATAAGCTTCAGTTGGTCCCACATTTCTTTCCCTGATGTGCACATTGAAACACGTGAATATTCATTAGGATGTAGCGCACATTGCATGATATTCATAGCATTGAAGTTAATGCATGATTTCTTGATCTGTTCCTCTGTCCATTTTTCTTCATCTCTGGGCAACGGATAAGGGCCTTTATCCACCACTTTCCACACCTCATATTCTTGAGATCTCAGGAAAACATACATCCTATTTTTCCAATAGGGGTAGTTTGTTCCATCAAAAAATGGAGGGCGGTGGATAGAGTGTCCCTCTGGGATCAAACCTCTATTTGCCATAACTAGGATCTCTCAAGGTCGTTAGACCACAAATAAATAGAGCCTTAGCTCTGATACCAATTGAAAGCCCGATAGTATGGCAACCAAGAGGGGGGTGAATGAGTTTGCCCAACAATTCGTTTGAGCAACTCCCCAGATTAAATCCACAGCACAAGACAGTCCCAAGAGGAGCAAAGATGGATAGTGGCACAACTTAGCACAGATTGATATGCAAACCACAAGTCCACAAAGCAAGACCAAGCCTGAACTATTAATATGACAAGGAGAATTTTTGGAACTAAGTTAATGCAAATATGTTCCCGCCATTTCAGCGGTGTTCATCATATCATCACTACCATTATTTATCCGAAGGCAGGGAGCAAGGATGAAGTGACAAATGTGCATCGCTTTCTGTTTGCCACTATATTCAATGGTATTCAGTTAATCTTCCTAGTCTCATGCTTGAACTACTACTTATTTGCAAGAAGCAGTTCAAAAGAAAGCTTCCTTATGCTGTTTTCTCACAAAGGTTTTCATCTATCATAAGATTGATCTCTCCAATGAGGTTCAGGAACATCTTCTCCCAAGTTCTATTACAATAAAAATTTTCTGGAGAAATTATGAAGTATCAGATTGAAGGAAATCAGATTAGAAGGCAAATGGGTTCTGCTCATCAAGATATATGGAAGATGAAGATGATGGCGATGATGAAGACGCCACTCATGTTGAGCATGCAGAGGCAGAATTTTCTGCAATGCCTGAAGATATTCCCATGGAGAGTAATGCAGAGCAGTCAATTTCTATGAGCCTCTCCGACTGTTCACCCTGACAGATTTGAAGAAAGGTTGAATAACTTAGAGGGTCGATTTTCATTCCTTGGAGATCAACATGGGGAATATGGCTATGAACATAAACCAAATCCGCCAAGAACACATGTTCAGAATTTCCTTCTCCAAGAAATCAAGAGTTTTGCTTAAGACAAACCCGCCAAACCCCTCCTGGAAATTGAACTCATTATCCTCATGGCTTTGTAATGATCAATGCATTTTCTTACTCCCTTCGTACTTTTCACTACAACCTCTATTTGATGATGTCAAAAAGGGGGAGTAGTTTATCTACCTATCTAGTTTATGTATGTTTTGCATGCGTGCTTGATTGTGTGGGCCTTAATGTATGAGCACAGCATGTAGAGTAGGTAAGGTGTCTTTAGGTCCTAGGTTTGGACTTATTTATGTGTTTGAACTGTGATGATGGATTAGGTTGATGGACTGTTCTTTTGAAATGGTTATTATGGCACATCATCTCTTGATCACTTGATGGTCTTTTGTTCTGGTTTGACACCTGTTGATGGCTTGATGTGAATTTCTTTTTGCGAAGGAAATGTGGATATGTTGAGATCCTTTTTTGTTGAGCTAATATGAATATCATTTCAATACTTGTGGATATTGATTCAACTCTCTTGCATACAATTGTGAATATCCATTTGATTCCTTTCTAGATAGATCATGCTATTTTGTCATCATCAAAAAGGGGGAGATTGTTACTCCCAGACTTGGATTTTGATGATGGCAAAATGAGTGTTGATTAGCATGTGTTTTACCTTTGATACATGTAAAGAAACTGAGCTTAACTTGATATACACATCTCCAATTGTCATCAAACTTTGCTATGATGATCACAACCCATATTCAGATTTGGAAAGAATGTTCAAAGTTTTTTGAGCAGTTCAAAGAGAATGCAAAGCAAAACAGGGGCTCCACCGTTTTTCACAGAACTGGGTTTCTACACAGCTGGCTTGAGGTCGACCGCCCCATGTGAAGAGGTCGACCGCTTTTGCAGGAAGGTGATTTTTGGCCCTGTTT
Organism: Colocasia esculenta; assembly: GCA_014218235.1. Lineage (NCBI taxonomy): Eukaryota > Viridiplantae > Streptophyta > Magnoliopsida > Alismatales > Araceae > Colocasia > Colocasia esculenta. The sequence continues at coordinate 6,280,635 of CM024754.1, read as the reverse complement.
TGGTTGAGGTCGACCGCCCCATGGCTGAGGTCGACCGCTTCTGGCCGTTGGCTACTTTTTGCTCACTCGTGGGACCTCTTTTAATTTAAAGGCTTGAAGTGTTGGGGCTAAGCTGGGACGTGAGCATCCTTGAAGATCTGAACCCAAGCTGGAAGATCCATGGAGTTTCTGGAAGTTTGATGGGTGTTTGACAAAGGGGGAGGTCTGGAACGTGAGGATCTGTGAAGGCTTCAAGCTGAAGCAAATGAGAACAACCTGCAACAATGTTGAAGGCCTAACAAGGAAGATTTCATCCATCTTAGCATCTCTTATTTATGCATACACGATTTCTTGAGCTTACTTGTAGATCCATTATCTAAACTTCAGATTGACTGTGTGTGTGAGGCCATAGTGTGTGTGTGAGTTGTTGGGTGCATTTCGCATCCTTGGAGTTCATGGGGACTCCGTGTTTGTGTGTGTGTGTGTTGTAGCTTCTGGCCAGGCTAGTGGATCCTTCACGAGTTGTGAAGGGGTGGACGTAGATCTCACGTGGGTGAGATCGAACCACCTAAAAATTCTCTGTGCAGTGGTTTGCTCATCCATCTCTTCTGTCCCCTTCTTGTGTTCTGCGTTTATCTAAGTTTCCAGAAATTCTCCTTGTCATATTAATAGTTCAGGCTTGGTCTTGCTTTGTTGGACTTGTGGTTTGCATATCAATCTGTGCTAAGTTGTGCCACTATCCATCTTTGCTCCTCTTTGGGACTGTCTTGTGCTGTGGATTTAATCTGGGGAGTTGCTCAAACGAATTTTGGGCAAACTCAATTCACACCCCCCTCTTGGTTTGCCATACTATCGGGCTTTCACCAAAGATGATAACTGATCAATTACTTGCCTTTGCGAGCATCTATTTGTGGATATGAGAGAGCGTTGGATGTTAAGAGCTCAGTTCTTGTTGCTCGTTCTCGAAGATGTTATTAGACATTAATGTATGAAAATTACTGCAAAGCCCCGTCGTTGGGAGAACATCACCACAAGAAAATGCGGCGTTTTCTGACGGATGCTTTCCGTCGGAAATCCGTCGGTAATCCGTCGAAACTCCGTTTTCGACAGCTTTCCGTCAGAAACTTGTCGGAAATAGCCGTCGGAAATATTGGTCAGAAAATTAATGACGGAAAAGAATTTCGTCGAAATCCGTCGGAAACTCCGACTATTGCGTCGGAAAGCAGTCAGAAATCGATCGGAAATCTGTATTTCCGACGGATATTCCGACGGACAAATTCCGTCGGAAATATCCGTCGATAAAACCGCTTTTTCTAGTAGTGAATGTATTATGCGCAATTTAACATCTCTAAGGTAAATCCATTACCAATGCTTCGAGATGATGGTCATGATATTGGACAACTTCCATATCCTCTTACGGCCAGATTCAGGTTTTTCTTCTACTGTACTCCTCACCCCCATGATCCCCCCCCCCCCCCCCCCCCCCCCCCGTCCCTCGCTCGCATGCCTAGAAGTATCGGAATCTCTATCATGCTTCTGACTTATATGAAGAAATGTAAAGCACTAAAAAACCTATATATACATTGGAGGGTTCTATGAACTCTCCACGAGCACCGTTTACCATTCCCAAAAGCCCCTTCGCAATGGCCCATCCAGTGTGTCCATAAAGACCCACCATGATTCTCAACGAGGCCGCTCGAAAGATTGATTCAAATTAGTAGGGAAGTCAACTACAAAGATAAAGGAAATGGGATATTGTGGAAGTCCCAGCCCTGAAATTGTGGGCCACATAGGTCCAATTTCACAACTGCTGAGCTACAGCGTTACACTATGAATAATTAAATGAGATATTCAAAACTATAATAATTACTGTAGAATTAAGCTTATGAATCACATTATAAAACTTTGGAAAGAGTAATCAAGAAACGAATGCGATGTACGGATGACTACGATATCAAAAAATCAGTTTGGTTTTATGCCAAGTAGATCTACTACAAAAGCTATTTTCATATGACAGCAGTTAATAGATAAGTATAGAGAGATGAGAAGAGATTTATATATATTTTTTGTTGATTTGAAGAAGGCATATGATCGAGTACCGAGAGATTTGATTTGGTGGATATTAACAAAGAAGAAAGTTTCTCAAGGATATGTTGACTTGATCCAGAATATATACGAGAGTGCCACTACTAGTGTGAGAACTATTGCTAAAGAGACTTGTGATTTTCGGTCACAATAGTTTGCATCAAGGTCCTACTCTAAGCCCGTATCTCTTTGCTCTAGTTATAGACGATATAATTAAGCAATTGCATGATGATATCCATTGATGTATGCTATTTGCAGATGATTTGTCTTCATTGATGAGAGTATTGATGGTTTAAATGTTAAGTTAGAAACTTGGAGACATGTCTTGAAATCTAAAGGTTTTAAAATCAGTAAGAGTACGTTAGAGTTTATTTATTATAATTATAATAATAAGAGGGTGTTCAGGAAGAATGATCAAATTGATGACAAGACATTCCTAAGAGTAGTAGCTTTCGATACTTAAGGTCTATCATCCAAGAGAATGGAGAGATTTATGATGATGTGGCACACAAGATTAGACAGTTGCAAAATGGAGAAGTGCATCAGGAGTCCATTGCGATCGTCGTTTACTAGTGAAACTTAAGAAAAGTTTTATAGAACGGCAGTGAGATCTGTTTTATTGTATGGTAACCGAGTGTTGGATAGTACGAAAGGAATACATTAACAAAATGTGTGTGGCGAAGATGAGGATGCTGAGATGGATGTGTGATAAGACTATGAAAGATAATATTAGGAATGAACGCTTCCGTGAGGATTTAGGGATAGCTCCAATTGATAAAAAAAAATGAGAGAAAATAGACTTAAGTGGTTTGGACACGTACATCGTTGCCCTAACACGGCGCCGATTAAAAGATATGACAAAATCTTAGTGGATACAGTAAAAGAGGAAGGGGAAGACCTAAATGGATGATGTTGATGTTATTAGGAAGACTTAGATTTCTTGAGTTTAAACATGTCTATAGCACTTGATAGAATTTTTTTGCGGAAAAAATTCATGTAGCCGACCCCAAATAATGGGATAAGGCTCTGGTGACGATGATGAGCTGCAACGTTACAACTATATTATATCATATATATATATATATATTGTTATGTAGGTTCATCTAGTCTCTTGAACTGTACAATATGTCTTTTGTGGAGACTAAAGAAGTGCGTCTAAATCTTAACTACTTAGAATTTTTGAGAAATCTTTTTATAAATTGACAGATTTAGATATTGAATTCCTCCTATCTAATATAAACTGAGCCTCCAACCAACCGGATCTCTCTTGATGTCTATATATATAGAGAGAAAGATTTATTGCACTTATATATTGTACTTTAAGTGTAATATGACTAGACAATAATTCATGTGGCACCCCTCACATGAGAAATGATAAGTGAAAATCTAATTGTTAGATGCCACATGAATTTGTTACCTAGTCATATTACACTTAAAATGTAATATGCAAGTGTATAAATATATATATATATATATATTATATAATATATATATATATATAATATATATATGATGATGATGATGACTCAACTTTCCCCACTCAAATAAAATTGTTACCATCCTAAATGTGAAGTACAGCCTTTCAAGGGTGAGTTTCCACGATGCAGTAAGGCATGGCTGGTACACACTGTGCACTATGGGCAGCATCTGCATACTGCCTCTTTTGCGAGAATGCTCATGTCCTAATCGCGATATATATGATTCCTCTTTGAGTGGGAAACACATGGCTTTTATGCGCTCCTATCAGAAGAAAAGGTTGGCTTCGTGGGGGATGACAACGAGCCCTGCTGGTCAAGTCCATCTCATCCTTACACGGCCATTATTATAGAACTTGTGGGGGCCGGACAAAGAAGATCTCACAAAGTTACGGGACCTTCTCTAGTTTCTAATTTTTTTAATTTTTTTTCTTATCCCTCAAAGCTTATGTCAATTCAACGTCGACGGGCCGATTTTACGACATTTGTTGTACATCATGGTGATTCATAAGTACGTATCTAAGTACCTTAAAGACTCTCAGGTAATCTACTCAACTTAACTAGAGGGTTTCAAGGCTTTAGAGTATCGACTGCGGAAGTGGTTGTTCGGTGGTCCACTTTTATTTTTTCCCAAAATATATTTTTGGTAAAGGTCCTATTAAGCTATATGTCCGTACACAATCCAGTCATCGATCACATAACGTTAAATTTTTTTTTTTAAATGATCATGTACTTTAGTTGATGGCATATGACTTCCTTCTCTTTAGGCACATTAAAAACTGTATTTTTCTGCCCTCTTATAATTTTTATATGAACAACACACTTGGATATAACTCTTTGTCAAAAGATTGTTAAAAAATGAGGAAAGGGCTTCCCCTCTTAGCCACGACACCGTGGACCAAGTCTTTGTCCTCTCATAAATATTTGACCCGGCCTGATCGGCCCATATTCTCTTGGATTGGTCCCCTTTACGTCTTATTTTACAGCCCAATCCGGCCCAACCCAGTCCGTCCCCACTTGAATAATGTGAGTGAGCTTGGCACCAATTACACGGGAGCATATGATCTTTTGCCACGTCTACCGTACAAAGTTTTTGGTAGGTAAATGGGACCGTAGAAGCCACAAAATTTAGTGTCCTACTTTGATACTACGTAAAAAAATCACAAAATCTAAGTGAGAGGCTATAAGACCCCAGATATATAAGTATTAATTAGGGATGTTTGATATTAAGATAGATCAAGAACAGAATGAGATTTTACTTAGTTTTTCCAATATGAGACACTTCCGTACGGTTCTCCTTTAATGGGACCAAAATTTAAAGCTAAATCAATAAGATGTACTTGAAAATTATGATACCTAATGATAGGGGCCATCTTTATGCATGTTTACGAGAATGAAATATTTATAATTACACAAGACGGGAAGGAAAAAAAAAAAACACAAGACGGGAAGAAAATATTTGAGTAATTAACCTCCATAAAAAGGTGGTGAAGCTGCAGAGGTACATCACCAGACATATACATCAGATGATGCTGGACCAAGCTCCGTACTGAGATGACAGAGCTCCTCAGCGCCACTTTTGGTACACCATTTTTTGCTCCACACTTTTTTAAAATATTATAAAAAGAAAAAAAATAAAACCTTTTCTATTATTATAAGAAAGAAAATTTTATTGGGAATGAATAAATAACCCTAAGAGGATGTGACATTCTCTCATGGTTGACTAAGATTATCCTATTTTTAACTAAAATAAACCAACCTACCTATTCTCAATAAAATTTTAATAAAATTTATTCTTCTTTATAATAAAAAAGTTTATTTTTTAATTTTATAATATTTTTAAAAAATATGGAACAAAAAGTGGTGCAGATGTCTGTCCGTACTGAGATGGCTCCCGGGAAAGAGCAAGCCCCGTGGATCCAAGCTTTACACGGCTAGATATTGGACAGTGCGTGGTGGTCACGTGCAGACATGGACGCACCGGAGAGAAGACAACACCTCCCCCGGCCCGCCAAGGCAGGACCAGAGAGAGGTCCCCCGCACATCACACAGTGTATCCACCCCGCAGGAGAGCTAAGTGCTGAGAAAGGCGGTGCAGACGCTGCAGCAACCGGTGGTGTACGCGCGAGCCGCCGCTCGGGCGGGTGTGCGTTTCCTAATCCGACAGTGCGTTCCTGACGAGTGGCGCTGCTCCGCGGGAAAGAAGTCCAGGGAGACACCGTGAAACCTGTCTGCTAGCTACGGTCCCTCCGCCCGTTGCTCGTTCGTCAAGCGTGTAGCTAGCTGTGGATAGAGGTGGATCCATATGAAGGTAGAGATCGATGGTGAGCACAGCCGAGCAAGTGGGGAAGCATCGCAGAAAGGGAGGCCGTGTTCATCAGTAGATCTGAGCTTTCTCGACATGGGAACTGTCCCAATTAAGTTGTTCACGTGGACATCCAAATGATCATTCGGGCTGGGGTTTCTCTTATATCCTTGCTTCTAAACAAAGCCGAAAGCATAGTGGCTGTGATAGCCGCGATCGGCCTGCTCTAGCTAGCTTCTGGTTAGATTCTGGGTTCCAGAAATGGACTCGATATATCGGGGTTAATTAGGTTTTTTTGGACATATGAACAGCTGTTGCGTTGGCAGGGTCGTCTGGGTTTCCTGCTGGGGTCTGGTGATTCCCAGTTGCCATGGCGGTGAAACCTTCGGCTGCAGACGGACATGCCGTGGTAGGGGAGAGGAAGGCTCAGCTCTTCCCGTCCCCCCCCCCCCCCCCCCCTCCTAGTCACATGAACGGGCAATGAATCGGGGCTTTGTATTGCACTGTACTCGCCGACAGGCGAACATTATTGTGGCCAGGCCGTCGACTCCTTCCCCCGGACGTTGCTGGCCCTAGTCGTACTGCGGGAGCATCATTGCAGCGAGTACTTCATCTGTCCATGGCATAAACGGAGCGCCATGCCACCTCTCTCTCTCTCTCTCTCTCTCTCTCTCTCTCTCTCTCGTTCCAGAGCCGCGCGCGAACCCCCTCCCATCAATGTGGGCACACGAAGACGCACGTTTGACAGCTCGGAGATGTCCAAACTCCACCTGTGTTGTGTTATTTTTCTCACGGACAGCGAGTGGAGGACCCTGATTTGGTCGATTGGTTAGAACTTTTATTTGAAGGTAGGAGATTTTGAGTTCGATTCTCTGAAGTAGGAGTTTATCTGATCTATATATAATTTTTGAACTGTGAATGTCTAGAATTTTTTAATGAAATAGGATAATATGGATGCACACAAATTATGAACTCTCGAATTGCTCATGACAACTAATTTCTGAACTAACATAAACTCCAGAGCGAGAGTTTCTCGTTACCAAAACAACAAGAGGTGATCAATTGTGTTGCATGCACCGGTGTTCTTCAATGGGGTTTTTGGCACCCCAAAAAAAAAAGAAAAAACAACAAAAAAATGGGTTGATGTATTTTTTAGCGAAGTTGGCCAGATCAATTGTGTTGCATGCACCAGTGTTCTTCAATGGGGTTTTGTCCCCCTCCCCTAAAAAAAAATAATAGAGAGTGGGTTGATGCATTTTAGAGCAAAGTTGGCTAAACTTGTGATCAGACCCCACCAGTTAATTCATAATACAGTTCGTACGTAGTAGAACAACCATATAATAATAAAATTAATATTATTACATATTAAATTAGACTGGCCGTATTAAGATTGCAAGGTCCCAACACGATATGAAGTACTGACCAGTATGGTTCAGTACGCTGAACTAGGCCTTGGAGAACATTAATAAAAAGGAAATTCTGGTCTTAATTACAATAGTTTTAATTCTCTCCTATTTAAAAAAGGTCTAGATATGCTGATCATATATATTAATAAAACTCTCTACCTGTGACTCGTAAGTAGAGTAAAATTCAAAACTTTATGTAGTATATACCTGGGAATCAGGTGTTGAAATCTATAGAGTCTTAATTTGCCCCTTCACCACCTTATCTAGATTCCAAAATGCATACCATCTTTATTTTGATAAACTCTCTCCTCAAGCCTTCCCGAATGATGTCTAATAAGGAGTCCAGATCGTCTCGGCCCCTGCAGGAAGAGGGCCGGTCAGTACAAGGGAGGGAGGTTGAGATTGTTTGGGCTTTTTTTTTTTTTTTTTTACCCAGGGGTTTAACTTACATATGGACAAGTGTTTAATTTGGGGTTAAAACCCCTGGGTAAAATGGAAAAAAACCCAAAGATAAAAAAAAAAAAAATCGAACAACCCCAACCCCGCCGTGTATTGACCGGCCCCCTCCTGCATGGGGTCGAGACGATCAGCTCTCCTTAATAAGGGCGGACAAGCTTTTAGGTAAGTAGGTGCCGTCTTTTCATGGAGGGATATAGGTGTCTTCTCTTCCTTGTTTTAACTTGGGCGGACACAGTGGTTAACTCCTAAGGTGTTGATTTGTATACACCACTGATTTAGGAAGGAGAGAACAAAATGGAAGAGGAAGTGGCTCTACGGTTTGCAAACTTCCCTTCGTTTTCTGGCCTTTCAAGTTGATACCAATTTAAGTTTGTCGTTTGACGAAATATCTTAGAATATAAGTTGCCCAAAATTATTCAATCATCAACTCACCGGAAGACCTTCAACTGTTAAGCGGATCAACTAGCTAGATGCAATGAAATGACAAGCTGGTTATCCTCATCAGGAATCTAATCATTTCGACATTTTAATAATTGCAATAAAAGTAATAATATAATTCGTATTGTCATTTCTATGTGAATCAAATATTTTATTTTATATTGTATAATCTTCACATTAACCGATCACTTGAAATTTAAACAAATGATACGAATTTCATTGCACCTTTTGAATGTAAATATAAGAGAAATGATTAATGTTTATCCGGAGTGAGTCTATTTTTGATGGGCATACACCTAGAGGACCGCAGGTATCTATCTAATTGGTGGTACAAAATCAAATTTAAAAAAAAAATATTTGATATTCGGTTGAAATATTTGATTATTTGTATTCGTAATATAATGAATGTAAGTTATACTGCTAATATAATAGTAATTATTCACTTGTATCTAATCTTGAACATATAGTTGAATATTTTTAGTCAAATATTAATATTTCTCACCTCTAAATACGGTGGTTATTAGTGTCGGGGAGAAGCAAGGCAAGGCTATCATTCGTACATAAATGGCAACAAGAAGCTATTCGGGACACTTCTTGCCAGCTTATAACACGGGGAAGAATGTAGTGATGAAAATACGACGTAACACAAAATATACATATATAAACATAAACAAAGACAACTTTCCCAATCTTACGTGCCAGTGTGCTTGCACTATGAAAATCTCACATAAATTACTATTATTTCTCAATTGTAGTTATATATATATATGAATGATATATAGGGTCTCTGATTTTATGAATTTTAATGGATTCAACTCAAACTTAACAGTATGATCAAGAGAAGGCAAAAAGAGAAGAAGATAAGAGTCTAAAACGATCACTACTAGAAAAAGTGATTTTACCGACAGATATTTCCGACGGATTTGTCCGTCGGAATATCCGTCGGAAATATCGATTTTCGACTGATTTCTGACTGATTTCCGACGCAATAATCGGAGTTTCCGACAGATTTCCGACGAAATTTTTTTCCGTCGGTAATTTTCTGACCAACTATTTCCGACGACTATTTCCGACAAGTTTTTGACGGATTACCGTCGGAACCGGAGTTTTCGACGGATTACCGACGAATTTTCGACGAAAAACATCCGTCGAAAACGCCGCATTTTCTTGTGGTGGACTTAATCTCATGATCAGATGCATGTCACATTTTTTCCTACCTCTAACTACTTTCAAAAGAAGGTCAACGGGTGCAGCAAAAACAGAGGACATGTATCAAGTAAAACATTACCTCATGCCTCTCTCCACTCAAAACTCTTTGTTCTAATCTTCGAGTTGAATTTAGTCGAGTATTATTTTATCTTCAGAGAATTAAACTTTGAAATATCTTTTAAAAATTGACTTTTTAATAGGTCAAATGACACAGTGATAATCTTTATATAAAATCTTCTTCCACATCTTCATCGTCTAAACTCTAATCTAATTAGGTCTATCAAAAACTTGGCCACCCTCTATCATTCTCTATGTCGGACTGACCTCATCATGTGGCTGCTTTTCATGTCGTTCTGGTCTAGTGAAGTTGTTGGGAGGAAAAGTACGTACTTGAATTCCTAAAAGAGATCGGGAAGAATTCTAAGGAAAGGGAACTGAAAACTCTCTCCAGATCGATCAACTTGCTCTACCTAGACAACAACTTTGTGAGGGAGCTTAATCGAAGTGTAGAGAGATGAATCCATCCTTGATATATAATATATATATGGGTCATTGAAACGTACCTACCCATTGGAGGCCTGGGGCCGGGGTGGACCCACAGGATACGATAGCATCGATTTGATCGGGCAGGTGCGGACGAGCTGAGAAGCCACGGCGGCCCCATCACCCACCCCCCATCAAGACGCGCGCCGGGCCCAACCCATTGAAAGGGAAAGGAAACTGCCCATCACCACCCCCTCGCCCTCCGGACCACCTCTGCATTCTAATGGTAGTAATAGTTGGCAATGTGCTTTTCCCACATAAATATCAACATCAGCCCAGCACCTCATCTCTCTCTCTCTCTCTCTCTCTCTCTCTCTCTCTCTCTCTCTCTCTCTCTCTCTCTCTCTCTCTCTCTCTTAGTTGGCAACGTGCTTTTCCCCACATAAATATCAACATCAACCCAACACCCCATCTCTCTCTCTCACACACACACACGATTGCACATAACTTCTCTTGTGTCTCTCTCCCTCTCTCAACACACACATGTGCACATGACTTTGAAATCTCTCACACACTCACATTATGTCATTATAAGATATATAGTTCTCTCTCTCTCTCTCTCTCTCACACACACACACACACACGCACATAAGATAGTTCACTCTCTCACACCGTACGTGTTTGGACATCTCTCTCCCTCACACACACCAAAGATAGTTCTCTCTCTCTCTCTCTCGGACAAAGGAACAATTAAATGCTCCAATATTATACTGTTCAAAACAAATTACATATGATATGGCAACAATAATATGGCGACTAGCTCTAAGACTTTTAATTAACACTCTCTCTCACAATGCACATGCACACAGCTTTTTTTAGTCTCACTCTCTCTCTTTCCTCGCATAAAGTTTTGAGAGTGTGAAAGTGAATGCAACCGTCACCCTCGCCGGTTTCTCCCTTTTCTTCCCCTTGATCAGGAAGCTCTTTTGGAACAGAAGAAGCTCTCTACCACCAAGTGGGGCAGTGTCTCTCTTCTGATTCATGAGCAGTGGCGAATTTAGAATTTTCGTTCAGTAGATATTTTTAAGATATATTTTTTTGATTCAGTGAGGTCACTAATGATGAAATTTTACATCACTGATAAAATTTTTCAATTCAGTGGAGTCACAGAACCCCACTAATTCTAAAGTGGCTCTGCCACTGTTCATGAGGGAGCTAGCATAGGGCAAAATATTCTATGTTTATTTCTTTGGATGCCTTAGAATATTCCTACTCTTACATTCATCATTATTTACTCTATATTTTTTTCTAAATAATATCGAGTACTGGATTCTTTTTAAACTTTGGTGGATAAAATTGGCAACATGCGAGTTAATGTGCAATTAGTACTCCACCTCTACAACGAGAGAGTAAGAGAAGAACAAGAAAGTCGATGACGATTTTGTTTCTTTCTTCTCTAACATCGATTTGCAATGTGAAAATAAACTAATCTAATTGACTCTTTTTTAGACAATTGCAGTATATGTTGTGAGAATTTTCTTAAATTAGTTTCTTCATGGAAATTAACCAAAAAGACACGAATGTTTAGGCTAACACACAACATTGATGAAATGATACATTCATGAAAAATTAATCATATGTCGTCATTTGCCTTCTCGGGTAAGATTGACCAATGATAGCAAGATGGGACTCTCACATATATTGTAAATGTTCTGCAGGGAATACTATCAAATTACAATAAAAATGGAGAAAATCAAATTATGAAGAAATTCAACGTAGTTAACATTAACTCCTGGCATCAGCAGAAGCCGGAGATAGAAATAATGTTGGTCTAAGAAAGTAGTAGCATCTTCTTCTAAGGTGATGGACTTCTGAGTGTAAATACTACAAATTAATTAATCGGGCAAATAATGCTTCCTATTAAGGCTGTCAATGGATCGGACTCGAGTCTTGCTTAAGTGAGTCCGACTCAAGTCTGACTCATCAATATACAAATTCAAACACAAATTATGTCGGGTTGGGTTGGACGGATCCGACATTTTTACAAAAATGTAAAGTCCGACTAAGGTTGACATATCCTGAATAATTAAAATAAAATAATAATAAAAATAATATATTTAATAATAAAAATATATAAATTAATTAGGAGTCTCTGACTATAATAAAGAGGTCCCTACTGTAACATAGTTTAACATATACTGTAACAAGGGATAACACTTACTATAATGAGTTACAACTCTCTCAGAGATTAGAAAGTAAATCAAACATTTGATAGGAACTCCTAATTATTTTTTCTATAAATTTATAATCTCACTCAATTAAGTAGATTTTTGATGTTAATTAATTAATTTATTTGAAAAGAAAATTTTTAAATTTTAAGTAAAATAGTATAATTTTAACTAAATGATATTTAAGTTTTAAAAAGATAAAAAAGAAAAGAGAATTGATCGAGCTGACCCCTTCCGCAAATCTCAAAACTCGAATCCAATCCGTGGATCTAGTCAAGTTGGATTTTTAGATCCGATAAAAATTTATGGGTCGAATAGAATCTTGCAGCTCGTCCAAAATTGAGCTACTCGGCTCATTAACAGTCCTACTTCCTATCATTTGCGATGTGTTATCAGTTTAACCTGAGGTAAGAAATTCGCTTGTTTCTTTTAGACACGTACATATTCTTCTTGTTTCGTTCCATATAAAGGCAAATAAGTACTTTGATGCGGGATCATGTCCTCCGGCTTCATTTCTAGATGGAAAACGAAAAGCCGTAAGGCCACCAGAGGGGACTGGGTGATTCAGAAAGGAGAATAAAGAAGAACAAGCATGAAAGCAAATGTCCAGTGTGTTCTAACCATGCATGCTATCCAGATTGAAATACATTTTGTTTTGTTTTGTTTTGTTTTGTTTTTTTTTACTTTTTGTGTGTACTAATGTGTCATTTGTATACATTAATAGACTATTTGTGTGTATTATTTTAAAGTAAAAAAAAAACCAAAGTGCATTTAATACTGGAGGGGTCCGTCCTCTCCACGTGGCGCGCAGGTGGAGGGGCGCGGCCCTTCCACGTTGGCTACGCTCCCGGCACTGCCAGGAGCGTAACATTACTCATTATTAATTGGGTGGAATTTTCTCTTCCAACTATGAAAGTCTTTAATAATTGTGCCAGTGAACGTACGTAGTACCTCCAAATTGCAGATATTGTTAAGTCCAATAATAAATTGATGAAGCCAGTCCTGTGCACACAAGGATTAATTGTTATAGATTGACTTCGAGGGATCTGAGATGATGAGGAACTTGGATCTATTATTTCTCAATTGTAGTTTAAGAAGTCAAGTAGATGTTGATGCCGATGTTGTCCTGTCTATAAGAAGTCAAGTAGTCTAGGAAGGGGTTTTCGGCGTCGATCATCTAACACTCAAATTAGAAGTCGGCTCTGAGAAGGGAGTTGAGGGAAAGCAAACTATGCAGTTGAAAGAGAAAGGGGAGCACAAGTTGAGTCGAGATCTCTAACTAATATTTGTAACCTAGTTTTTTTACTTGTGACGAAAGGAATTATTTTTATAGGTAAAGAATTGTAAGTCAGTTGGGACTCTATATTATGGACAAATCGAGAGTCTTTTAAGTGCTTGATTTCTCAACTAGAACCTCTAGCCGTAGTCAAGGATAGTTTCGTACGTTGTTAGGTCTACTTATGTGGAGGAAGAGTCAACGTAGAAAAATCTCAAATTTTGTCGTCGAATGAATTACTCAGATTAGTCGTAGTCAGACTCTAACTATTGCTGAACGTGCTAAAGCTGAGAATATTTTCATACTTGGATTTACTTTTCATTCTGAAACATCTGAAATAGATTCAAATGCAGAAGAAATGGAGAGATGCTCTCGTCGACCGGGTCTACGTCCTCAAGCTGTTCTCCGGCGAACTCATTCCTAAGATAGATCATCTTTAGAGTTTTAGCTATCTCTTACCCGGGTTATCTTTGCTGAGTTGGGCTACTGTCTATGTTTGTCTCCTTTTCAATCTATCAATAAAATCGGCCATCTTTGGCCTTAATATATATAAAAAAAAAATCGTCGACTCTAACTATTGATACGTGTCCTAATTCGAATCGACCTCTTCTCAGCTGCCTCTCTTCCTAGATTGACGTCATCTAAATGAGCCAAAAGCATCCAACGGGTCTAAATCAAGCTAGGCTGAGATCAGGTAACTATAAAGGGATTACATTTGCTTGCTCTCTAGCTACGTGGTTAAAACAGCATTGTCTGATCACCTGTTAGATAAAAGTTACAGATTTTAAGGAATCTGTGATAATGGAAGGATTTGGAGGGGTTGTCCAGTTCAAAAAGATTTTAGAATATTAAAAATTCAAAAAAAAACATGAAAGGACAACTAAATATATGTAACCACATGTATATATATAGCTAGGTGCGGACAAGCAAACATACCTAAATCTGCGACATCGATCATGAAATATTACATCCTACACCCGTTCAGAAAATGTCCAGTACATGCATTAATGCCTCTGATTAAAATGTTGCCTTCCTCTCATTTTATCAGTACTCCTTTATTTCCTGGTTTTTAACTCCCATGAAGAAAAGCGAGAAACTTAAACAACCTGTAGTATTTACACATTCCTGAACCGCATTAATTAAGATATCTCGCATATTGGTAATTAGCATGTCTGTCTTGGGAAGTGGTTGTTGCAGGTAGTCCACTCAAAGTAGGGCTGTTCATAATATGGTTCAAACCGAAAAATCGAACCGAACTGACCAGTTCGGTTCGGTTTCGTAGGTCAAGTGGTTCAGTTCGGTTTCAGGTTAGGAAACCGAAATGAATCGAATATAGATATATAATTATATAAATAATAAAATTTTACAAAAAAAAAGGTAGCGCAGCAGAGGGCGGCGTCGCGCGCCCTCCGCGTGCCTGGTGGTCGCGAGTTTGCCGGAAAAGGGATAGTTTTGGTTTTTTTTTTTTAAACGTCAGAAAAATGCCAGAAAAACACCAGAAAAATGTCAAAAGAGTGGATTTCGGTTTGAACCGAACCGAGGTTCGATTCGGTTCGATTCGCCGTATAAGTTCGGTTCGGTTCGATTTCCTCCAAAAATGGAGGAAACCGAACTGAACCGAACTGTGTACATCCATAACCCAAGGGTACACAAATGATTTAATTTTGGTGTATTAGATTATAAGTTGATCTAATCTTTTGAACTGTACTAAAATATCATGAGTTCGAGATCTAAGATGTACGTCTAAATCTTGATTATTTATAAATTTTTTAAAAAAGTTATAACTTGACAAATCTGAATATTAAACTTCTCTCACATAATATACGACAGAACGACCGATCAATCAAGTCATTTTTAATGTACAAAAGGTGCATAAAGGATTTTAGATCTACAGTACCTTGCCTAACAGTTGTTTCGAGTTTCTTCTTTGTTGTTTCTATTACCTTCTACGTACTTCCTCAGAATGGAGAAAGTGAGAAGAGACGCTGAGGAAGGCCGTCTAGACCCTGTGCTTATAGCATGCAGACTAGGGTCTGACTGAATTAGCAAAGCAACATTATAGATCTCCTCGAGCTATATATACGTTCTATATATATATGCGTGTGGGGTACATATATATCTGTGTCTTAGCACGACGACACACATGCAAGTGACCTAGCTAGCCGCACAGCTCAACGGTGACCATACCTTGATAGCATCCATATCTACAGTGCAATCCACTTACGAACTCCATCCGTGTGCTCTCACGCTCACGTGTGTTGGCGCTCACGTGTGTTGGATTTCGTCAAACGCTTCGTACCAAGTAAATGGAGGCGGCGATCGAGCTAGCTACTCTAGCTAGAATCGGAATCTTCAGGTGCGGAGTTCTTCATATGAGGAAACGAGCAGGTGGACGTGCGAACTAGAACATGATGAGGTGCCATTTTGCCATCGAGCTAGATATTATAAACAACATGGGCATAGGGATGGGTGTGAGAGATCGGGAACACCCATTTTGGATGGCCTAGCTACATGCCCATCTGTAGTAATAATATATCAATGTCGATCGTAAAACCCTGCAAGAGTAGACAGAAATCCCCACAACAGGCAGAATGCCCGCATTCATGGAGTCCTTCCTATGAGCTAAACCAATTTAGTGGCAGATCTTGAAAATTAATCTAGTGAAGTCACCTTTAAATTTAGTGGGGGGTCACCCTTAAATTTAGTGGGATCATCTTACATAAAATTTTAACTTATATAAACAAAAAAACACTTTTTAGACTCTCTTTCCAAATCAATGGGATCACGTAACCCCACTGACTGGTCGTGGGATCTGCCACTGAATCAACTTAAGTATGGCAGTAACGTTGGAGACTGGAAATCCCCAACCACAACTTTCTTTCTCTAGACAGAAATTTCACCATCCATGGAAGCAGACCCCCCAGCCCCTCTTCCCCTGCGTTTTGTTTGATACATTGAGCCATTTTGATAATCTGATAAATTATATTAAGGATAGATAATCCCGTATGATTTATCTTTTTTTAGTCATATTTTTATTTTGATAATTTTATTTTTATTATCTCTATTTAATTCTCATTTATATAATTTTGATAATTTGTGATGAAGATAAATCTAAAATAATTGATGTGAATTCCTATGTATTAGAGAAAGTATGATCACCTAATACTTCATATACGGACTCCAATGTGTCTTGGATTGTGGAAGAAATAGTGAATAATTTCTACTATCTTTCATCATATCTATTTTAATAAGATGTATAACTTGTACTTAGAAATACATGGATAATATTATCCCTATTTAATATTCATTTATCTTAACTATATTCTTTTATCTCTAGTATAATTTATTTTAATTGTCAAAATACTTTTTTGATCATCAAACGTAGTGATGATTGGGAGATAACATTTTATTCGATTATCAAACTAGCTCATTAACTATAGTGAGTATTTTTTGTAGTTGTTGTATATATAGTTCAGTGGCTAAGTCGCTGGACATCCCCTAATCTATCTTGAGATTGAACCCACGTGATTTGGGGAAAAGAATAAAAAAGATGAAAAAAGAGGTTTATACCTACTATAAAATATATTATAGATATATTTTTTATTTGACGTAGTTATATCTTTTTAATACCTACAACTAACAAACGCGTAGATATATGATGTAGGTACAAGTCAATTTTTTTGTAGTGTTATCTTGGTGTCCACTGCGGCACTGTCGGGGTACTTGTAGGTACCGCTATTTGTATATGCAATATGTTGAAAAAAAAAGGCATACACACACATATGTATAAGAATGCTACACAAAGCTCGTTTCATTGATTGCTAGATGAATTGCATATGAGCACTCTCATCTAGATTTAAAAAGTGAAAAACTATCTACCTAGAAACATCTTTAACCAATAATATGAACATCATGTGCCAACCACGACAAAAGTTTGAAGGTATAATTCACAAGTCATAAGGTTAATTAATGCACAATCTTCAGTTTCACAAATGCCAAGAACATTCCTGATACATCAAATAGTTTTAGTTATTCCTTCGGTGTTCAAATCGGAAAATCTACTCTCAGGTTATTAGACTTCGCACCTTATTGAGGACAGAGCGCATGTCGTAAGGCCAATATTTAGATGTTTGCATGTACTAGTCCCTTTTTTAGCAGATTTTATATGGTAAAAGAATAGAAAATGCATAGTTTTCCATTTGAAGTATTTTAGAGGGTATTTTGACTGGTATATATTAAATATGATAGGTCAATGAACCGGTCCGATGTGTGCCTATTATACCATGGAACTGGCACAATTTGGTATAATTAATATTTATTTATTTTTATGATAAAATTTCAAATTTATTAAGTCAAACCGATCGAAGTCAAATCTGACTAGTACATACCAAGCCAAACCTGATTTGGCCCATATAATAGAATTATTATACAAACAATTATTATATACATATACGTCTTTCGACATATTTTGCTATATGATATAAGAAAATGGTAGGTCAGCCGTCAATGTTTCTTGAAAGTAACACTTGGTGCAAACTCCCATGGGAGTTGAATCCACGTGGATGCAAACCACACCCCATTGGGGGTGGGTTTGGCCCCACCTCAGCTCCCCCAAATGGGAGCTGAGTTTGTTGCAAACCGCCATGTGACGGTTTGCAACAAGACTTACCCTTTTCTGAAACCCCAAAAGCCATACAGGACATATTATTTGCCAAAAATATAGATGTTTTGACTTCAATTCTTGGGAGACGTGACAAGTACCGAAAGTACGTGTTCTGAAAGTAAGTTTTTCTTTTTCTTTTCAAGATGCATCTTACTCAGTTACTTGAACCATAATGATATTTAACAAAAAAGCAAGTATAAAAAATAACTCATCATTAGCACTATAATAGGGAATATTGCTGGATATGGTCATCTCTTGCAAATTAGAATTGTAAACCCCAGTCCATTAATTAACTTGGACGAATTACACTACAAGAAATAAGGACATATGTCAGTGATTTATAGCCATTGACAAAAGATAGAAAATCGTTGACATAGATGTATGTCAGCGCCCTTAAACTGTTGATAAAATCGTGACAATTAGTCGTCAACTAATATTTGTCAGCAGTCGTCATTAACAGTCGACAAATACTTCATATGTCAGCAGTTAACATCTGATGACATATACTAGATATATCAATGGATCACAGCCGTTGGACATATAGTACATATCTCAGCGTTTGCGGGTTGTTTGATATAGGAAAAATATGTCAACGGCTTACTCTAGCCGATGACAAGATTTTATTTAAAAAAAAAAAATCCCCCCCCTCCCCCGATCCCGGCGTTGCCCCCCACCTTTGCATCCCCCACGTCGCCTCCTCCGGTGCCCCGGCAACCCCCCTCCCCCCGATCCCCGATCCCGACGTTCTCCCCCATGTAGTACCCGGAAACTATTAATTTAAATTATAGATAAATAGAAAATTTATCTATTAATAAATTTAATTATTAAAATGGTACGCATCACTATTGAATGCGTATAAACCCCTATAAAATTTCGTAAAAATAGTAGTTATACTTTAAATAAGTTCTCTACTGACCCATCATGAAATTTGGCATAGAAAATCGTTGGACTTAGTTTAGAATTATGCGACTTATTAGCATAATTAAGAAATAAGTCGAAGAAACCCATTATTTTCTGACCCAAAGTGGTTTCTAAAAAAAGAACATGTGGGTAGACTTTAAATAATATGGATGATAGCCCAATATGATATTTGACCAATAGCAATCTTGGCCCATAAATAAATCTCTTTAATGAAAATGATATAAAACCCATAAGTAAAGTAAGTACATGGGTTGTACAATTAAGCTCATTGAGTATTTGGCCAAGAGTAATTGCCCAAATTGAATATTAGAAATAACTGACATAATATATTTAATCAATTAAAAATATAAATTACTTGAATATGTGATAAATATAATTTAAATAAGATAGAGGGTGAATAATTGGAACTAAATCAATACCCATTAAGTTAAATTAATATGATTTTGGTAATGGACCAAACCTGAATTGTTGTGCCCAAATGAGAAGAGCACATCATGAGAGGGAATAATTAGTCTAAATTCGTACATAAAAATAGTAATAAATAGAAAAAGAGTTAAGATAATGATTATTTTAACTCTTCTTATCATAAAGAGTCCCATCCCCCCTCCTAACACATTAGCCATGAAATTAGATCTCTCCCTAAGCCAATTAGTGGATTAATGCTAGAATATGAGAGATAAATGTGTAAATTCGGAGTTATATTTAATAATTAAAAGGGATAAGATAATGACTAAACTAGCTTATAAATGTCTCTATAAGATTCCTAACCCTAGTCTAACCCAATAGGACTCTATCCTAATCTAAAATTGGGATTTAGTTGAGAGACAATTGGGTTTAAATATAAGAGACCCAAATTAATAGAGAAACTCGTAACTATATTATCTCTTAATTAAAAAGGGTCATTAAAGCCTAATATGACTCATATATATCTTAATAAGAGTCATAATCATATCATAAACCATTTGGCCACGAAATAGGCCTCTCCCTTACCCAATTAGATAGATATAGCAAGAAAAATATGTGATAATTATAAAAATTCGTAATTAATGAGAGGAAAGAGTTTTAGGTGATTAGAACTCTACAAGCCATCAACACACCCCCCCATTTGACCCTAGCACCCACAATTCGTGCTAAGACTTTGGAGAACAAGGAGAAGGGCTGGAGACCAGGAGCAAGGAAAGGAGGCTTGGAGCTTGGATTTCTGATTTTCGTCATCTAAACTAGATTTTCTTACTCCATGAAAAAGGTAGGCAATCTCTCAAGCTAAAATCGTGAAATAATTATCCTAGGTATCCTTCATGTACCTCTTCAAAAGCCTTGGTTTGTGGTATTTCATTCACACCATTTGACGAATTTAATTCGTGAAATCCACTGTCACCATGACCCGATCTCATGTTTTCTCTAATACCTTGCACGGTCTATTCCCATGCTAATAAAATTCTCATGATACTGCCATGTAAAGCTTTCAAACGCCCATGGTTTTGCTTGATTTGATCTCCCATAAGGGAAATTAAATCTTTGAATATCTATTAGACCTGTGCACTCAACCCTCCTTGTTTCCTTTTAAACCTTGTGCAAATTGACATCATTCCAGATAAAATGATATATCATAAATACTACTAAAATTTAGCTTTCAACGATTTGGTTTCAGAATTTTTCATCATGTATACATTTCTATTAATTCATTGAACCCTGACTGCGCCTTTTTAGGTCATCCGAATGTAACATGTTCAAAGGATGCCTAAATCTTGTTAATTTCAATTAATCGTGCATGCTGATAGATATATGTGTCTACTTTCATTTGAAACCAGATTCGTGATTTTTGGGTCATTATCGATTTTATATTGGATTTAGAAAGATCCCTGTATCAAATCTGATCAATCCGGAAAAAGAAAAAAAAAAAGGGGCGGACTCTCCTGATATCGCGACGGCGCGACCCGCCGCGATATCAGCCGGGTTGCGTCCTGCCATCATGTCGCATTATGAACGCGGTGACCTAAACCACCGCGATATCCACCCCGAACCGAGCCAGACCGGCCGGTTCACTTGTCGCGCCCAGCCGCCTTGTCGCGACCTGGAGTCGCGATGGGTACCCCGTCGCGTTAACGAAAATTAGCCAGAGCCCGAAATTGCTTATTACACTTGATCTACTTGTTAATTAGTCATTTTTTAGTCTTATTAAATATTGTTATTCATAATTGATCTGAATAAATATTAATCTGCAAATAAATTACATGAATCTAATTAATTTTAAAAGCTTGTGCACACCCCTCATACTCTTTTGATTTCATACACTTGCACACACTTAACCATAATGTTGCCATTAAACTTTATTAATTTCTCAATAATGTATCTGATAATTAAGTGAAATTAATTACCTAATTTCTCTATTATTTAATGACACATGTCTTCATTTTATTCGCGTGATTTGTACCCGTTATCGCGTCCCTCTGCCTTCGAGCACTCGAGGCAAGACAGACAACGTTTCATTACTCACTTTATCTTGACTTGGACCACCTCTCCACCGGGAATACTCTTGACTGGACTAGAGACTCCTTGTCAAGGCCTCCGTAAGTCTTCTTGGCTTTGGCACACGTCCTTAGTCACGAGCTGGTTGTACCCTTTAAATCCGATACACTCTTAGGGATCAGTACGATCCAACAGCCTTAGTGAGATCTCTCTTATCTTGTGATCACGCCGGACCACCTGGCTCGTGTATGCGGCACGGCTAGGGGGGCGGTTTGGACTTCTACCAGACTGCCGGTATCCGACCTGGTGCGGTGCAATCGTTACTATCATGGTTTATCGTTGTTTTATGATAGATACCCCTATTCTCATCTACTATCCTTGTACTCTCATCTATTCACTTCACTCTACTATCTAGTCTATTCATCTAATACCCTCTTGAGACTCTTGAGCTGTTTGTGGCTCCCATTGCTTGTACTATACATGACTGTCTAACGCCATAATATGGGTCTGGTGACCCTACTGACTTGAATGCATACTGTGCAGGGCACGGAGAGTGTCCGAGGGGCTCCAATCTAGTCCTGGGGGCAGAGAGTCACCAAAATACCTGCAGGGCTATTGACGGTGTTCTGCATGCACCGGTTCTGACTATCTCGACATTGGCTAGACATTTAACTGTTATCTATTAGTCTGAGGAGTTCAGACGTACTGTACCATTTCGGTGCTATATTGTGCTAGCACTGACTGTTATAACATTAGCTGAGGAGTTCAGACAAAATGTACTATCGTTAAAACGGCTACTGTCCCAAAGTGACTATTGTCGTACTCGACTAGTGCACCGTTGTGCAACCATACACGCTATCTCTTTACATGCAATCTCGTTACCCTATCTTGATATACAAACTATCTCGTTACACGCCACCTTGATACAAGCTATCCTTTACATGTCATTTTGATACACGTTATCTTGTTACATGCTATCTCGTTATGTTGTCATCCTATTTTGCAATACTATTGAGAAATGTATTATCGTTCACTTGTATTTTGTACTATTACTCTCTCACTATACATGATCGTTCTCTCTATTAACCTGCGTTTACAAGACATTAATCACTTAAAGCATGCTTGTTTACACGAGATATTAAGTCCTACTGAGCGTTATCGCCACACCTTCGTTATTTGTTATTGTGTTTTCAGGTAAGTCAAGGAATGACCATACACCCAACAACGGGATGGACTGGAGTGATGAGCGTTCTGAAGTCATAGCGATGGAATGTCCTTAGTACCTTAGAGTCCTAGTTAGAGCTTTGCTTAGATTCTTTTCCAATGTAATATGTCATTGAGCCCTATGTTTGGCTCTGAATTAGTGGTTGTAATAGTTTAGATGAATTATCAATAAAATGATGAGTTTTATTGCAATTATTGTTCATAGTTGCTCTGATATTTTCGAATGTATGCGCAATTACATTACCATACTCGTTGTTCATGCCTCCCCGATTTATTCCGCTGCTAATTGGCGGGCATGACAGTTGGTATCAGAGCCTAGGATTCCTTATTAAGATATTTTAAGTCTAGGATGTTCTAGGTGAACTGTCCTGACACGTGTCTAAGTCAACCACCATACCTATGTGAGAATTGGGTAGAACCATGGTTTAAGAACTGAATACATTTATTTATATATATATGTATCACTTGGTAATACGTTAGCACCCAAAGTCTAAAAAGAAATAAAGTTAATGCTGTTGCTCGCAGGAGATTAGTGGAGATGATGGAATGAAATATTCAGAATAGAATTGGTAGTCATATATATCATATGAATTTGGGGACCAATTCTATTTAAGTGGAGGAGGATGTAGTACCCTGGAAAATCTATTAATTTAAAATTATAGATAAATAGAAAAATTTATCTATTAATAAATTTAATAATTAAAATGGTACGCATCACTATTGAATGCGTATAACCCCCTATAAAATTTCGTAAACATAGTAGTTATACTTTAAATAATGTTCTCTAATGACCCATCATGAAATTTGGGCGTAGAAAAATCGTTTGGACTTAGTTTAAGAATTTATGCGACTTATTAGCATAATTAAGAATAAGTCGAAGAACCCATTATTTTCTGACCAAAGTGGATTATAAATAAAATAAACATGTGGGTAGACTTTAAATAATAGGGGATGATAGCCCAATATGATATTTGGACCAATAGACAATCTGGCCCATAAATAAATTCTTTATGAAAAGGATAAATAAAAACCCATTAAGTAAAGTAAGTATATGGGTTGTACAATTAAGCTCACATGAGTTATTAGGCCAAGAGTAATTGCCCAAATGATGAATATTAGAAATATTGATATGAATAATATTTAATCAATTTAAAAATATAAAATTACTTGAATAAGTGTGATAAATAGATTTAAATAAGAATAGAGGGTGAATAATTGGAACTAAATCAATACCCATTAAGTTAAATTAATAATGAGTTTGGTTAATGGACCTAACATGAATTGTGGGCCCAAATGAGAAGAGCACATCATGAGAGGGGAAAGTATTAGTCTAAATTCGTACATAAAAATAGTAATATAAATAAAAGAGTAAGATAATGATTATTTTAACTCTTACTTATCATAAAAAGAGTCTCCATCCCATCCCATCCTAACACATAGCCATGAAATTAGATCTCTCCCTAAGCAATTAGGGAGTAATGCTAGAATATGAGAGATAATGTGTAAATTCGGAGTTAATATTTAAATAAATTAAAAAGGGATAAGATAATGACTAAACTAGCTTATAAATGTCTCTATAAGAGTCCTAACCCTAGTCTAACCCAATAGGACTCTATCCTAATCTAAATTGGGATTTAGATGAGAGACAATGGGTTAAATATAAGAGACCCAAATAAATAGAGAAACTCGTAACTATATTATCTCTTAATTAAAAAGGGGTCATTAAAGCACTAATATGACTCATATATATCTTAATAAGAGTCAAATCATATCATAAACCATTGGCCACGAAATTAGGCCTCTCCCTACCCAATTAAATAGATATAGTAAGAAAAATATGTGATAATTATGGAAAATTCGTAATAAAAGGAGGAGGAAAGAGTTTTAGGTGATTTAGAACTCTACAAGCCATCAACACACCCCCCATTTGACCCTAGCACCCCACAATTTCGTGCTAAGACTTTTGGAGAACAAGGAGAAGGGCTGGAGACAAAGGAGCAAGGAAAGGAGGAGGCTGTGGAGCTTGGATTTTCTGATTTTCGTCATCCAAACTAGGATTTTTCTTACTCCATGAAAAAAGGTAGGCAATCTCTCAAGCTAAAATCGTGAAAAATTATCGTAGGTATCCTTCATGTACCTCTTCAAAAGCCCTATAGATTTGTGGTATTTCATTCACCCATTTGAGCGAATTTAATTCGTGAAATCCTACTATCACCATGAACCGAATCTCATGTTTTCTCTAATACCTTGCACGTACTTATTCTCATGCTATGATAAAATTCTCATTGATACTGCCATGGTAATAGCTTTCAAACGCCCCTGGTCTTACTTGATTTCGATCTCCCATAAGGACGAATTAAATCTTTGAATATCTATCAGACCTGTGCACTCGACCCTCTTGTTTCCTTTTTAACCTTGTGCAAACTTGAGATCATTCCATGATAAAATTATCATAAATACTACTACATGTTAGCTTTCAAACGCCACTAGTTTCAGAATTTTTCATCATGTATCTTTTTCTAATTAATTCATTGAACCCTGACTGCGCCTTTTAGGTCATCCAAATGTAACATGTTAAAGGATGCCTAAATCTTGTTTAATTTCAAATTAATCGTGCATGCTGATAGATCTATGTGTGTCTACTTTCATTTGAAACCAGATTCGTGATTTTTGGGTCATTATACGATTTTATATTGGATTTAGAAGATCCCTGTATCAAATCTGATCAATCCTGGAGGAAAAGAAAAAAAAAAGGGGCGGGCTCTCCTGATATCGCGACGGCGCCACCCGCCGCGATATCAGCCGGGTCGCGTCCTGCCATCATGTCGCGTTATGAACGCGGTGACTTAAACCACCGCGATATCCACCCCGAACCGAGCCAGACCGGCCGGTTCACTTGTCGCGCCCAGCCGCCTTGTCGCGACCTGGAGTCGCGACGGGTACCCCCGTCGCGTTAACAAAAAATTAGCCAGAGCTCGAAATTGCTTATATACACTTGATCTACTTGTTAATTAGTCATTGTTTAGTCTTAATTAAATATTGTTATCATAATTTGATCTGAATAAATATTAATGTGCAATAAATTACATGAATCTAATTAATTTTAAAAGCTTGTGCACAACCATCATGCTCTTTTGATTTCATACACTTGCATACACTTATCCATAATGTTGCCATTAAACTTATTAAATTTCTCAATAATGTATCTGGTAATTAAGTGAAATTAATTACCTAATTTCTCTATTATTTAAATGACACATGTCTTCATTTATTCGCGTGATTTGTACACCGTTATCGCGTCCCTCTGCCTTCGAGCACTCGAGGCAAGACAGACAACGTTTCATTACTCACTTTCTCTTGACTTGGACCACCTCTCCACGGGAATACTCCGACTGGACTAGGACTCCTTGTCAAGGCCTCCGTAAGTCTCTTGGCTTTGGCACAACGTCCTTAGTCAACGAGCTGGTTGTACCCTTTAAATCCCGATTACACTCTTAGGGATCAGTACGATCCAAACAGCCTTAGTGAGATCTCTCTTATCTTGTGATCACGCCGGACCACCTGGCTCGTGGACGCGGCACGGCTAGGGGGGCGGTTGTGACTTCTACCAGACTGCCGGTATCCGACCTGGTGCTGTGCACAACGTACTATCATGGTTTATCGTCGTTTTACGATTATACCCCATCTCATCTACTATCCTTGTACTCTCATCTATTCAACGTTCACTCTACTATCTCGTCTATTCATCTAGTACCCTCACCACAAGAAAATGCGGGATTCCGATGGATTGAATCCGTCGGAAATCCGACGGTATTCCGTCGGAAATGAGTCCTTCCAACCGATTTCCGTCTAAAGCCCGTCGGAAACGATCCGTCAGAAATAGATGGTCAGAAATTTCCGACGGGAACATATCCGTCGTAATTCGGTCGGCAACTCCGAGGATATATCGGTCTGGAAACACGGTCGGTATTTACCGACGATTTACCGTCGGCAAATACGTCGGTATACCGGTCCGTAAATACTGACACATTTTCGGTCGGAAACCATCTGTCAGCATATTCCGACGGAATTACCGACGGATATTTCGGTCGGTAATTCCGACGGATAATGAACGTCGGTAAATCCGTCGGAAATTAAACCATATATATTTTTTAAAATTAGGAAATAAAAATGGTTTGTGAACCCTGCTACAATGTCAAACCGCTACAATATTCACAAATTAACAAATACTCACAATCAACATAATATCATAACATATAATAAAATATAAAATCATACAGAATAATGATACAAATATCAGAGATAAATCTGCTGGATCGTGCTGTCCCTGCCTCGTCATCGTCTGGAGCTGGATCCTATATTAAAACAAATTAAAATGAGAAACATTAATAATAAATAAAAGACATACATTATTTTCAATAGTGAAATTTAAAACTTGTGATACAATAGTATTTTTAGATCCGTTATATGAAGTTGGGTGTTTTAGATCGCGGTCGTTTGAATGGCCAGGCCAATCGGAGATCCAAATTGGATTCCGTCAGTTTCTACACGTCGCTTTAACCCACCCGGTGTGTCGGAGAAAACGGCACGTCGATCCGATCCCTATTTGGGGTTTTGGACCCCCGGGTTGTGTGTGTAAGGCTTTTATATGAAGTTGGGTGTTTTTAGATCGGTCGTTTGAATGGCCAGGCCAATCCGGAGATCCAAATGGATTCCGTCAGTTTCTACACGTCGCTTTAACCCACTCGCGAGTGGTCGGAGGGGAAAACGGCACGTCGATCCAATCCCTAGTTGGGATTTTGGACCCCGGGTTGTGTGTGTTAAGGCTTTTATATGAAGTTGGGTGTTTTTAGATCGGTCGTTTGAATGGCCAGGCCAATCGGAGATTCACAATTGGATTCCGTAAGTTTCTACACGTCGCTTTAACCCACCCGGTGTCGGAGAGAAAACGGCACGTCGATCCGATCCCTATTTAGGATTTTGGACCCCCGGGTTGTGTGTGTTAAGACTTTTATATGAAGTTGGGTGTTTTAAGGCTTTTATATAAACTTGACATTCTTTAGTGGTTTTATCTCATGCACAGTATATTAAATTAATACTATATACTGACCTGAGGTGCTGGCTGTGAGGGCCGTACTCCCTGCATGGCTGAGATCAACTGCTGAACCATGTCGCCAAACTGCGTCCGTAGCTTTCCCGTAGCTCCTCCGAATGAGGCCTCTAATCTCCTCTACGGAACTAGCGGGTGGCGCAGCAGATGAACTCGCGTATGCTGGGGGAGCGATCGAACTGGCATATGAGGACAACACTGGTTGAGTATCCAGGCTGTCCCCAAAGCCGTACACTCGGCCCTTCCTCGGCTCTCCCGCTGCCTCGACCCAAGCCTCTGCATCCAAGTCTGGCTGAGGAGTGCCCTCTGCATAACGCTCCGTCATCGTCCTGTAGTACCTCTCCTGCAAAATAAATTAAAATTAAATTATTAAAAATAAATTAATTTAATATCATAATTGAATTCAAAATTATAGGTTGACTTACAACGATCGTGCGGACACTCTCGCTAACATAGTCATCCGTCCCCTTCGCTTATGAGTCCGATCAAATAACTCGCGAAAGGTAGGGGCCGCTCGAGCTCGTGATGCTTATAATTCAACGGACGTAGTTAGTTGGACAATAATAATCAATGTACTAAACAATTGAACAATATTATGCTTACCAATTTTACTGTGGGTCGCATAAGATATGGACCCACTAGTATGAACATTCTTCCGGATGAGTTGATCTGTTGCGTATGGCCGCCTGTGACCGCTGCTGCCATGGTCCAGCAGCCCATCGCTCACAAAGGGACTGCCAATAATCCTTCCTCAGCCAAGAAGGGTCGTCATCAAGCCAAGCCCTAGGATCCCTATTGCCTGTGCTCTTTTGCGCCTTGTCCGGGCCTCCCACATCGACTTCTTAAATTAGTCTGGACAGTAGACTCCCAGACGGCTCGAGCTCGAGGGAGATCCTCGGGTCTCGTGAATGTGAACCTCCGCTGTAAAGAAATGAAATACTCAGCTTTCTGCACGAACATGGATAGTAATTAATAAATGACAGATAGTTATCTAAGATTAAAAAATACCGTGAACATGTCAAATAACTGATCCCGGACGGACACCGAGAACTCTCTCCATGTGTCCACTGGTCCTGGAATATGTGCATGGACCAGCGTCGTAATATGACGGGAAGCAGAACCGGGATCTATCTTCCCCCTGTAATTGCACATTATTTTGTACATGAAATGTATAACATCAATAACAAATAAAGTAAATTTGAACTGATCAACTTTACCCGGAGATCCAGCATGGATGCCGTCCCGGTAGCTGAGGGCCCCCCTCATCCGCTGCTGCATGCGGACCTTGGACCTCTGTGAAGACAATTAAGCACACTATTGTTCGATAAATTGCAAGACAACAAACATACTAATGTATGGAAGCTGACATGTACCTGGTGGTGAGGAAGAAGGGAAAGGTGGCACTGCTCCCGTGCTCGGCGGGGAGGCGGTCGCTGAAAATTTTTTTACACATTAGAAAATATGAATTTAACTTGAACAACAATATATACGTATACCTGCCGCATGGACGACCGGCGTGGACGGGGAGGCAGACGTCGACGGGGAGGCAGACCCTGCAAAATTGTATGTACGTTATATCTCGTGAATTAAATATGAACAATAACGTAAATGGGTTCTTTATGTACATATGCATATACCTGTCGCTGGGATGACCGGCGCAGACGGGGAGGCAGACCCTGCAAAATGAGCCTGTACGTTAGATCTGTCGTGAATTTATTATGAACAATAATATATAGAGTATTGTGTTTACATATACATATACCTATCGTGGACGGGGGTCCCGGACCCTCTGCCAACGGACGTAGAAACCGTCCGACTCCGTCCTCCACGTACTATATCTCTCTTGAGATAAATAAACATACATCCAAATTGTCATCAGCAATAAATTTGAAGTAGCAATTAATATGAAAATATAATTAGCAATAACACGAAGTTCTTACAAAATATAGGGTATATTATCGTAATTCAACATCAGATGCTTCCGACATGTTTAATTCAGCATCATCTTCTTCATCATCTTGGAATTCATCCTCCTCATGCGGGGAGTCTTCATCCACATCAGACTCCACCTCTCGCTCAAGGGCATTTGGGTCAACTTCTTCCTGTTCGTTATCCTTATGTAAGCAAATTGTTTCATTTATATCATAAATATTGAACTGCGTAGAAGCTGCCAACTCTCGTGCGTCACTCCTTTCGATTGGAAATAATTGTCATTAACACCGTCGAGCTCATCATCAGGCGGCAGAAGCTCATACTCAGGGAATAACCTTGATTTCACTCTACATGCAGCCACCAATCTCTTAATTTCAGGGATGAATAATTTGAATAATAAACTTGTTGCGCTTGTGCCGCCAGTATGAATGGCTCGTATGTACTCAACTTGGACTTATGCTTGACATCGACAATTCCATATGTTGTGTCATGACGAATAGATTCGGATCAAACCAATGACACTTGAAGAGAAATATAATGTTGTCTTGTCCCAAAAATTGCAGTTCAATGACTTCTTCGAGAATGCCATAATAGTCAATTTCATTTTCATTGTAGGCACTTCCTTCACAAATACGCCGCTGTTCATCGTAGACTTATTGCGTCCATAATCTCTCGTGTGAAATCTGTATCCATTCACAATGTAACCTGGGTAGACACGTACAATCTTCGAGGGTCCATAACTGATCTCTTGTACTCTTAAATCGGTAATAAAACCTTGATCAACCTATTAGCAAAAAAATAGACAGACTTACAACAACTAATTATGCATAAGAACGTAACATATATGATTCAAAATATTTAGACACATACTCGAGATCTTAACCAACTTGGAAAAGACTTCTCCCGTTCCTTTTCAACCTGCACGTCCGTAGAGTAGATTTCGTTGTAGTATGAACGAGTCAAACTCTCTGCAATGTAAATGTCACACAACCGTTCAGTTTACCAGCCAGTTGTGTTACCGTCGGTACGTTCTGGACCCGCCTCGCCATGTTTCCACCAGACACCCGTTCCATATCCACCTGCTCCATCACAGTTGTATTTTTCATAAAAGAATCCTTTTGCTTTCGGAAAGGATGGTCACTCGGTAGAAACCGACGATGACAATCGAACCAACATGATTTTCCCCCAGATTTCAACACAAATGATTTAGAATCCTCCATGCAATAAGGACATGCCAATCTCCCATGTGTGCTCCAACCAGATAACATGCCGTACGCAGGAAAGTCACTTATTGTCCACATTAATGCAGCCTTCAAATTGAAATTCTATTTTCTGGATGCATCATAACAGAGAACCCCATCTGACCATAACAATTTCAGCTCATCAATCAACGGTCTAAGATTATGTCTATATTTTTTCCTGGAGATTTTGGACCCGGAATGAGCAATGAAAGGAACAGATTCTCACGCTTCATGCACATGCCTGGCGGAAGGTTATACGGTGTTAGGAATACTGGCCAACATGAGTAAGATGCCACCGAGCCTCTGAATGGATTGAAACCGTCTGTGCATAAACCCAGCCGCACGTTGTGTGGATCCCTTGCGAAGTAAGAATGAGTACGACTAAAATGAGCCCAAGCTTCACCATCGGCAGGATGACTCATTTCACCTTCGTCACGACGGACTCTTTCTGCATGCCAAGTCATATGTCCAGCTGTCTTCGGGGACATGAACAACCGCTGCAATCTGGGTGTGATCGGAAAATACCGCAATGACTTATACGGAACATCCTTCTGCCTTGACTTGTCCCCTCTCTTGGGCTTGAATATCATGATTACAAATACAGCATGATGTCTTATCTGCATCATCTTTGTAGTACAGCATACAGTGATTCGGACATGCATCAATTTTCATAAAACCAAGCCCCAGATCATTCACCATCTTTTCGCACGGTAAAAGTCAGCAGGTAACCTCTCTGATTGAGGAAGCATACTTGACGAGTAAGAGAAGCCGGTCAAAAAAACTCTCGCTTATATGAAATTCAGATTTCAAATTCAGTAGCTGCGACACTGCAGACAACCGTGTATGCTTCTCACAACCATCCCATAATGGCTCATCAGCATCTCAAAGTAACTGATAAAATCTCTGAGCTGTATCATTCGGCACTTCTTCATTTGTTTCATCTTCATGCATATTGAACTCTGGACCAGCAGCATCGACAACCATGTCTACGTACGTACTTGGGGACGCAAAGTAATGAGCCTGTGCAGACGACTGAATAACATGCTCACCATGACACGACCATATCTCATAATGGGCAACAAATCCTCTCGTATACAAATGATGCTGCACATCCCATGTCGATATCCACTTTATGTTCTTACAAGCCGAACACGGACATCGGATGTTACCCATCGGATCGACTGCTACTGAGGAATTACTCAATGCAAACTGAATAAAACTGTCAACTCTGTCTTTAAACTCCTCGGTGACAACTCCATTCACCATTCCACGGTACATCCATGACCGATTCTCATAAGACATTTTTCCTACACAGATTAAATGTCATGTCACAAGTTAAAATCCAACAGACCCTCACATCGTTCGAGTAAGTCAAAATGAATAGGTAGGATATATTATTAAGATTATCACTTTTTACCCATCTGTGAATATTTGATCGCACTCAGATGACCATTTACTATGTGTTGTATTATTTGCTGAAAATTTCGGCAGCATCTCCTCACACCTCTCCGATATACAAAAAAATTTATTGATTTAGATATTTTCTTAAATACTTACTAATAAGTGGTTAAGAAAATATTCTAAATCAATAAAGGTATATCAGAGAGGAGTGAGTAGACGCACCCGAAATTTTCAACAAATAATACAATCACATAATAATGACCACCTAACTCCGATCAAACATTCACAGACTGTCCAAAAGGGCAATTCAAGACTTTGAGTTAGATATACACGTTTCATTATTGAAAATAAGACTCGTGCACATCAATCTCAAAGTCTTGAACGAGAATGTTCATTGACACGGGCTTAACACGCTCTCGTGATGTGTGTGCAGTGAAAAATTACTATACATGCATAGATCAAATTTCAAACGCACATGAAAATGAAATGAATATGAAATCAAAATCATATATGTGAACAAATGCAATAATAAAACAAGTTCATACATACATGTACATGAATTACATAAATGTAAAAACTACAATACTAATCAAGTGTAATAAAATTACATATAATCAAGTGCAATAATAAGCAAATACTTCAAATAAGAAGTGTAATACTAATCATTAAACTTAAAGTGAACAATTAAGCGTAACTAAACTAATGTCTAGAAGGAAGAGTTCGTACTAATTTTGTTTTCCTAAATTGGGATGTATATCTTATTAGAGTGGCGAGATTTTAACCTTGAGCTGAGATGAGCTGAGTAGACGAGTTCAGTTTGGCATATTACTAATGTGTCTTTGTTTCTTATTGTCAATTTTGTTTTGGTACAAAACGGCCGTTGCCATCAGTAAGACGTTTATTGTTTCCGTAAGATTCTAGATAGCCCCATTTTGGGGTTTGGAGAAGATAGTTAAGCTCATGTATATATGAGATTATTTCGCATACTAATTTTTAGGGCTTCTCTATTCTCCTCCCCCATCTTATCATTTCTCTCGTTTTTTTATTTATTTGAGAACCCTTGAAAGAATGGCAGTCCATATGACCTAAAAGCATTACTTGTAGTTATCTTTTTGGTGAGAATGTCTTAATTTTTGGAAAATGTTTTAACTGGCCATTTTCATGATGAATTAATGAAGTGAATGTCATTTTCTAGAGACTATGTTTCCACTTGGTGGATCATTTCTTAAACCACCAGGTCTTACAATGCTGCAATTTATACCAGATCTTCTAATATATCTCTCCGCCCGGGGTTTAGCTATCAACAATGTTCAGAATAATGTAAGCTGGATTAAATATCTGTCCCATTGTAGCTCCATTAACTAGTATATATTGAGCTTATCAGCATAAATCTATTCACTCCAGCTTTCCTACATGCTTCTACAAGGTTCATTGTTCCAGAACTGTCAACCTGCAGAACAAAAGCACTTCAGGGCATGTCATCAATCTTAAATGATAACATTCATTACAAGGCTACAGATTGTTTTATGCAGTATGCCAGAACAGTTAATGAGAGGAACAAAGAAGGATTAATCAACAATATAAACTCTCACTTCAGTCGACTCAAAGTAGAACTCCAAATTTTGTTTTCCATTTATGCAAACTTGTTTAAAAAATATCCATATCCTGTCAATGTATCTAGGTGAGACAGATACAGAATATGCACTCATTTAAAATGGTCCTTTGAGAATACCCTTGTATGTCAAGGTGTGTGGAGGGTTCCTTTGTTTGAAATCAAAAGTATACTTATAGGATTAGTGTACGTGGGTTACTCTTTAATCTTTTCATCAAAACTAAACCTTGTAGGATGTTCTCTGTAGTCTCAGCTTATACCCTGACCTGTCCCATCACATTCAATAGAAATACGTCATTTGCAACTAGAGTACACCAAGACAAATCTTCTTGAATATGCACAGTCAATTCATCCGTATCGAGGGCAAAAGAATATGGATTATTCATGCAAACTAGGGATGTCAACGGTAACCAATAACCCGTAACCGTCCGTTTCGTTAACTTAACGAACATCAAATCACATTGTACATCACATTAAAAATTATCCCCTACATAACTCTCTCATTTAAACCATCTCAAACCAAAAAATCCCCTAAACATAAATAGCCTATACCAGATTTACTTATACCTGATCCTCTTATTATGGCGGGTTTTGATAACCTGTTAAAAGGTTTTGCACCCTACTTAACATGGGTGATAAACTTTAACCCAATTTGATAATCAATTTAGAATAAGCCTGGAGATATTTTATACATGGTTCAAGGGCTATTAAAGGGGGTAGATATCCACCATGGAGCGGGATAAAAGTTGTTCCTAGAGATAACTCAATAATGATGCATTTTTTCCTTAGAAAACCATGTGTCCCCTTAATGTAATGATATCAAACTAGAGACAAAAGCTGATAACTCTAATTAAAAGTTACACCCTTTTGTAACTATCCTTTTTAGATCACTCCCAAACTAATTAAAATAAGAGGTATACATGCATAACCAAAACATGAAAGGGAGTTTGATAATGAGATAAGGGGGTTTATCTCCTTTTAGCACCAATTTTAAGACCATTAACATCATAGATGTTAGTGTATCAAGAATCCAAGTATCATAGCTTAGATTTAAACAGTCAATCAATGTTCTTACATCATTTTATTATCAAGTTATTCAACTTTAAAACGATAAATACCATTCACATCAACAATATGTAGGGGGACGGGGGGGGGGGGGGGGGTGGGAAGGGGAGGGGGGGAG
This sequence comes from Colocasia esculenta, assembly GCA_014218235.1. Classification (NCBI taxonomy): domain Eukaryota; kingdom Viridiplantae; phylum Streptophyta; class Magnoliopsida; order Alismatales; family Araceae; genus Colocasia; species Colocasia esculenta. The sequence continues at coordinate 6,245,536 of CM024754.1, read as the reverse complement.
GGGGGGGGGGGGGGCTGAGTGCAGGGGAAGGGGGGCGGGTGGGGGGGGGTGGGAAGGGGAGGGGGGGGGGGGCTGAGTGCAGGGGAAGGGGGCCGGGTGGGGGGGGGGGGTGGGAAGGGGAGGGGGGCCGGGTGGGGGGGAGGGGGGTGAGTGCAAAGGGGGAGGGGGGGGATCGTGCAGGGGGGCCGGGTGGGGGGGAGGGGGGGACCGCACAGGGGGGGAGGTGGGGGGGTGGGGGGGGGAGGGGGGCCGAGTGCAGGGGGAGGGGGGGATCGCACAGAGGGGGAGGGGGGCGGGTGGGGGAGCGGAGGGAGGGACGGTGGCGGGGGGGGGGAGAGCTACTCACCGGGAAGGGAGCGCCGGCGGCGGCGGCGGCGGGCGGCGAGACGACGGCGACCGGCGGAGAGCGGAGACCGGCGAAGGCGAGCGGCGACCGTCGTCGGCGACCGGGGGGGCGAGAGCGAGAGAGAGAGAGAGAGAGAGAGAGAAAGAGAGAGAGAGAGAGAGCGGGAGAGGGAAAGAGAGCGGGAGAGGGAAAGAGGGGGGGTTTCGCGGGGGAGGTGTGTAGCAGGTTTACCGACGGATATTCCGACGGAAATATATCCGTCAGAATATCCGTCGGTATTCTTGAATTACCGACGGATATTTCCGACGGATTAATTTCCGTCGGAATTTCAGACGTATTTTCCGTCGGATATATTCCGTCGGAATATCCGTCGGAAATACCGACGGCAATTAATCCGTCGGAAATATCCGTCGGTAATCCCGCTTTTCCTTGTGGTGCCTCTTGAGACTCTTGAGCTGTTGTGACTCCCATTGCTTGTACTATACATGACTGTCTAACGCCATAATATGGGTCCGATGACCCTACTGACTTGAATGCATACTGTGCAGGGCACGGAGAGTGTCCGAGGGGCTCTAATCTAGTCTTGGGGGCAGAGAGCCACCCGAAAATACCTGCAGGGGCTATTGACGGTGTTCTGCATTGCACCGGTTCTGACTATCTCGACATTGGCTAGACATTTAACTGTTATACTATTAGTCTGAGGAGTTCAGACGTACTGTACCATTTCGGTGCTATTATGTGCTAGCACTGACTGTTATAACATTAGTCTGAGGAGTTCATATAAAATGTACTATCGTTAAACGGCTACTGTCCCAAAGTGACTATTGTCGTACTCGACTGGTGCACCGTTGTGCAACCATACACGCTCTCTTTACATGCAATCTCGTTACACGCTATCTTGATATACAAGCTATCTCGTTACACGCCACCTTGATACAAGCTATCCTATTACATGTCATTTTGATACACGTTATCTTGTTATACACTATCTTGTTACATGCTATCTCGTTATGTTGTCATCCTAGTTTTGCAATACTCTTGAGAAAGTATTATCGTTCACTTGTTATCTTGTACTATTACTCTCTCAACTATACATGATCGTTCTCTCTAGTTAACCTGCGTTTACAAGACATTAATCACTTAAAGCATGCTTGTTTACACGAGATATTAAGTCCTACTGAGCGTTATTGCTCACCCTTCGTTATTTGTTATTGTGTTTTCAGGTAAGTCAAGGAATGACCATACACCCAACAACGGGATTGGACTGGAGTGATGAGTGTCCTGAAGTCATAGCGATGGAATGTCCTTAGTACCTTAGAGTCTAGTTAGAGATTTACTTTAGATTTCTTTTCCAATGTAATAATGTCATTGAGCCCTATGTTTTGGCTCTGAATTAGTGGTTGTAATAGTTTAGATAAATTATCAATAAAATGATGAGTTTTATTGCAATTATTGTTCATTAGTTGCTCTGATATTTGCGAATGTATGCGCAATTTACATTACCATACTCGTTGTTCATGCCTCTCCGATTTATTCCGCTGCTAAATTGGCGGGGCATGACACCCACCTCTACCCTCCCCCCGTGCCTCCAGATCGGTCTCCACCATCTCCCTCTTTGGGGGATGCAAGTTGGAGGACGAGCACGAGGAGGATGATCCCCCCTCCTTCCTCTTCCGCGGGCACATCGGGCACCCCAGGATGCTAAACTCTTCCTCCCTTCCTCATCATCGGAGTCCTCGGCGTCCTCGGCGGCGGCGGACGAGTTCCCCGCGCATCTTCAAGCTCTTGGTTGAGGTCATCGGTGATGGGGGCGCGTGGCGGCACGGTGTGGGGGTGGAACCCAGCGAGATGTTGGATTGCGGACTAGTGATGTCCATGGAAGTAGTATGATGGAAATTATGGGATTGGGGAGGAAGAACAGTAACAACGGAGGGTTCCTCGGGCGTTCTAGGGAGGTGCAGGAATAGTTGAAGTAATTGTCAACGGCTTCTACAACTGCTGACATATGTAACATATGTCAACAACACCACAAGAGAAAGGGGCCTTCCGACAACTTTCCGTCGAAAGCTAGTCGGAAACGATTCGTCGGAAATATCTGGTCAGAAATTACCGACGGGCTGAAAAACTGTCAGAAATCCGTCGAAAATTCTGGCAAAATATTCCGTAGGAAAAAGTGTCAGAAATCTGTCGAAAATTCCGACAGCATATTCCATCAGAAATTGCGTCGGTAATTTCCGATAGAAATCATCGAAAAATATTGTCAGAAATTCGGTCAGCATTTTCCGACTGAAAACTGTCGAAAAATCCGTCGGAAATTTCGACAGAATAATCCGTCGGAAAATAATCCGTCGAAAAATAATTCGTCGGCACTTTAGACAGAAATACTGATGGATTATTTCCGTCGGTAAACTGGAATATTTCGACGGATAATATCCGTCGAAAAATCCGTCAAAAATTAGTACAAATTTTTTATAAAAAATATAAAAATAACAATAATTTTTCAAACCTACTAAAATATTCATACATTTCACAACAACAAGTACTCACAATCAACATAAAATCATAAAACACAACAAATATAAAATCATACACAATAATGAATGCTAAAAATCAAGACAGGTGCTGGATCGTCTGCTGTCCCCGCCTCATAATCGTCAAGTGCCGGATGTGGATCCTATATTAAAAAAAATTAATATGAGAATATTAATAAAAATTAATATACATACATTATTTTCAAAATTTAAATTTAAAATATGTGATTATTTCTCATGTTTAATTAGAAAATATTTTTGATCATTTACATTTGAGTTTTCTTTATATTAGTGATTTGACCGCCAATTAACCCAATCTGGGTATCCAATTAGGATTCCGTCAGTTCCCACACGTCACTTTCACCCACCCGGGTGTGTCGGAGCGAACGACACGTCGATCAAATCCCTATTTGTGATTTTAGACCTCCGGTTGCTTGTTCTGATCCTTTACATTTGACTTTTCTTTATATTAGTGATTTGAACGCCCAACCCAATCCGGGAATCCAAATCGGATTCCGTCAGTTCGCGCACGTCAATTTAACCTACCCGGTCGTGTCGGAGTGAACGACATGCCGATCTGATCACTATTTGAGATTTTGGACCCCTTGGTTGTGTGTCTTGACCCTTTAGACTTGGGTTTTTTTAGATCCGTCATTTCAACGCCCAACCCAATCCGAGAATCCAAACCGGATTCCGTCAGTTCGCACACGTCAATTTAACCCACCCGGTCGTGTCGGAGTGAACGACATGCCGATCTGATCACTATTTGGGATTTTGGACCCCTGGGTTGTGTGTTTTGACCCTTTAGACTTGAGTTTTTTTAGATCTGTCATTTCAACGCCCAACCAATCCGGCAATCCAAATCGGATTCCGTCAGTTTGCACACATCAATTTAACCCACACGGTCGTGTCGGAGCGAACGACACACCGATCTGATCACTATTTGGGATTTTGGACCCCCGGGTTGTATGTTTTGACCCTTTAGACTTGGGTTTTTTTAGATCCGTCATTTCAACGCCCAACCCAATCCGAGAATCCAAATCGGATTCCGTTAGTTTGCACACGTCAATTTAAACCACCCGGTCGTGTAGGAATGAACGGCACGCCGATCTGTTCACTATTTGGGATTTTAGACCCCCGGATTGTGTGTTTTGACCCTTTAGACTTTAGGTTTTATTTTTAAGATCCGTCATTTCAACGCCCAACCTAATCCGGGATCCAATTCGGATTCCGTCAGTTCACAAACGTCAATTTAACCACCCGGTCATGTCGGAGTGAACGACACGCCGATCTGATCACTATTTGGCATTTTGGACCCCCGGGTTGTGTGTTTTGACCCTTTAGACTTGGTTTTTTTTAGATCAGTCATTTCAACGCCCAACCAATCCGGGAATCCAAATCGGATTCCGTCAGCTCGCACACGTCAATTTACCCACCCGGTCATGTGGGAGTGAACGACACGCTGATCTGATCACTATTTGAGATTTTGGTCCCCCGGTTGTGTGTTTTGACCCTTTAGACTTGGGTTTTTTAAGATCCGTCATTTTAACTCCCAACCCAATCCGGGAATCCAAATCGGATTCCGTCAGTTCGCACAAGTCAATTTAATCCACCCGGTCGTATCGGAGCGAACAACACACCGATCTGATCACTATTTGGGATTTTGGACCCCCGGGTTGTGTGTTTTGACCCTTTAGACTTGGATTTTTTTAGATCCGTCATTTCAACGCCCAACCCAATCCGGGAATCCAAATCGGATTCTGTCAATTCGCATACGTCAATTTAACCCACCCGGTCGTGTCGGAGTGAACGACACGCCGATCTGATCACTATTTGGGATTTTGGACCCTCGGGTTGTGTGTTTTGGCCCTTTAGACTTGGGTTTTTTTAGATCCGTCATTTCAACGCCCAACCCAATCTGGGAATCCAAATCGGATTCCGTCAGTTCGCACACGTCAATTAACACACCCGGTCGTGTCGGAGCGAACAACACACTGATCTGATCACTATTTGGGATTTTGGACCCCCGGGTTGTGTGTTTTGACCCTTTAGACTTTAGTTTTTTTTAGATCCGTCATTTCAACGCCCAACCTAATCCGGAATCCAAATCGGATTCCGTCAATTCGCACACGTCAATTTAACCCACCCGATCATGTCGAAGCAAACGGCATGCCGATCTGATCACTATTTGAGATTTTGGACCCCCGGGTTGTGTGTTTTGACCCTTTTGACTTGAGTTTTTTTAGATCAGTCATTTCAACGCCCAACCCAATCTGAGAATCCAAATCGGATTCCGTCGGTTCGCACACTCCATTTAACCCACCCGGTCGTGTCGGAATGAACGGCACGCCGATCTGATCACTATTTGAGATTTTGGTCCCCCGGGTTGTGTATTTTGACCCTTTAAATTTGGGTTTTTTTAGATCCGTCATTTCAACGCCCAACCCAATCCAGGAATCCAAATCGGATTCGTCAGTTCGCACACGTCAATTTAACCCACTCGGTCATGTCGGAGTGAACGGCACGCCGATCTGATCACTATTTGGGATTTTGGACCCCTGGGTTGTGTGTTTTGACCCTTTAGACGAGTTTTTTAGATCTGTCATTTCAACGCCCAACCCAATCCGAGAATCTAAATCGGATTCCGTTAGTTCGCACACGTCAATTTAACTCACCCAGTCGTGTCGGAGCAAACGGCACGCCGATCTGATCACTATTTGGGATTTTGGACCCCCAAGCTGTGTGTTTTGACCCTTTACACTTTAGGTTTTTTTTAGATCCATCATTTCAACGCCCAACCCAATCCGGGAATCCAAATCAGATTTCGTCAGTTCGCACACATCAATTTAACCCGTCGGAGCGAACGACACGTGGATCTGATCACCATTTGGGATTTTGGTCCCCCGGGTTGTGTGTTTTGACCCTTTAGACTTGGGTTTTTTTAGATCTGTCATTTTAACGCCCAACCCAATCTGGGAATCCAAATCAGATTCCGTCAGTTCGCACACGTCAATTTAACCCACCCGGTCGTGTCGGAGCGAACGACACGCCGATCTGATCACTATTTGGGATTTTGGACCCCCGGGTTGTGTGTTTTGACCAGACTTCGATTTTTTTAGATCCGTCATTTCAACGCCCAACCCAATCCGGGAATCCAAATCGGATTTCGTTAGTTCGCACACGTCAATTTAACCCACCCGGTCGTGTCAGAGTGAACGACACGCCGATCTGATCACTATTTGGGATTTTGGACCCCCGGGTTGTGTGTTTTGACCCTTTAGACTTGGGTTTTTTTAGATCCGTCATTTCAACGCCCAACCCAATCCGGGAATCCAAATCGGATTCCGTCAGTTCGCACACGCCACCCGGTCGTGTTGGAGCGAACGGCACGCCGATCTGATCACTATTTGGGATTTTGGTCCCCCGGGTTGTGTGTTTTGACCCTTTAGACTTGGGTTTTTTTAGATCCGTCATTTCAACACCCAACCCAATCCGGAATCCAAATCGGATTCTATCAGTTCGCACACGTCAATTTAAGCCACTCGGTCGTGTCGGAGTGAACGACACACTGAATAGATCCCTATTTGGGATTTTGGACCACTAGGTTGTGTGTTTTGACCCTTTAGACTTGGGTTTTTTTAGATCCGTCATTTCAATGCCCTTTACACTTCTGTTAGGTTAATAATTTAGATTTCTTTTTTCCCTTTTGACATTCTTTAGTGGTTTCATTTCATTGAAAGTATATGAAATTAATAGTAATACTGACCTGAGGGGCTGGCTATGAGGGGCGTACTCCCTGCATGGCTGAGATCAACTGTTCAACCATAACGCCAAAGTGCGTCCGTAGCTCTTCCCGTAGCCATTCCCGAATGAGGGTTCTAATCTCCTCTACATCACTGACGGGCGGCGCAGCAGATGAACTCACATATGCCGGAGGAGAGATCGAACTCGCATATAAGGAAAACACACTGGAGTAGTATCCATGTTGTCCTCAAAGCCGTACACTCGTCCTTCCTCGGCCCTCCCGCTGCGTCGACCCAAGCCTCCGGATCCAAGTCTGGCTGGGGAGTGCCCTCTGCATAGCGATCCGCCATCGTCCTGTCATAGGTCTCCTGCAGAACAAATTAAAACTAAATTATTGAAAACATATTATTTTAATATCTTAATTGAATCAAAATTTATAGCTTGACTTACAGCAATCGTGCGAGCACTCTCGCTGACATAGTCATCCGTCCCCTTTCGCTTATGAGTCCGATCAAATAACTCACGAAAAGTAGGGGACGCTCGAGCTCGTGATGCTTTCAATTCAACTACAACAAATTGGAGCTATACCCACAGAATTTACCTACAGTAGGGTAATACGTAGGTATACCACAATTATAAATGTTACATCCGTCCATTGCAAGGTTATGCACACGCTTTTTTAGTCATATGTGGATACGAATATATAGTTATGGTTTTGATAAAAGCGTGAGTGAATATATTTATTTTAGCCATAGTTTACTAATAAGTGTAACAAAAAGATGTATACACCTATGAATAGTTATTAAATATAGGTATTGATGTATTCATAATATCCTAAAAAAATAGGAACCGTGAGTGTAGGGTTCGGCGCCAATGCTTCACTTAGCGAGGGAAATAAAAAGACTGGAATATTAAGGGTTTGGCGGATTCCACCATCGTCGCCTTTCGAGTCCTCCTGAAGCGCGCCGAGCTCGGCCACCACCATCGTCGCCTTCCAAGTCCTCCTGAAGCGCGACGAGCTCGGCCACCACCATCGTCGCCTTCACCTTCAAATCCTCCCGACGCCGACCGCGCCCTCGGCCACCACCATTGTCGCCTTTCGAGTCCTCCTGAAGCGACCGCGCCCTCGGCCACCACCATCGTCGCCTTCCAAGCCCGACGCCGACCGCGCCCTCGGCCACCACCATCGTCGCCTTCCAAGCCCGATGCCGACCCGCCCTCGGCCACCACCATCTCGCCTTCGAAGCCGACGCCGACTGCGCCCTCGGCCACCACCATCGTCGTCCAAGCAGGACGGCGACCGTGATCATCACGCCCTAGCACGCCCTCGACCACCGTCATCGAAGCCGGACCCCGACCGCGCCCTCGGTCACCGTCGTCGTTGTCGAAGCCGGACCCCGACCGTGCCCTCGGCCACCATCGTCGTCGTCCAAGGAAGACGCCCGAAGCTCCTATGCCCATTGTAGCCCCTGCTTTCGAGCTCGAGGAGAAGCGTGGGTCGTCATCGCCGTTCTCTGCTCCTTCATCCAAGGTACGACGTTGTAGTGACTCAAAATGATGTCCTTCGAAAGGGGGGAGATAGATACCTGAATATATAAGTACAAGCTGTTCGTATAGCAAGCTGTGTACATTCCTGACAGCAAAGGTGCTGTCAGGAATGTACTCAGGCACCTTTGAAGACAAAAATCAACATGCCATTGCATGATCTCGCCTACCATGATTCCCCCACCTAATATTAACAATGTTTAAAACACATGGTGCTCTTAGATATGGTGTTTGCTCTTAAATTTCCTCCTTTCCAGCTCTAATTTGTGACTCTGTGATGCATCTTTTTTTTGTGTTAAAGATCTGCCGAGGGTGCGTGGGTGCTTCTGATTCTTACTTGGATGTTAAAAACAAAGATTATGGATGTATGTGAAGCACCTTACACTGTATAAAATCCCATGCTTTTGCTTTTCGACATGTACCAGCATACCTAATGAACTGTGATCTGTTAGCTGCTAGATATGATATTAGCACGTGAAGTAATGTGTATGTGTAGGTTTATGCTTTTGTGTAAATTTAATGGCAGGTTAAATGGTATCATTTACATTGTGAAGTGCCTTTGTACCTTCTTGTTGAATACACATTTATGTTTGTGAAGGCCCATGGTTTATGCAGTATGCATAGACTTAAAAAAAAAACGGTGAATCCATGCTGCAAAAGAAGTTAAAACACACTTATAGTCCTGTACTATGACCATATCAGCATTATCTCATCTGCTTACTGAGACATTAGCATCAGTGAACTTAACACAATGTTAGGGCCCAGATGTAAATAAGAGCATAAAAGTTTCTTTGTTGATGTCTATGCCTTTATACTACTACTACATCTCTTCCAGGGCGTTTGCACTTGCTTTGCTTAGTTAAACATGAGGTTATTGTTTATCTGTTCTCTCTTATATTCTACAAGAATTCCCTCTGTTCTTCTGTTTTGTATTCATTGCACGGCTTCCATGAGAGATCTTTTTTAAGTCTTGACCACTATTTGAAGAGATCTCTCGTTTCTAATTTTCCATCCAGTGCTAGTCTATTGTTCTTAACGTGCTTATTTTTTTATCACTGAGAAACATCATTTTCTTGTTTGAAGGTGTGTTTAAACATTGTTGATATGTTTTAAACATTGTTGGATCATGAGCGCTCAAGTTGTTTTTGTCTTGCTGCTGTTTGCTCTTACCAACATCTACACCAAAGATATCGAAGTTACATCTCTTAGATCACCCTCTCGGAAGGCTATCTAGTTCTGTTGCTTGTTGATATACACATATTCGTCTTTACCCCTGAGCATGTTGATTTTTGGGCTTATTTTTGGCAAGTTTTAGGCAATTGTCAGAATTCAGGCAGATAACTGACATGTTTCTTTCTTGATAAACTATTTCTCAGTATAATCTAGGAGCTCATGCACTGACATTGGTCTCTTGTAAGCATTTGAATGGTTAAGAAAGTCTCTATATATGTGAGTTGCATTAAATGCAGTGACTGTGTCACAGGTTACCATGTCATTGAAAACCCATCAGTAACAGTACCTAATTAATTTACATCACAAAATTATGAAACTTCTATTCAACTCTAATAAATCAACTATAATTAAATATTTGATATATAAGATCCAGCCTCCTATTTTTGTTTTAATTTTCTTTGCTAAAAGTGGGTATGATTGATTAGCTCAATGTCAACATCCTGGCCTACCGTGGATGTGACAAAAGTGGATGAAGTAGAGGTCCATCCATCTTGCGGCTGAAAAAAGACTTTGGAGGGGGAGATTTGGTGGACCACCACAGTTGGAGCACATGTGCTACTGGCTCCACACTAGAAGTCCATTGACCGACTGCATGCATGTTCCTTTTCTCTTTTCTTGATGGTATGTTCTTCAATCTTGGGATTGAGATAGCTTAACCATTCAAATGCTTACAAGAGACCAATGTCAGTGCATGAGTTCCTATGTAAAGCATCTTGGAGTCAGAAAATAACCTGGTCAGATCATGGACTTGTTTTATTGGTAAGATTCTTCTGTTGATCAGGAAAATAATGCATGGGTCAAGGGATCCCAATTTCTTTTCTCTGGTCTAGCTTGCAGCTTTCTAAACTTCTCATTTCTTTATAGTCAGATCATGGACTTGTGAAAGTTGGAGGGTAACATGCCAAGAGATGCTGCACTGACTTGATTTAAATTCATATGATTATTTTTTCCTTCAACATAAGTAAATGAATTTGCATGAGATTTTCTCTTAAAAGTCTTTTGGAGTATGCTCACCTTTCAAATTAGCATGAGATAATCCACATTAATTAGTTGTTGACGAAATGATCATGTGCTTGTAAGATTTGTGACCCATTTGCTTTGTTGAATGGGAGGGGCTCTGAAGTCTACAAAGTACACTCTAGAGTTCACATAGCACGTTAAGTTTTTATTTTATGTAGTTGTTTCACTTATACTTATAGAAGAAGACGATGGACTGGAGTTGGATGGACATGCCAAGGTATTTGTTGAGATGTATATCCCTTTGTTCATAAGTACTTGGGGATGAATGAATAAGTAACTTTGATGTATATGTCTATTTGTGTAGAGACACAAAGGAGTATTATGATGGTGTACATGAGTTCATTTCCTTCGCATTTGACGGCAGATCAAACAATCACATGATTAAATGTCCATGCCTCCATTGTGCGTGTACAAGAAGATTGGATAAGAAGACAGTAAGAGAGCACCTATACTTCAATGGAATCATTAAAGACAAGCAGTTTTGGAAATTTCATGGTGAACCATCAAATGTACAAGTGGAGGAGGAGATTACAAATACTGGCTTACATGAGATGCTACGTGATGCATTGGGATGGCAAAAGGCAGACGGTCAAGATTCAAGCATAGGTGTTAAGGATAAAGATGACAACACTAACAGGTTTTATAAGTTAGTGAAAGATTGAACAACCATTATACCCTGGGTACTAAACACACCAAGCTTTCTTTCATTGTTAGGATGTTCAACATTAAGTGCATGGGGAAGTGGAGTAATAAATCTTTTGACTTGATGTTGAAGTTGGTAAAAGAGGTTCTTCCAGATGGAGACGTATTGCCAGATTCATTTTATGAGGTGAAAAAAGTTATAATGATTTGGGAATGTCGTATGACAAGATTGATTCATGTCCTAATGATTGCATGCTTTATTGGAAAGAAAATGAGGAACTTTAGTCTTGTCCAAGATGCGGAGAAAGTAGATGGGAATTAATGAAAAGACTGGCAATGCTGATAACAAAGACGAAAAGTACCCAAAAAAGTTCTTCTTCGATTTTCCAATCATTCCAAGGTTGCAAAGGTTGTATATGTGCTCAAAATCTGCATCTAACATAAGATGGCATTTTGACCAACGTCGTGAAGATGGCATTCTACGTCACCTGTAGACTCTGCTTGTTGGAAAACATTAGATGCTGTGGATGGCTTTGGTTTGGAGGATAGAAATGTACGGCTTGGTCTTGCTAGTGATGGATTCAACCCTTTTAGCACTATGTCAATTAGTCACAGCACTTGCCTGTGCTCTTGATACCATATAATTGCCACCATGGGAATGCATGAAAAGCCCAAACATATTTTTATCATTACTAATCTCTGGTCCAAAGGCACCTAACAATGATATAGATGTATATCTACAACCTCTAATAGAGGAGTTGCAGATGTTATGGCATGGAGTTGAAACTTTTGATGCTTTCACTGGTCAATATTCAGATGTGTGCTGCCATTTTATGGACCATTAATGATTTTCCAGCGTATGCTTGTCTTTCTGGATGGAGTACGAAGGGTCGATGGCTTGTCCTATATGTAATAATGACACATGTTCTACTTGGTTATTTGCTAGTGGAAAACATTTTATCATGGACATCGTAGGTGGCTACCAAACAATCATAAGTTTCGATCAATGTCACGAATGTTTGATGGAAAACAAGAGTGGAGAGAAAGTCCAAGGAGACTATCTGGAGATGAGGTGCTGAACAAGTAGGCAATCTCACCTTCACTTTGGAAAGACATTAGGAGTAAGTTTGAAAAATAAGAGAAAGTTATTCAAGAAGACAAAAATACAAAGAAAGAAAAAGGATAAGGTTGTGTTGCAGTCCAATGACACTGAGTTTAACACATTTTTAAATTGGAAGAAGCAAAGTATTTTTTTTACATTACCGTATTGGAGGTCATTACTCTTGCGTCATAACCTTGATGTTATGCATATTGAGAAAATCTTTGTGATAGCATTCTTGGTACACTTTTAGGAATTGATGGTAAAAGCAAAGATGGGCTTAAGGCTCGACAAGATATAGAAAGTCTTGGTATTAGGCCATCACTTCATCCACAATCTGTTGGACCTACAAAGACGCTTCTCCCACCTGCATGCTTTACTTTGAGCAAGGCTGAGAAACAGGTAATTTGTCATACTCTTAAGCTGTAAAAGTTCTAGATGGCTATGCTTCAAATATCTCAAGGCATGTGGATGTGAACAATGCAAAAATATGGGGGTTAAAGAGTCATGATTGTCATGTGATTTTGCAACAACTACTTCCAGTGGCCGCTCGAGGAATGACGCAAAAGCAGTGTAGTACTACGATCATTGAATATGTAATTTCTTTGTAGACTTGTGCTCTAAGAATTCATCAGGAGACGATTTTTATCACCTTGGGGAACACATTGCTACAATTTTATGTAGACTTGAGATGATCTTCCTTCCTAGTTTTTTTGACATTATGGTGCACCTACTCATTCATTTACCTGAAGAAGCTAGGCTTGGTGGGCCTGTACATTACCGATGGATGTATCCAATTGAGAGGTATTTAATTATGTCTCTTCTATTTTTGACTATTGGTTTTTATGTACTTATATGATTTTTTACATGAGAATTTTGTGTGTAGATATTTGGCACGATTGAAGTCATATGTACGTAACAAGGCACGCCCGGAGGGAAGTATTGTTGAGGTTATTAGCTGAAGAAACTATTACTTTTGCATCACGTTATCTTTCTGATGATGTAGAAACATGGTTTAATAAGCCAGCCCGAAATGAAGATAACAATGGCATGCCTTGGAGGGTGATTGAGACATTTTGTCAAAAATAGGCCATCCATTTGTGTAGGAGTTAATGTAAGCCTTGATGAACGAGAGCGTAGTCAAGCACACCATATGTTCTATTCAATTGTGATGTAGTGGCCCCCTACATAGAGTAAGTGTTGTGTCAAGTAATTTTGACGGCATTGTTAGCCTTGATGTATGTTTTGCCTTATTCCACCTTTCATCTTTATTAATATGTAGGGAACACCTTTCACATGTCAAGAGTAAACAACCATTTTAGGAAAAGGTTGAGTGATGCTCTCGGAAGCCACATTTTATGGTTAAAGGACTATGAAAGTAGTTAAATATTTCTTCCAATTTAAATTTCTTTCTATGTCTTCAATTGGTAACTTTAGTCTTGTATGATCTATTTTTTCAGGTTATGGTCCATCCATGATGCTGCTTGGTTTCGACTTCATGTTGACTAACATTGCTGGACTACCACATTGACTATATGCATGAACATTGATAGACGAACTTTTTATTTTGAGATACACTGGCCTTTTTGTCGAGATAGACTTTTTATTTTGAGATACACTTAACTTTTTTTTAAAGTAGACTTTTTATTTTGAATACACACGTGGCCTTTTTTTTGAAGTAGACTTTTTATTTTGTATATGGAGGTCATGTGCTTGATATACAGAGGCCATGCATGTATGGATGCTAATATGCTTTGTTCTTTCTTGCTATGGATGCAAGATCTTATATTGTTTCAAGAAAATATGAACTATGAACTGCAGGGTTAGCGTACTTAGATGGATTTTTATGTCTTCTTGTGTAGAATGCCACTCAAATGACATGTCAGGTGATGTCTTACCACAGCTTTCCATGAATTTAATTTTGATAGACGCGCATTCTTATCATTTTGGTCGTCTCTTCGTCTGTTCATGTATAATCTTTCTGGAGAAGTGGATTCTATAGGTGAATGGTGAAATGGCACAACACTTAAAGAGACTTGGCAAGAAGGATCACGACAAAGGTAGTGAAAAACTTTCTTTATGAATTGTTTTCTCTTGTAGTTCTAACTGCATTTTTCTATTTTATATCAATGTATAATGATGTTGGTTTTTGATCCAAAATGCGTATGCTTTCATTCATTCCTCATCCTGCAAGTGCTTCATAGTGAGAAATTTTGTATTATCTTTTTTTTATTAAATTTGTATACAAGGGGAATCAAATCTTCAAATTAAGATGGCTATGTGACCAAATCTGCATCTGTTCTCTAGATCCCTTTTGATACCCGAGTTGCATATATCCTAACCAGTTAGCAGTACCTTTAGATAAATCTTCAAATTAAGATTGGCTATGTGACCATTTGCTATTTTCTCATACATTGTTTTTGGTTTGGTAAAACTAGCTGTAAATGTTTGTATTTTTCACTTCTTCAGTTATGGTAAAGTCACATGTAATTTTTTTCAATTTAGAGTATTCGTTTATGAAGTTTATTCTCCCAGTTTACATCCTTTTAGTAGCATTTTGACAAATTATCCATCAGGTTTGAGAAACCTTCTGCAATTCAGCAAAGGGGAATAGTTCTGGAACTTGATGTCACCCAGCAGACACAATCTGGTACTAGAAAAACTGCAACCTTCTGTTCTGGAATTCTGCAGCAACTGAACTATATGGTTTAGTTGAATGCCAAGCACTTGTCCTGGCACCAACACGTGAAATTTGTTGATTTTCTCTTTGGAATTTCCCTTCTCAATGCTCATTGGCCAAAATTGTATGTAAAATTTTACTTATTTTTTGGTCTACGTTTTGGAGTGAATGGACAGACTAGAAGTAATAAGAACATATATACTTAGATAGTACATATACCTTATTAATGTGGATGGTGTGGATTACAGGGCTTGTAGCATCAAGGTTTGCCTTCTCCCTCCAGTTCTGGTGCATCGGCAAGGATGGCATGTGGTTGTGGCGGTCTAGGATCGCCTTCTCCCTCTAGTAGATCATAATTACATCTCTTTTGGTCATGTCTATTCTTTCTCCATGTCTTTGATTAAGTTCAATCTCTTCGTGAATATAAGAGTAGATATTTATGTGGATATTTGAGTGGACATGTGAATGTTATGGATGTGAATGTGAATGTGAATATTGCGGATTTTAATGTTGTTTTGCCTATGTGATGCAAATGAGTGGATATGGATTTGAGTTTTATTTTAGTCATGTTAATGTATCTGTATCTGTATTACATGTTTACATCAGATGCGGACAGATATTTAGTTTATATTTGTAATAAAAAAAAAATTACACCTACGGTTTTTAATATTCATGACTAACTATCATTGCATACAATATTGTAAAGCCATAAGTATATATATTGTAATATTTATTCATACATTTATTTTCATCATCTCAAAAAATGGTATTACTACGGTACGAAACAATCAGTATAGATGACCTCTACACTTATATTTATTTATCATCATCTCAAAAATATATAACGGTTATAAAACCATAAGTATAGATAGCAATACCTATGCTTTTAGGAAATTACCTATGATTATATAAATCTTACCTACGGTAATATTTGTATGAATAACCCAACATATACCTACGATTATTTTTCGGTGGGTATAGTTTTTAGTCACGGGCGCATGCGTGTCGGATTCAAACTGTAGCATGTTCCGTAGGTAAAGAGTTTTACCTTCGGATTTTTGGCATATACCTACAGTTATTACGTGAAGCTATAGGTCATTTTTTTGTAGTGTTAACAAAATTAGTTAATTTCACAATAATAATCAATGTATTAAGAATTGAACAATAATATGCTTACCAATTTTTGGCTGTGGGTCGCATAAGAAACGAACCCACTAGTATGAACATTCTTCTCCAGATGAGTTGATCGGTTGCATTTTGCCGCCTGTGACCGCTCTGCCATGGTCCAGTAGCCCAACGCTTACAAAGGGACTCCCAATAGTCCCTCCTCAGCCAAACAGGGCCGTAATCCAGCCAAGCCATAGGATCCCGGTTGCCTGTGGTCTTCATTGCCTTGTCCGGGCCTCCCACATCGACTTTCTTAAATAGTCTGGGCAGTAGACTCCCAGACGACTCGAGCTCGAGGGAGATCCTCGGGTCTCGTGAACGCGTACCTCCGCTGTAAAGAAATAAAATTACTCAACTTTCTCACTAACAGAGATAGTAATTAATAAATGACTTCAAATCAGTAAAAATTAATAATACCGTGAACATTTCAAATAATAAATCCCGGACGGGCACTGGGAACTCTCTCCATGCATCCACTAGTTCTGGAATATGTGCGTGGACCAGCGTCGTAATATAGCGGTAAGCAGAACGGGATCTATCTTCCCCCTGTAATTGTGGAGACAAAGTTGGCTGGTTAGACGACTGAATATTCAACTCACCATGAGACGATCATAACTCATAATGGGCAACAAATCCTCTCATATACCAATGATGCTGCACATCCCATGTCGATATCCACTTCCTGTTCTTAAAGCCGACACCAGACATCGGATGTTACCCATCGGATCAACTGCTACTGATGAATTACTCAATGCAACTGAATGAACTGTCAACTCCGTATTTAAACTCCTCTGTCACAACTCCATTAACTATTCCACGGTACATTCATGACCGATTCTCATAAGACATTTTTCCTACACAGATTAAATGTCATGTCTCGAGTTAAAATCCAACACACCCTCAGATCGTTCAAGTACCATACATATGATACATACGTTATATGGAGAGTCCCAGAGCTAATGGGTGAAACCAGCGTTGACGTAAAGATAAATATTGAAGAGTAAGCATACATGATATCAAATAAATTTGAGCACTATATAAATACTTAATGGTATTGAACATTAAAAGACACAAAGACTATTTGTTCATACAAACCGTGATGTCTTCATATTAGGCCACCACCACTTGATCGGCTCTTTATGCACCACCTTCTCATTAGATTTCCTGGGTTTGAACTACCCACTGATATCCCTAAATATAGTTTGTCAAATACATCTCTTCGTACATAATGGGAAGACACAACTTTTAGAATGTCAAGTTCTTTCACACAATTATTTTCCACAAATTTTGACCAGTCTTTTCCACTAATTATGTACATACTATCACACCAACTGCGTCGTAAGATTACAGAATATCGCAGTCCTTTTTCATCTTGAACAATAACAGATAATCCACTTTTGTTTTCTAAACTATGTCTTTCTTATTTCCGAATAATCTTTATGATTTTCTTCGTCTTCTCTTTCACCAAAAGTAAACCATCATGCAATCTTCGAATATCTATCGGTAATATCTTTCGTTCAAACAACACGTACTTTGATACGTTGGACATTTGTTCTTCTTTGAGTCTAATTTTCAATCGCGAACTCTCATTACTAATTAGAAAAAAAATTTATAATCCTTTATTCATGAGTAATTTAAAATATGAAATTAAATCAAAATATGATAAATATGAAAGAATCAATCAAATGGCTACAAATAAACATACACATGTCGAAGGATTAACATGCAGTGTGAAATTAAAAAAATATGTAAAAGTAAACAATATGTTAACAGAAAAAGTCATTACATTGTTTAATTTCATGTAAAACTTAAAAAAAAACAACGAGCAATGAAAACACCTCATATATATGTTAGAACGCAACATTAAGACAAAAAATATAAATGGTCAATTGTTATGCCATGGAATATTAAGTCACCTTAAAATTACACAACAATTCATAATTAAACGCCATGAGACAGTGATAAATTGCGATACATGTATAGATCAATTTAAAACCCACATAAATATGAAAGGAATTGAACAAATATGTCATGTGAACAAGTGCAATATTAAAACAAATTAACACTTACATGTAAATAAATTATATTAATGTAAGAAGTATAATACTAATCAAATGAATTAAATTAAGTAAGAAGTGTACATCATCGTTATATTTTTTTCTCTATCTCTCAACTCTATCTTCAATCTATTTTTACAAGATTGGAGGCTTTAATTTGCTCAAAGATTGGATTAGAAAATACTTCAGCAGGTATGTTACTATGTTCTAATTAAACTGGAAACTTAATTTCTGTAGTTATATTTTTAATTGTAATCACTTTCTTTTCTATTTTAGAACTGGTTGGACGAGCAGGTTGTTTTAAAATATGATCCGTTTAGAATGGAACCCACAGGCCTAGGGTTACTTCTATGTCAGATGGTGGCTTGCTGACCCCACCTTTTGGACCCTAAACAAGAAGTTATCCTGATGAACTTCCGCTGCTTGGTACAAAAACTGTAGAAGGCTAGAAGCAGAGAAGGGGGTGATATTAGATGGTTTGTTGCTATGTACAAATTGTGTAGAAGCAGAAAGGGGGTGAATCAGATGAATATGTCAACTGAGGCATAAAGAAATTATTTGCTCCTTTCCATTTTTTCCTTCCCCTTAAGATTGTGGGGAATAAATAGTGTACCTTTCCTTGCCTTCATGTAATTATTTTTTAATTTGCTAGGAGGCAAACATGAAAAATGCCGGCCACCTGATCTTGCAATGAGACAGTGGGTGAGTGTTACTCGTGCACCTTTGCAAGGCACTTGTGTGTTCTCTTTTTTTTTTCTCACCAAATCATCTAATTAATCACAGAGAATTCAATAATATCTTGGTCTCTCTCTCTCTCTCTCTCCTCTCTCTCATCTCTCTCTCTCTTCGTCTCTCTCATCCTCTCCCTCTCCTCCCTCCTCTCTCTCTCTCCTCTCTCTATTTCCCTGCCCATCCGTCATCTCAAGGCATCATTGTATTCTACATAAGGAAATATTGTAGTACCACTTTCTCTTGATATCAATGTGTGACACTCTTTTCCATCATCCAATTATCCAATTTAAAACTGCGTAGGTTGATGCATATATATTAACTAGTATATATAATCTTTGTATATATGTTCATGTTTATGATGTCCAAATGTCAGCCATCTTAACAGTCCTCTTTGCAATACAACATGCAAATTTGTAAACACTGTTGGAAAGGGACGAGAAACGTCATGGTCATTTGATTGCCATAGGCATCCAGAAAGCAGAAGAAAAGAAGGCATTAACGCCGAAAGCCATGTGGTTGGCGATAATGAACAGGTACCGTCCCCCTTGTCGCATGCCCTGAAAAAATGACCTTTCTTTCTCCATCTCCAACCATACTTACCTAAATTAAGATTTTTCATGTCGTGCAATTCAGTCACATCAATTTTGTTTTTGATACGGTACATCCGAATAGTATCATATTATTCATACCACATAAATATGGTACATTTGCAACATTTTTATAAAAAAATTTGTGTAATATGATTTTTTAGATAGTTTTAATTCAAATTGATATTTAATAATGATAACCCTATAATAAATATATAAACAACATATTGAGCTGCGGAGACGATAAGAATATATAAATAAATACATGATTTAGAATGTGTAAGTATCTCGTGCACATTAAATGACCATATAAATATCACACTATTCAATTGGATGATAGAAATGACAAAATATATGATTATAAATTGTCAGGAGGGGAGGGGGGCCGGGTGGGAGGTTGGGAAGGGGAGGGGGCTGACATGGAGGGGGAGGGGGGCCGGGTGGGAGATTGGGAGGGGAGGGGGGCCGGGTGGGAGGTTGGGAAGGGGAGGGGGGCCGACAGGAGGGGTGGCAGGGTTGGGGAATGGAGGGGGAGGGGGGTGACAGGGGGGCTGGGACGGGAGGGGAGGGGGGCGACAGGGGGGACTCGCCAGTTAGGGGAAGGGAGGGGGCACCAATTGGGGAAGGGAGGGGGAGGGGGGCAACAGGGGAGGGGTGCTGGGACGGGAGGTGGGGCGACATGGGTGGGTCCACCTGTTGGGGGAAGGGGGGGGGGTCGCCGTGGCGGGGTGGGGGAGGGAGGGGGAGGGGGGGTGCGGATGTACATATCGGCAGTATGGTGGCACCGGTGGCAGAGCATGGCGGCGGCGGCGGAGCCGGTCGGGGCGGCCGGCAGTGGCATGGTAGGCGGCGAGCGGCGCGGCGGTGAGCAGCGAGGGTCGCGGTGGCGCGCGACGAGAGAGAGAGAGAGAGAGAGAGAGAGAGAGAAGAGAGAGACGGGAGAGAGAGAGAGATAGAGAGAGATAGAGAGAGAGAGAGAGGAGAGAGAGGGTGGGTTTCGTTTGGATGGGGGAGAGGGAAAAGGCGGGTACCGACGGAACTTCCGAAGACATATTTTCGTCGGAATATCCGTCGGTAAAATTATAATACCGACAGATATTTCCGACGAAAATATGTCCGTCGAAAGTTCTGATGGATTTTTCGACTAAAGATTAGCCGTCGAAATTCCGACGGATATATTTCCGTCGAAAATTTTTATCGGTAATGACGTTTTTTCTTGTGGTGAACTATCCCCAGCCGTTGACAAATGTTATCCTGCTATTTTTTTCATCATTATATGTCAACGACTAATAGAAGTCGTTGACATATGATGAACATAGGTCAACGACTACAGTAAGCCGTTGACATAAGCGGTTTATGTCAATGCCTACAGTAAGCCATTGACATAAGCAATGTTTATGTCAACGGCTCACCGTAGTCGTTGACATATGTTCATCATATGTCAACGCCCTAATAGCCGTTACATATGTTACACTTATGTCAACAGATCAAAGTAGCCGTTGACATATGCTCGTCATATGTCAACGGCTTCAGTAACCGTTGACATATATCTCATATATCAACAACTATTATTAGCCGCTGACAAAAAGTTGTTGACAAATCTCATTTCTCTTGTAGGGTTATTAATTTGCACTTAAAACCATAGTCCATAATAAGAAAATATCTACTTTCTGATACTCTAGCAGCACGTAACTCATGAAGAGCATGACTAATTGGTTGGAAAACTACAAGGAAGGTAATCAATTTGGTTGTATATTGTATGCTTATCTCCTTCATTGTTTGATTTTTTTTTGTGTGAAATAAACTCCATATATATGGTAGCTAGATCTTAAACGAGCTAGCTAGCTAGAGTCAATTTTCGGAGAACTACTTGGTTTTACATAGTTACGGCATTGTCATGGAAGATTTTTTTTTAATATTTTCCAATATTTATCCCCTTGAGATATGACCAGTACGATGTCCTACCGAACACGACTCTTGAATCTTGATTAATGTGGTCTGCCGATCATTTCTGATCATATATAATTATATGCTATAATTAGGAGGTGACGTCATCTCACGTAGCAGCTGGCTAGCGGCCCAAATCCTTCACTAAGTTCCCACGTGCCTGGGTTTCTTGTCATGTCTCTTCTGCCTGGAAGGGGCGACATGTGAAGGTTCGGCAATGTTGTTCCAACTATGTCAAAAAGAATGAAAGGCACCAAGGAAGTGCCGAAACATTGGAATCTTTAAGCAGTCGGGAATATATGTGCATTCCAATGTTAAGCCTCGAAGAACAGAATATTTGCTGTAACATTCTATTCTTGTTCTGCGGACATGAGGACAGCTCATGAAGAGGTCTCTTTAAACCAGACATTAACGTTGATTAGATTTTTTTATTTTTTTATTTAGACTTTTGTTTGCAGGGGTCATTCTAGATACAAGGTTTGAGAGATCTACAATTTTAAGATGTGCGAGTCCCTTAAATTTTATATTTGAGAATTGTGAAATATATCATTGTACCGTCTGTTCAGACAAAAATTCGCACCTTCGATTCTTTTATGCCTCCTAGAAGGGTCATAAGATTTAATATGTTTATAATTGCCTTCTATCATGAGTTTATAAAATGTAAAAAAGTTATCTTTTATAATTATCATTTTTGTCTTATAAATTTTATCTTTTAAAATATATTTTTCGTCTCTATTTGAATAGAAGACGGTTCAAAGAAGATAGAACATAATCTGTCCTCTTTCCGCCTTCTACATTTTAAAAGGCAGAAAAAGACTGCCTTCTATCTTTATTTTTCTACTAGTGTACACTGAAGATGATATGATCTGTTTGATAGGTTCTTCGAACTCACTCGATCTGTAATAGATATATGGGGACTTACGTTAGATTCAGTGGGTGTTGTGATTCTACTGGATTTTTAAAATTTTATAAAAAATTAATTTTTTATTTTATCAGTTTTGGTTATTTTTTTTAAGAAAATGATCTCATAGATTTTCAAATAAATCTGTAAATATATCTTAATTGTTGAAGTGACCTCACTAATAAAAATCTTACATCTACTACTAGTACCAGTGAAGATATCATAGGCGCCGTTAAGTACTTCTTACATACAGAACATCTTCGAACAAATTAATTATATTTTCATATCCTTGATTCCCAAATTCAGGATAGACCGGTTCTCTTTGGGCCAGTATGTATAGATCGGTTCTTTATGTCATTTCATATATATATATATATATATATATATATATAATATATATTATATATATTATATATACAAGGTGATTGCAAAGATCTCATATGCAGGTTCTTGCCGATAGATTACAGTCTAACTTAACACCGTGAATGAGAAAAAAAAATAAAGGAAATGAAGTTTGGGGGGGGGGGGGGGGGGGGAGGGGGGGGGGGGTGGGGGGGGGGGAGGGTGGGTCGTGCTTGTTTGAAATACTTTTTATATAAATATGATGCGCGTGTGTGGGTATGGATCTGATGGAGGATTCAGGAGGTTGGGGTCGAATGGATTTTATTCGGCTATCCATCTGATTGATCAACCAAAAAATTGAAGCCTAATATTCTCATTTGAGATAGATTCATTTGAAAAGATTGACATATTCAATATGCACTTATCATCAAAGCTTGGATCATTTTTCTGTAAAAAAGGAGATTAGATCATGGCATATCAAAGACATCATTACTAAGCAGTAAGATTCAAAATTTGTAAATTCAAAGGAAGCAAAATTTATTCATCTCAAAATTTATATGCAACTCCATATGATTGAAATAAATGTGGAATTGACATGTTTTAATCTCCCAAGTTGATTTTGATGATTGCAAACAATATTTTGATCATTTTCAGATTTCTTATAGCATGAGAATATGCTCATACAATCAAATTCGGATCCTTGCGTGTACGCATTTTTGGAAAATTGTTTCATTTTGAGATTAGGATAATACTTAGCATGCATATAAGGAAGTTCAAACATTTTTATATTCATCTAAAGCTTGTGCAAGTGTAAATACCATAATAGGGGTAAAACTACATTTTACGCCACTACAAGAAATGGCACATATGTCAGCGGCTAACGGCCGTTGACAAAAGATGTAAAATCTTTGACACAATATGTCAGCGACTTTATATAATTGATAATCGTTGACAAATAAGTGTCGTCGACTAATATTTGTCAACCCTCCCTCCCTCCTCTGGCCATCCACCCTCCCTCCCTCGGCCCTGCATCCGTCCTAGTGTTGCCCCTCCACCTCTGCCCTCCCCCCCCTCCTCAGGCCCTACATCCACCCCCCCCCTACAACCCCCCACCTCCGCCCTCTCCCCCCCCCCCCTACGTCCCCCCCACCTCTATCCTCTACCTTCACCTATAACAACGACGTAGACGTCATCTGTTATCTCCATCAACAGGCCGACCCGATGTGCATGTCGGAGGCGGCAATCCATGGCTGAGGGACCGCGCTGACTTTTCGTGTGCACGATCTATAATGGCGGTGGCCTCTCGGGGGAATAGATCCCAGAACTCGCCCAGACGATGGAGACAGCGAGAGCGCGGGGCTGACAGGGGACAGTGCCTCCATCTCCCACTCACACCTGGCCGGAGTAAGGAAACAACGGAGGGGGGCGAAGAAATGAGAAAGGAGAGAGAGAGAGAGAGAGAGAGAGAGAGAGAGAGAGAGAGAGAGAGTCAAGGGAGATTTTGCGGAGGGGGAAGAAAGGAGGAAGAAGAAGAAGGCAAAGGCAGAAGGGAAATGGCCCACAAAGATTTTGACTATTTTACTATGTATTTGTCAACAGCTCCATTAATCGCTGATAAATGTTCCATTTGTCAACGGCTGTTGTGAGCCAATAACAAATGTTAAGTTGCCACGTCTTTTTTTTTACTATTTTATTAAGTATTTTTCAACGGCTATAGCAAGCTGATGACAAATGTTATATTTGTCAACGACTATGCTAAGCTGCTGACAAATGTTAAGCTACAAACGACGGGAAATCTCTTGCCAATTTTTCACATCTTTTTAAATATTTATCAATGTCTCTAGAAAGCTGTTGACATGTGCCTAACATTTGTTAACAGTTATTAATAGCTGCTGAAAAACGTTAAGCATTTGTCAATGGTTATGGCTAGCCATTGACATATGCTGACTTTTGTCAGCATCTCCATTGAGCCGCTGACAATTGTAATAACAAATGTTATAGTATTTGTCAACATCTCTAGTTTATCATTGACATATGTTTACTTTTATCAACGAATCTTTTGAGCCGCTGACAAATGCTAAGCATATGTCAACAGCTAAAGTTGGCCGTTGACAAATGTTAAGTATATATCAACGGCTAGACTTCATCGTTGACAAATGTTAGCATATGTCAATGGCTCTATATAGTTGCTGATAAATGTTAGATATGTCAACGACTTTTTTTAACCACTGACATATATTCATTGACAAATTTTATTTTTCTTAAGTAATGATAGGTTTTCTCAATGAAAAGCAGACAACTACTTTTATTAGGTTTTGGCCACTTTTTCCAATGTAGATTATTTTTTTTTGTAGCTAAAGATTGACGAGTACCGTTTTGAGAAACAGTTAATTGTTTCTAGCAGCACACTGATGGAATCCATTTTTTTTATGCACTTGTGATGTGCTTTTATGACCTAATCCTCCCACTTATAAATAATATCATATTCCTTCTCTTGACAAGTGAGAGAAGGAGGATTAAGAGCCTTCTAGAGAACTCCACACTCATTTTCTCCATTGTCTTCTTCATGTTCTTGAAGGTCTTAAGATTTTGCTCATTTTTTTACTTATTTTCTACAGGGAATTTGTGCAAAATCACATGGAGTGACTCAATTCTCATCCTCAGATTGTGACTAGAAACAAAGAGAGTTGAAAGGATGGGTCAATGGTGAAGTACTATGGTCGCTTAGAAGGGCAACGCAGTGGGGGTTTGAAATTTGATGAATGATTTGTATGATATTCTTTTCTGCAGAAGTGGTGTAAGAAACTAGAATTTTAAATAGCTAAAAAATGAGCAACAAATAAAAACTTATTAATAGGCCAAAAATAATAAAGAAAATATCATTTAAAATCAAAATATCAATATTAATATAGTTAAGATAAAACAAAAAGGATAAATGAACACAAGAATCGATTATCAAAATATCAATATTATCAAAGCCTTCTTAAAAATGTCACCTTTAAGGCCTACGATGCCCAATCAACCTGTAAATCAGTAGTGAAGGCTAGAAATAGGTCCTACTATTTGACATGATTCATGTATAGGTCCATTAGTTTCATAGATAAGTCCTTTAGAACTGTAGTTACAACATTTCTGGAAGTGGAACCAACGACTGTCGACAGACAGGAAGTACCTGTCGACAGGCCTCAAGTTCACAGAACTCAGAACTTCTGCAAAATCAGCAGCTGTCGACAAATGATTCTTGCCTGTCGACAGCCACTATTAGAATCCCAGATACATGGTTCTGGAAACCAGTAGCTGTTGACAGCTACCTTCTAGCTGTCGACAGATGCTGCCCGGTTATGTTTTCAGCACCAATTCTTGTTCCATCTTTGAAGACTCAGTATGCTATTGACCTCACAAGTTGTTTATCTCATTTTCTTGGACTCTAAACTACTTTATGACCGAGATGATTTGATTACTCAATCATTAAACTATCTTTTGGAATTCTATCCCTATTGTGCTCATGAAACATAACTTATGATTTGAAGACAGTGCTCTCTTCAAAGAGGGTTTAGGATCACCTGTGATAGCACCAATCACTTGTGATCAGTTGTGGGCAACAGTTTGTAGGTAAATCCAAGTCAATGGACTGACGATGGTGGGTAATAAACCCCGTTCTTGCTGTAAGTCTGTAACGCCCCGACGTGGAATATCGGAGCGGGATTACAGTTATTAAATAGTACAGAGCGAGAAAAATAAATAACAAACCGTTGCCAAAATGGAATAATTCCAAACAACTCAAATTTCATTAATAATCCATCAACTCCATTTCATTCACTAATAACTCATCAACTTCATGAACTAACTATTACATCAACGTATCAGAGCCAAAACTAGGGCCAGAGTACTTATTGAAAAACCAAACTATTACATAACGACTAACTGACTCACTAACTCATAACTATACTAACTGATTACTAGACAGCACTGGTTATAGAAGGGTCACTCCTGGGCCTCCTCATCGGTCCCATCCTCGTGAGTGTGGTCATGATCCGACTCACCTGAAACACATTAAATAAATACGCAGGATGAGCGAATAACACCCAGTAGGACTTAATATCTCATGAACACAAGCATGCTTTAAATAGTTAATGTTTTAATGGCAGGCTAGCTAGAGAGTAAAGTCACGTAGAGCATGTCATGATAACAAGAAAACAATAGCAACTGGCACAGGGAAAATAGTACAACGAGAACGACAATAGAATGGCCATGTAACGTATATCATGTAAATTGCACAACAGTGCACTAATAACGATCACGCTTGCACTTGTAGAGATAGTACTTTGATTGTCATAGATTAATCTTGATAGTATGTTGGCACTGGATGCATGCCGTAACACATCCTTGATCATTTTAACTCCCATGGGCACTGACACTTTTCGGGCGCTCCTCCCAGGACCTGATCGGGCCCTATTACGCTGGCATAGTCATTTCTTTATCTTAGACAATCACAAGAATGACCAATAGAGTACCAAGAAGAGATGAGAGAGTACTAGACGATAGACGAGAGAGTAGAGAGAACGTGAACAGATAAGAGGATATGGACAATAGATGAGATAGGGACAATTCCGTAAAACAACGTGAAATTCCAATAGTAACGGTTGCACAGCACCAGGGCAGATGCCGGCAGTCTGCTAGAAGTCATAACCGCCCCTTAGCCGTGCCGTGTACACAGGTCAGGTGGTCCGGCGTGAACTCAAGACGAGAAGGAAACACTAAGGCTATGGATCGTACTGATCCCTAAGGTCTAACGGATTTTGGGGTACAACCAGCTCGTTGACTAAGGACGTGCGCCAAAGCCAAGAAGACTTACGGAGGTCTTGACAAGGAGTCCCTGGCCTAGTCGAGAGTATTCCCGATGGAGAGGTGGTCCAAGTCAAGGGAAAGTGTATAGAAACGGGTCTGTCGTGCCTCGAGTGCTCGAAGGCCGAGGGAGATCGGTAACGGTGTACAAGACTTGCGAATAAACAAAAATAATTGTATTTAATTAAATAGGGAAAATTAGTCATTTATTTCACTAATTTACCAGATACATTATTGCATAAATTATTAAGGTCATTTACAATTAAGAATGTTATGTGTGTGTAAGTGTAAAGAAATCTTGAGGATAAAATTAGTCGTGCAATTGTTCTTAAAAATAATTAAATTTATATCATTAATAACATTTATTAATTCACCAAGTCGAATTAACTATAACATGATTTAATCATGGCTAATTAAGGGGTATAAAGCCTAACAACAGAGCATATGCACAATTTCAATTCTAGTCGGATTCTTGAAAACGCGGTGGACTTACCCGTCGCGATTCAAATCGCGACGGGGCGGCCCGACGCGACAGGTGGACTGGCCGGTCTGGCCCGGTCCGGAGTGGAATCGCGGCGTCTTATGCCGCCGCGTTCTTGACGCGACGCCATCAGCCGGCGCGACCCCGCTGATATCGCGGCGGATCGCGCCGACGCGATATCAGGTGGGGTTGCCCTTTTTCCCTTTTTCTCAGGGCGAATCCTCTTTGATACATAGACGTTCTAAATTCCATATAAAATAGCACGGTGATCCAAAGAGCACGAAACTAGTTTTAAACGAAAGTAGACATATAGATCTATCAACATGATTGATTGAAAATAAACAAAGTTTATGCATGATTTGATCAAGTTACTTTTCGGTGATCTAAACATGCGCAGTCAGGGTTTAATGAATTAATTAATGATGGATACATGATGAAAAATTTCAAAACTAGAGGCATTCGAAAGCTAACAAGATGTAGTATTTAAGATAATTTTATCATGGTATGAAGTCAAGTATGCACGAGGTTCACAAGCAAGCATGAAGGGTCAGGTGCATGGATCTGACAGAAATTCAAAGAATTAATTCTCCCTCATGGGAGATCGAAATAGAGCGAAACCAGAGGCGTTTGAAAGCTATAATGATGTAGTGTTAATGATAATTTTATCATGGCATGAGAACAAGTACATGCAGGGGTTTAGAGCAAACATGAGGTTTCAGGTTCATGGTAATAGCAGGGATTCAAGCAGTTATTCGCCCAATGGATGAACAAAATACAACGAGACAAGAGGGCTTTGAAGAGGTTCATGAAGTCTACCTAGGGTATTTTTACTCGAATTTAGCTTGAGAGATTGCTACCTTTGCTTGCAGTAAAGAAAACCTAGTTTGATGACGAAAAAGAAGAGAAAAACCCAAGCTCCAAGCCTACTCCTCTCCTTGCTCTTCGTCCAGAACTTCTCCTCTTCATCTCCAAAGAGCTTAGACACGAACTAGGGTTGCTAGGGTCGAAATTTTGGGTGTTTTGTATGTTTAAAGAGTCCAAACTTACTAAAACTCATTCCTTTCCTAATAAATCCAAATTTCCCTATTTATTTCTTTCTCTCCTTGTATTTATCCCCTAATTTGTATGGAGGAGAGGCTAATTTCGTGGGTGAGGAGTTGTGGTAAGGCTAGGAATCTTTTTAGGATAGATTTAGGCTATTAAATCATTGTTTTACCCCCTTTATAATTTCTATTATTTTTAATTGTGAATTTCACCTAATTAAATCTCATCCCATGATGGGCTATCCACATTTGGGCCATTCTCTCACGCTTGGGTCATTTATACAACCCACTTCTAATTAGCTTATGAGTTTTAATGTAATTCCTTTTATTTCACTCAAATCTTCTTTATTCTAATTTAATTGTTTTATCTCATTTATTTAATTTAAAATTTTTATTTTTCTTGATTTTAAAAGTCAAGGTTGCTACACTTGCGCTATGAACAAGATCCAAGTGTTGAATCGCTTAGGCACTGAGGATGTATTTACGTCTATTTAGTACCTCTTGAGAGCAGTGATGCATGTTGAATTTGTTCTGAAATCAAATTTTGATCTGAATTTTGAAAGACAAATATAACTTTGTTCTGAGATTCGTTTGAGCCCGTTATGAAACCAACTTGGGCTATATGTTATGTTAGTATGAAGTTCAGGAGCAAATATGTCTGATCTATGTATGCACCTTCTGAATACTCACTTAGTTCTGCAATTGAAATTCCTATCTTTACACTTACTATCACCTACTGAGTCCCTCCAACTCATGTCTTGTTTCCTCCACCCCCCTTCAGATTGAAGGAGAATGCAATCTTAGCTACAGATTATTACATCTCTACTGGTGATGAAGAAGAAGTAGAAGAGCATAGTTTTAGTGAATCTTTAGAGATTTTATTGTACAATTAAAGGTCTAGAAGAGAAGTTTTGGCTTTATGTAAATGATGGGTGTTAATACTATTACTTTGTTGAGGTATAATATTTCCAAAGAGCCTTTGTGGAATGGTTAGCTAGTCTTGGGCATTACACAAATTTGTCAGCCCATAATGAAGTTTGTTAGTGTAACCCCTCTTCCGATCAAGAGCCATGTGCTAGTGATATGTATATGTGTGTGTGTAGTCGGAGGAGGGTGTTACAATCAGTGTACTATGTACACACTCTCTGAAGGGTTGGAATTTCCACCTCTACACGAAATTTTGTGAAACCGGCGTATTGTTGATCGTCTCAGAGTGCCGATTCCGAATTGCAGTCACATAAGCGATTTCGATACCTGGGTGGAAAGTTATGCCCAGTTCTTTCACCGAAGGGGTGAAAATAACAGCGATCGTCGTGCGCCCATATTTATGACCTGGGGAGGATTCTCGCGCCGAGATGACCACAACTTCGGATCGTCGTGATAGACCAAATCTGAGTTGCGGCCCCACAAGTGATTCGCGTAATCGATGGAAACGTTTCTGTTAGAAAACCTTCGAAATTGGGAGATCATCAGCTGGAATCCCAATTTTGGAGCTCGAAACGAAGGATTTTCGATTTGGAAATGACGTCTTATTGCCAGAGGTAATAACGAGAGACGAGCGCCTCTGAGTGTCAATTCCGAATTGGGGTCATAAAAGAGATTCTAATAACCGAGCCGATAGTTATGCATGTTTGACCGAACGGGTCGTATTCGATTGCATCGGGAGCCTACGACCATGCTCCCGGAGCCGAATTTGGGCGCCAGATCGAAAAATATCTGAATCTGACCTAGTGCTGACCGAGTTAGATTGTTGATTCTTGATTGGGGCCTCACGAGCGGTTTCGATCACTGGACGAGGAAATATCTGCGTCTTACCGAAGGGTTGTGATAATCAGTGTACTGTACACAAGCTCCGCGGTGAAATTTCCGCCTCAGCACAACTTATGACAGTCGTGATAGACCGACTCTAAGTAGCGGCCCCACATGTGATTTTTTGTAATCAAGGGAAACATTTCTGCTAGAAAACCTTGGAAACGTGAGGTCGTCGGCTGGAATCACAATTTTGGAGCTCGAAACGAAGGATTTTCGATTCGAAAATGATCTCTTATCGCCAAAGACATAAGTGGCGACGAGCGCCTCTTAGTGTCGATTCATAATTGGGGTCTTATAAGTGATTCTGATAATCGAGCAGATAGATGCCCGTTTGACCGAAGGGGGGTCATATTCGATCGCATTATGAGCATGTGATCACACTCCCGGAGCCAAATTTGGGCGCCGGACGGAAATCTACAAATCCGACCTAGTGCCGATCGGGTCGGAGTGTCGATTCTGGGTTGGGGCCTCGCGGGTGGTTTCGATCGCCGGCGAAGAAATATCCGCGTCTTACCAAAGGGGTGTGATATCGGTGTACTTGTACACATGCTCGGTGGTGGAATTTCCACCTCGGCACGGAATTTCACAAAATTGACATCTTGTCGACCGTCACGGAGTGCCGATTCCAATTTACAGTTACATAAGTGATTCCGATATCCGAGCGGAAAGTTATACCCAGTTCTTTCACTGAAGGGGTGAGAATAATCCGGAAGGGGTGAATATATCGAAGATCTTCATGGGCCCATATTTACAACCTGGGAAGGAGTTCTCATGCCGCGATGACCACAACATTCAATCATCGTGATAGGTCAACTCTGAGTTGCGGCACCACAAGTGTTTTGCATAATCGAGGAAAATGTTTCTGCTCGAAAACCATGGAAACGAGGAGATCGTCGGCTGGAATCACAATTTTGGATCCTGAAACAAAGGCTTTTCTATTCGGAAATGACATCTTATCACCAAAGGCAATTAGTGGCGGCGAGCGCCTCTAAGCGCCAATTTTGAATTAGGGTCTTATAAGCGATTCCGATAACCGAGCGAAAAGTTATGCCCGTTTGATTGAAGGGGTGTTGTATTCGATCGCAGCGGGAGCCTGCGATCACGCTCCCGGAGTCGAATTTGGGCGCCGAACCGGAAATCACCGAATCCAACCATGTGTCGACCGGGTCAGAGTGTCAATTCTAGATTGGGGCTTGCGGGCGTTTCCAATCGCCGGGCGAAGAAATATCTGTGTATTACCGAAGGGGTGCAATAATCGTAGTACTTGTACACACGCTCTGCGGTGGAATTTTCGCCTCTGCATGGAAGTCCCAAAAACTGGCGTCTTGTCGACCGTCTTGGAGTGTCGATTACGAATTACAGTTACATTAGCGATTCCGATATCTGGATGGAAAGTTATGCCTAGTTCTTTCACTGAAAGAGTGAGAATAATCAAGAAGGGGTGAATATATCGATGATCTTCGTGCGCCCATATTACGACTTGGGGAAGAGTTCTCGCGCCGCAATGACCACAACTTCTAATTATTATGATAGGCCGACTCTGAGTTGCGGCCCCACAAGTGATTCACGTAATCGAGGGATACGTTAATGCTCGAAAACCTTGTAAACGGGGAGATCATCGACCGAAATCGCAAATTTGGACCCCGAAACGAAAGATTTTTGATTCGAAAATGATGCCATATCGCCAGAGACAATAAGTGGTGACGAGCGCCTCTAAGTGTCGATTCTGAACTGGGGCCTTATAAGAGATTCTGATAACCGAGCGGAAAGTTATGCCCATTTGACAGAAGGGGTGTCGTATACGATCGCATCGGGAGCTTGCGATTAAGCTCCCAGAGTCGAATTGGGCGCCAAATCGGAAATCACTAAATCTGACCTAGTGTCGACCCGGTCGGAGTGTCGATTCTGGATTGGGGCCTTGCGGTTGGTTCCGATCGCCGGGCGAAGACATATCTGCGTATAATCGAAGGGGTGCGATAATCAGTGTACTTGTACACTCGCTCCGTGGTGGAATTTTCTCCTCGGCATGGAATTTTGCAAATGTGGCATCTGTCGACCGTCTCAGAGTGTCAACTCCAAATTTTGGTCACATAAGTGATTCCGATACTCGGCGGAAAGTTATGCCCAGTTCTTCCACTGAATGAGTGAGAATAATCAAGAAGGGGTGAATATATCAGCGATCTTCGTGCGCCCACATTTATGACCTGGGGAGGAGTTCTCGGGCTGCGATGACCACAAATTCCGATCGTCGTGATAGGACAACTCTGAGTTGCGACCCCACAAGTGATTCGCGTAATCGAGGAAAACGTTTTTGCTTGAAAACCTTGGAAACGGGGAGATCGTCGGCTGTAATTGTAATTTAGAGCCCAAAATGATGGATTTTGGATTCAGAAACGACGTCTCATCACCAAAGGTAATAAGAGGCGATGAGCGCCTCTGAGTGTCGATTTTGAATTGGGGTCTTTTAAGTGTTTCCGATAACCAAGCGGAAACTTATGCTCCTGAAGTCGAATTTGGATGCCGAACCGAAAATCTCCGAATCTGACCTAGTGTCGTCCCGGTCAGAGTGTCAATTTCAGATTGGGGCCTCGCCGACGGTTCCAATCATCGAGCAAAGAAATATATGCGTCTTACTAAAGGGGTGCGATAATCGGTGTACTTGTACACACGCCCTGTGGTGGGATTTCCAGCTCGGCATGGAATTCTGCAAAACTGACATCTTGGAGTGTTGATTCCGAGTTGCGGTCACATAAGCGATTCTGATACTCGGACAGAAAGTTATGCCTAGTTCTTTCACTAAAGGGGTGAGAATAATCAGGAAAGGGTGAATATATCGACGATCTTCGTGCGCCCATATTTACGATCTGGGGGGCAGTTCTCGCGCCGAGATGACCACAACTTCCGATCGTCGTCATATGCCGGCTCTGAGTTATGGCCCCACAAGTGATTCACGTAATTGAGGGAAACGTTTCTTCTTGAAAACCTTAGAAATGGGGAGATGGTTAGCTGGAATCCCAATTTTGGAGATAAAAATGAAGGATTTTTTATTCAGAAACGACGTCTTATCGCCAAAGGCAATAAGAGGCGAGGAGCGCCTCTGAGTGCCGATTCTGAATTGAGGTCTTATAAGCGATTACAATAACCAAGCGAAAAGTTATGTCCATTTGACCGATGGTGTGTCGTATTCGATCGCATAAGGAGCCTATGATCATGCTCCCGGAGTCGAATTTGGGTGCCGAATCGGAAATCTACGAATCCGACCTAGTGCCACCGGGTCGGAGTGTTGACTCCGAAATGGGGCCTCGCAGACGATTCCGATCGTCGGGAGAAGAATATGTGTCTTATTGAAGGGGTGCGATAATCGGTGTACTTGTACACATACTCTACGGTGGAATTTCCGCTTCGGCACAGTGTTCCGTAAAATTGCCATCTTTTCGACTGTCTCTGAGTGTCGATTTTGGAATTGCGGTCACATAAGCGATTCTGATACCGGGCGGAAAGTTATACCTAGTTCTTTCACTGAAGGGTTGAGAATAATCCGGAATGGGAGAATATATCTGCGATCTTCGTGTGCTAATAGTTACAACCTAGGGAGGAGTTCTCGTGCCGAGATTACCACAACATTTGATCGTCGTGATAGGCCAACTTTGAGTTGCGGCCCCACAAGTGATTCGCATACTCAAGGGAAATGTTTCTGCTCGAAAACCTTGGAAATTGGGAGATCGTCGGCTGGAATCGCAATTTTGGAGCCCGAAACGAAGGATTTTTTATTTGGAAAAGACTTCTTATCACCAAAGGCAATAAGAGGCAGCGAGCGCCTCTAGTGCCGATTCCGATTGGGTTCTTATAAGCGATTCCGATAACTAAGCGGAAAGTTATGCACGTTTGACCGAAGGGGTGTCGTATTCGATCGCATCGGGAGCCTGCGATCACGCTCCTGGAGCCGAATTTGGGCACTGGATAGGAAATCTCTGAATCAGACCTAGTGCCGTCCGGGTTGGACTGCCTATTCCAGATTGGGGCCGCGCTGGCAGTTTCGATCGTCGG
This sequence comes from Colocasia esculenta, assembly GCA_014218235.1. NCBI lineage: Eukaryota > Viridiplantae > Streptophyta > Magnoliopsida > Alismatales > Araceae > Colocasia > Colocasia esculenta. The sequence continues at coordinate 6,210,735 of CM024754.1, read as the reverse complement.
GCAAAGAAATATCTTTGTTTTACCGAAGGGGTGTGATAATCAGTGTACTTGTACACACGCTTCACAATGGAATTTCTCTTTCGGCACGAAATTCCGTGAAATCGACATTTTGTGAACCATTTTGGACTGACGATTCCGACTTGCAGTCACATAAGCGATTTCGATACACGAGCGGAAAGTTATGCCCAGTTTTTTCACTGAAGGGGTGAGAATAATCCGGAATGGGTGAATATATCGATGATCTTCGTGCGCCCATATTTTCGACCTGGGGTGGCGTTCTTGTTCCGAGATGACCACAACATCCGATCGTCGTGGTAGGCCGACTCTGAGTTACGGCCCCACAAGTGATTCACTTAATTGAGGGAAACGTTTCTACTCCAAAACCTTGGAAACAAGGAGATCGTCAGCTGGAATCACAATTTTGGAACCAGAAACGAAGGATTTTTTATTTGGAAATGACGACTTATCGCTAAAGGTAATAAGGGGCGACGAGCGCCTCTGAGTGTGGATTCCGAATTAGGATCTTATAAGCGATTTCGATAACCAAGCGGAAAGTTATGCCTGTTTGACTGAAGGGGTGTCGTATTCGATCGCATCGGCAGCCTGCAATCATGCTCACGGAGCCGAATTTGGGCGCCGAACCGAAAATCTCATAATCTGACCTAGTGCCGACTGGGTTGGAGTGTCGATTCTGGATTGGGACCTTGCGGTCGGTTTCGATCGCTGGGCGAAGAAATATTCGTGTCCTACCGAAGGGGTGCGATAATCGGTGTACTTGTACACATACTCCGTGGTGGAATTTCCTCCTCGGCACAGAATTCTGTGAAATTGACATCTTGTCAACCGTCTCGGAGTGTCGATTTTAAATTGCAGTCACTTAAGTGATTCCAATACTCGGGCGGAAAGTTATGCCTAGTTTTTTCACTAAAGGGGTGAGAATAATCCGGAAGGGGTGAATATATCGGCGATCTTTGTGCGCCCATAGTTACGACCTGGGGAGGAGTTCTCACGTCAAGATTACGACAACTTCAGATCATCGTGATAGGCTGACTCTGATTTGCGGCCCCACAAGTGATTCGCATAATCGAGCGAAATGTTTCTACTTGAAAACCTTGAAAACGGGGAGATCGTCGATTGGAATCGCAATTTTGGAGATAGTAACGAAGGATTTTCAATTCAGAAACAACATCTTACCACCAAAGTCAATAAGTGGTGAAGAGTGCCTTTGAGTGCCGATTCCAAATTCAGGTCTTATAAGCGACTCCGATAACCAAGCGAAAAGTTATGCCCGTTTGACCAATGGGGTGTCGTATTCGATCGCATCGGGAGCCTACAATCACGCTCCTGGAGCCGAATTGGGCGATAGACTGGAAATCTCCAAATCTGATCTATTGCCACCGAGTCAGAGTGCCAATTCCAGAATGGGGCCTCACGGGCGGTTCTAAACGTCGGGCGAAGAAATATCTGCGTCTTACCGAAAGGGTGCGATAATCGATGTACTTGTACACAAGCTCAGCGGTGAAATTTTAACCTCGGCATGGAATTTTTGGAAACCGACATCTTTTCGACCGTCTCGGAGTGTCAATTCTGAATTGCGGTCACATAAGCGATTCGATAATCGAGCGGGGTGAATATATTGGCGATTTTTGTGTGCCCATATTTACGACCTGGGGAGGAGTTCTGGCGCCGAGATTACCACAACTTTCGATCGTCGTGATAGTCTGACTCGCAGTTAAGGGCTCACAATTGATTCGCATAATCGAGGGAAACATTTCTGCTCAAAAACCTTGGAAACGAGGAGATCGTCGGTTGGAATCGCAATTTTGGAGCCCTAAATGAAGGATTTTCGATTCGGAAAGGATGTCTTTATCGCCAAATACAATAAGCGGCAGCGAGCGCCTATGAGTGCCGATTCTGATTGGGGTCTTATAAGCGATTACGATAACCGAGCGGAAAATTATGCCCGTTTGACCGAACGGGTGTCGTATTCGATCGCATCGGGAGCCTACATTCACGATCCTGGAGTCGAATTTGGGTTTCGGATAGGAAATCTTTGAATCTGACCTAGTGCCGACCGGGTCAGAGTGTCGATTCTGGATTGGGGCCTCACGGGCAGTTTTGATGGCCGGGCAAAGAAAAATCCGTATTTTACCGAAGGGGTGCGATAATTGGTGTACTTGTACACACACTCTGTAGTGGAATTTCTGCCTAGGCATGGAATTCTGTGAAACTGGCGTCTTGTCGTCTGTCTCAGAGTGTTGATTTCGAATTGCGGTCATATAAGCGATTCTGATACCCAGGCAGAAAGTATGCCCAGTTCTTTCATTGAAGGGTTGAGAATAATCCGAAAGGGGTGAATATATCGGCGAACTTCGTGCACCCATATTTACAACCTGGGGAGGAGTTCTCGCGCCGAGATGACCACAACTTCCGATCGTTGTCGTAGGCTGACTCTAGGTTGCGTCCCCACAAGTGATTCGCATAATCGATGGAAACATTTCTACTCAAAAACCTTGGAAGCGAGGAGATCGTCGGATGGAATCACAATTTTGGAGCCTGAAACAAAGGATTTTCGATTGGAAAACAACGTCTTATCACCAAAGGGAATAAGCGACGATGAGCCCCTCTGAGTGTCGATTCCGAATTGAGGTCTTAAAAGTGATTCCGATAACCGAGCAAAAAGTTATGCCTGTTTGACCGAAGGGGTGCATATTCAATCGCATCAGGAGCCTGCGATTATGCTCATGTAGTCTAATTAGTGCGCCGGATAGGAAATCTTTGAATCTGACCAAGTGCCACTAGGTCGGAGTGTCGATTTCGGATTGGGGCCTCGCAGGCGGTTTCGATCATCGGGAGAAGAAATTTCTGTATTATCGAAGGGGTACGCTAATCGGTGTACTTGTACACACGCTCCGTGGTGGAATTTCCACCTCAGCATGGAATTCCGCAAAATTGGCATCTTATCGACTGTCTCGGAGAGTGTCGATTCTGAATTACGGTCACATCAGCGATTCCAATACCCGGTGGAAAGTTATGCCCAGTTCTTTCACTGAAGAGGTGAAAATAATCAAGAATGGGTGAATATATCGGCGATCTTCGTGCGCCCATATTTACAACCTGGGGAGGAGTTCTCGCACCGCGATGACCACAACTTCCAATCATCGTGATAGGTCGACTTTGAGTTGTGGCCCCACAAGTATTCACGTAATCGAGGGATACATTTCTACTCGAAAACCTTGGAAACGGGGAGATTGTTGGCCGGAATTGCTTTTTTAGACCCCGAAATGAAGGATTTTTGATTCGGAAACGATGCCTTATCGCTAGAGGCGATAAGTGGCGACGAGCGCCTCTGAGTGTCGACTCCGAATTGGGGTCTCATAAGTGATTCTGATAATCGAGCGGAAAGTTATACCCGTTTGACCAAAGGGGCGTCTGCGATCACACTCCCGGAGCCGAATTTGGGTGCCGGACTGGAAATCTCCGAATCTGACCTTGTGCCAACTGGTCGGAGTGTCGATTCCAGATTGGGGCCTCGCGGGCGGTTCCGATCACTGGCGAAGAAATATCCACGTCTCACTGAAGGGGGGCAATAATCGAAGTACTTGTACACACGTTCTGCGGTGGAATTTCTACCTCGACATGGAATTTCACAAAACCGACGTCTTGTCGACCGTCTTGGAGTGTCGATTCTGAATTGCGGTCACATAAGCGATTCTCATATGCCCAGTTCTTTCACTGAAGGGATGAGAATAATCTGGAAGGGGTGAATATATCGGCGCTCTTCGTGCGCCCATATTTACGACCTGGGGAGGAGTTCTCGTGCTGAGATTACCACAACTTTCGATCGTCGTGATAGTCTGACTTTGAGTTGCTGCCCCACAAGTGATTCGCGTAATCGAGGCAAATGTTTCTGCTCGAAAACCTTGGAAACTGAGAGATCGTTGATTGGAATCGCAATTTTGGAGTTGGAAACGAAGGATTTTCGATTAGGAAATGACGTCTTATCGCCAAAGGAAATAAGTGGCGACGAGCGCATCTGAGTGCTGATTCCAAATGGGGGTTATATAAGCGATTCCGATAATTGAGCGGAAAGTTTTACCCGTTTGACTGAAGGGGTGTCATATTCAATCGCATCGAAAGTCTGCGATCATGCACCCGGAGCCAAATTTGGGTGCCGGACCGGAAATCTCCAAATCTGACCTAGTGCCGACTGGGTTGGAGTGTCGATTCCAGATTGGAGCCTAGCGGGCAGTTCTGATCTCCGGGAGAAAATATATATGCGTCTTACCGAAGGGTACGATAATCGGTGTACTTGTACACACGCTCTCCGGTGAAATTTCTGCCTCAGCACAGAATTCTGCAAAATCAGTATGTTGTCTACAATCTTGGAGTGTCGATTCAGAATTGTGGTCACATAAGTGATTCCGATACCTGGGCGGAAAGTTATGCCCAATTCTTTCACTGAAGGGGTGAGAATAATCCGGAAGGGGTGAATATATCAGCGATTTTCGTGCGCCCATATTACGACCTGGGGAGGAGTTCTCGCGCTGAGATGACCACAACTTTCGATCATCATGATAGACCGACTCTGAGTGGTGGCCCCACAAGTGATTTTTATAATCGAGGGAAACATTTATGCTAGAAAATCTCGGAAACAAGGAGGTCGTCGGCTGGAATCACAATTTTGGAGCTCGAAACGAAGGATTTTCCATTCGGAAATGACGTCTTATCGCCAAAGGCATAAGTGGCGACAAGCACCTTTGAGTGCTGTTTCCTAATTGGGGTCTTATAAGAGATTCCGATAATCGAACGGAAAGCTATGCCCGTTTGACTGAAGGGCGATCGTATTTGATTGCATCATGAGCCTTCGATCACACTCCTAGAGCCAAATTTGGGCGCTAGACGGGAAATCTACGAATCTAACCTAGTGCCGACAGGGTCGGAGTGTTGATTCCGGGTTGGGGCCTCGCGGGTGGTTCCGATCACCAGGCGAAGAAATATCTACGTCTTACCGAAGGGGTGCGATAATTGATGTACTTGCACACATGCTCCATGGTGGAATTTTGGCCTCGACACGGAATTCTGCAAAACCAACGTCTTGTAGACAGTCACATAGTGCCGATTGTAAATTGCAATCACATAAGCGATTCCGATACCTGGGCGGAAAGTTATGCCCAGTTCTTTCACTAATGGGTGAGAATAATCCGGAAGGGGTGAATATATCGGCGATCTTCGTGCGCCCATATTTTACGACTTGGGGAGGAGTTCTCGCTCCGAGATAAGCACAACTTCCGATTGTCGTGATAGGCCGACTCTAAGTTGCAGCCCACAAGTGTTTCACATAATCAAGGGAAATGTTTCTACAAGAAAACCTTGGAAATGGGGAGATCGTCGGCTGGAATCGCAATTTTGGATCCCCAAATAGAGGATTTTGGATTTAGAAATGACATCTTATTGCCAAAGGCAATAAGGGACGACGAGCGCCTCTGAGTGCCATTTTTGAATTAGGGTCTTATAAGTAATTCCAATAACCAAGCGGAAAGTTATGGCCATTTGACTGAAGGTGTGTCGTATTCGATTGCATCGGGAGCCCGCGATCACGCTCCCAGAGCGGATTTGGGCGCCGAACCTGAAATCTCCGAATCCGACTAAGTGCCGACCAAGTCGGAGTGTCGATTCCAGATTGGGGGCTGGTGGGCAGTTTCGATCACCGGGCGAAGAAATATCTGCGTCTTACCGAAGGGGTATGATAATCAGTATACTTGTACAAAACGCTCCGTGGTGGAATTTCTGTCTGGGCACAAAATTCCATGAAACTGACATCTTGTCGACTATCTCGGAGTGTTGATTTTGAATTGTGGTCACATAAATGATTCTGATACCCGTCAGAAAATTATACCCAATTCTTTTACTGAAGAGGTGAGAATAATCAGGAAGGGGTGAATATATTGGTGATCTTTGTACGCCCATATTTACAACCTGTAGAGGAGTTCTCGCGTCGAGATGACCACAACGTTTGATTGTCGTGATAGACCGACTCTGAGATGTGGCCCCACAAGTGATTCGTGTAAACGAGGGTAACGTTTATGCCAAAAAGCCTTGGAAACGGAGAGATTGTTGACTGGAATCGCAATTTTAGAGCCTGAAACGAAGGATTTTCAATTCGGGAACGACGTCTTATCACGAAAGGCAATAAGGAGCGACGAACGCCTCTGAGTGTCGATTCTGAATTGGGGTCTTATAAGTGGTTCTGATAATAGAACAGAAAGTTATGCCCATTTGACCGAAGCGGTGTCGTATTCGATCGCATCGGGAGACTAGATCACGCTCCCGTTAGCGAATTTGGGTGCCGGATCGGAAATCTCCGAATCCGACTAGTGTCGACCAGATCAGAGTGTCGATTCTTGATTGGGCCTTGCGGGTGGTTTTGAATGTCGAGCGAAGAAATATCTATGTCTTACATAAGCGGTGTGATAATCGGTGTACTTGTACGCACACTACGTGGTGGAATTTCCGCCTCAGCATGGAAGTCCGTGAAATCAGCATCTTGTCGACTATCTCGGAGAGCCGATTCCTAATTGCAGTCACAAAAGAGATTCCAATACCCGGGGGAAAGTTATGCCAGTTCTTTCACTGAAGGGGTGAGAATAATCTAGAAGGGGTGAATATATCGGCGATCTTCGTGCGCCCATATTTACGACCTAGGGAGGAGTTCTCGCGCCAAGATAACCACAACTTCCGATCATCGTGATAGGTCGTGTGACAGACCAGGGTATTTATGCCCAATAAGGCTCCATATCCAGATCCGCCTCCCGCGAACGAACTGAAGTCTCGCAAGGGATATCTCACACACGTGTCTAGAAAGAATATAAAAGACAAACCACAACAGTATAAGACACAAGAAAGTACATGTGCTCATATCTGTTCACATATTTGTACAACTGTCACATTACATTATTACATGTCCAAATAAAAGTATAACTACCTGGGGCATACCCCGAGGGAGCACAAGCTCACACAAAATTAACTACAACTCAATTGCTGGTGGTACAAGTCTGCCATAACGCCGCTGCAAGTCAAACACACGACAAGTCCTGAAAAAAATTGTAGGGGAGTGAGCCTCAACAAGTCACAGGCTCAGTAGGGGCCACCCAAAAACCACAATAACTAAACAGAAGAGACCTCAACCTCAAAGGGTCTCACTGGCCACACAAATAGTGAAACCACATTCAACTTACTTTAACTAGGGTTAATCAACAATTAACATACCCATATTATTAACGTAAACCTCGGAAGGTAAAAAAAAAAAGAACAAAAGATTAGCACAACACTACTAGACCATCCAACCACTAGGAATACCTCAACCTCAAGCCTCACTGGCAGACCATTGCCCAGGCTTCAAGTCTCACAGGCAAACCATTGCCTCGGCTGCAGGCCTCACAGGTAAATTACCCATGCAGGGTAATCAAACTGACATTGACATGCCAAATCCAGCACACATTAGAACCATAATCAGAAACGTACCTTAAGCAAGATACACAGTACACGTGGAAGATCACACCTCACGATCTCCACAAAAATACCGGTACATCGTAACACTTGAGAAGTTGGTACACAACGTACCACAACACAAAGCCAACCCCCAAGGGGTACTGATACCTACTATCACTAGGTACCAACACTGAAATCTCAAACGCAGGGTAATAGGACTGCTAACCAGAAGCTAGTCCGCCATACCCCAAAATCATAATACAACAGAAAGCTACCCTTACAAGGGTATATTACAAAAAGTGAAGGTCCTACAACATGACCTCCACGGAGCACAGCTCCACTTCAACACCTGAAAAGATTAGTACTCAGTGTACCAAGAGAAACGAATATCCACAAAAGGTACATGTACCTACCACCACGAGGTACCACCACAAAGTCTCAGAACCACAGTGCCAACAACGGGGCACACCACAAACCAGTGAGTCTCCGCTCACCAACCACAACTACAACCGTGCCAACACCAGGGCACACCTTACTGAAGAAGACCTTAAACAACAAGTAACAACACAAAAGCCACAACCGGTAGTAAAGCCCCCGTCGGAAAGGAACGACGCCACCACACGGGAACGGACTACTGGCTGATCAGGCCAGTATCCAACCCGGACAACACAACACAAGAACTACCTCTCAGTCTCGTAGCCACGGACCCTCAGTCCAGCTACGGCTCCACAAACTCACAAGTCAAGCAACTAACTGTGGAGACTAACAAACACCACCACCTGGAGGTCACACACCCCGCAGGCCCATGCCTGGCACCTTTAAGGACTCAGGACTGAGCTCCCTAAAGTGAGGCACTGGAAAACAGGACTAGCTGGGAACTAGTGTCGACTACTGGTGTCCGTACCCCCAACTACGAGCGCGCTACAAGTGACCAAACACAAGCTCTCACAAGTCGCTGTCCCACTGTCGTCTTTCCCTCAGCCGGACGTACAACTCAAACACAAGAGTGAGGGTGTCCAGGAAGACGACACAGACCTCGAGGTACACAAGTATCAGGACAAACCCCGAGCACAACACACGTGCCTGGCTCACACAGAACCTGGGGTACCCGACTAGAGAGGCATTCCGGAATAGGCGCCGAACCACCACACTCGGCAATACATAAACCACAACACTTACACGTTTCATCTTTCTTACAAAGCACGGTACACATGTGAGGATTAGCTTGTCCTGGTCACTCGTGACCCACAAGCTAACCTACTCAAACACTTATATGAACCACATTAGCCAATACTAATTCTGCCCATCATTGGTCATCACATGACCTCTGCGGCCACGTTAAACTCAAAACTCGATAATCGATAACCACATACTACCATAATTCTTACTCACACTGTATTAATTAACCAGCGTAAATACCTTTTAAAAGAATACCCAAAGACCAGGGCTAGGTTCACACCGGAACCTCACTGCCCAGTCATTACAACAAAACCTTAAATATTAAGCCACAGTAGAGTATATGCCATGCACATACTCACACCACGTAACACCACACTGATTACGTGAATAACACATTAATCACGTAAAACTTGCTCACCTCGTGAGTAACACGCTCCACGAGCGTAACAAGTGCTTTGGCTCCACCTGTCATTGCCATGCACAATAACTACCAATAACCGGATAACCTAAACACTGAAAATATGCATAACCGGACCTCTCAGCTGAGGTCGCGACATGGGGCAAGGTCGCCTTCAGAACGCGACGCCCCGACATGTCGCGTTCAACACATGAACACGACGGGTCGGGCTATCGCGTTCAGGACGCGACACCTGGGCCGTCGCCTTCACAGGCAAAAACCCTAATCCGAGAGGAACTCCACGATTACCATTCCAGATCATTCAAACCATGATTAATTCTCAGTTTCCGTGATTTAATGGATACCCTAGTATGGTATCTACTGTTTGTAAGCCTTTAAACGAGCTAAATAGGCGCCACATGCAATCTAAACCACAAAACAAGGTAGAACTCCCTACCTTCATGAAGAACACAAAAACGAAAGATCACTAGGCGTTTCCCCCGCTCCACGCAACGTCCTCGCGGCGAGAACACACCCCACGCATCACTAGAACCTCGAATCGCCCGAAGAACCCCGCAGCAGCTCCCCTTGGTCGAGCAAAGCCTGTGGAAGCTCTGTTCGGCCAGAGTTCCTTAAAAATGCATTGCAGTTAAGAACGCGACGTAGCCCTACGTTGCAACCTGAACGCGACGTAGGAGGTCGTCGCCTTCTCAAGCCCGACGTCAGCAGGTCGCCCAACGCGCAACGTACGGCGCGCATGCGGACATCGACCGCTCAACAGCGGTAATAAGAACGCGACCTGCAGGGCCGTCGCGTTCAGAACACGACGCATACCCCTGTCGCATTCACAGGCAGAGAACCTGTGAGCACTTTAGGCCTAACTTGGCAGCCCACCAAGCCTCACAACACACGCGAACACCTGAAACACACACTAATGGGCCACACATTAGCCACCAAACCCACTAAGCAAGGATCCACAACGATCCAAAAAATGTGCGATGTTACAGGTCGACTCTGAGTTGCGGCCCTACAAGTGATTCGTGTAATCGAGCGAAACGTTTCTGATAGTAGAGCGGGAACGACTTCTTATCGCCAAAGGCAATAAGGAGCGATGAGTGCTTCTGACTGCCGATTCCTAATTGAGGCCTTATATGGTTCTGATAATAGAGCGGAAAGTTTTTCCCATTTGACTAAAGGGGTGTTGTATTAGATCGCATTGGGAAACTGTGATCACGCTCCAGTTTCCAAATTTGGGCACCAGACCGAAAATCTCTGAATTCGACTAGTGTCGACCGAGTCTAAGTGTCGATTCCGGATTGGGGCCTCGCGGCCGGTTCTGATCGTCGGGCGAAGAAATATTCGTGTCTTACCGAAGGGGAGTGATAATCGGTGTACTTGTACATAAACTCCGCGTGGAATTTCCGCCTCGGCATGGAATTTTGTGAAAGCAATGTCTTGTCACTGTCTCGGAGTGCCAATTCCGAATTACGGTCACATAAGCGATTCCAATACCCGGGTTGAAATATTTGCTCAGTTCTTTCACTGAAGGGGTGAGAATAATCCGGAAGAGGTGAATATATCGACGATCTTCATGTGCCCATATTTACGATGTGGGGAGGAGTTATCACGCCGAGATGACCACAACTTTTGATCGTCAGGATAGGCCAACTCTGAGTTGCAGCCCCACAAGTGATTCGCGTAATCGAGAGAAACGTTTCTACCCGAAAATCTTGGAAATAGGGAGATCGTCGGCTGGAATCACAATTTTGGAGCCCAAAATGAAAGATTTTCGATTCGGAAATGACGTCTTATCGCCAAAGCAATAAAGGTCAACAACCGCCTCTAAGTGTGGTTTCCAAATTGGAGTCTTATAAGCGGTTCCGATAAAAGAGTGGAAAGTTATGCCCATTTCACCGAAGGGGTGTCATATTTGATCACATCGGGAGACTGCGATCACGCTCATGTTGCTGAATTTGGGCACTGAACCAGAAATTTCCGAATCAAACTAGTGTCGACCGGGTCAGAGTGGCGATTCCAGATTGGGGTCTCGCGAGCGGTTTTGATTGCCGGGCGAAGAAATATTCATGTCTTACTAAAGGGGTGAGACAATCAGTGTACTTGCACACACACTCCATGGTGGAATTTCTACCTCGACATGGAATTCCGTGAGACCAGCGTCTTGTCAACTGTCTCGAAGTGCCGATTCCAAATGCGGTCACATAAGCGATTTCGATACCCGGGGAGAAGATTTGCCCAGTTCTTTGAATGAAAGGGTAAGAATAATCCGGAAGCGGTAAATATATCGACGATCTTCGTACGCCCATATTTACGACCTGGGGAGGATTTCTCATGCCGATATGACCACTGTAGACGGTCTTTTTCGATGACGAACGTCCGTCGTTGATCGGTACGTTGGCGAAAAGATGTGAACTGTGGAAATGATGAGTGATCGCCAGGGAATTTTTACCTCCGCCTGGAGAAGATGTGATCGTGTAATGCCTCGATGTGGAGATGATCGATTCTTCACTCCTCCTCCTTCGGCCGGCCAAAGGGTGAGGGCCCCACGGTGTAGCTTCAATTTTCCTGCAAAAGAAACAAGAACAAAAGACCCATTAGACTGAAAACTATGGTAGCATACGTTCACATATGAAAAACACACACAATCGGGGGCATCTTATCAGTTGGAGGCTTGAGAAGAAAGATGGGCAAACGTTATGACCGCCTTCCCTCCCTCCTTTGTTTATAGAAAACCCCTCTAAACTGGGTATTGGAAAGGATGCACTACGTAAGTGTGTGCGTGGACGTGGTAAATATGCAATATATGTGGGACGACAAGCTAAACAAAATAGAGAGGAGGAAGAGGAGGAGGTCCCTGTCTGCAATGCAAACGCAGTGACAAAGAAATCTTCTCCAGGGCAGCGTGCTGACTTTGACGTTGGCATGCTGATCACCGGATTGCTCACCGGATGGTGTCCTGTAAAGGGAGGCGACGAAAAAGTGTAACTAGAAGCTGGGCTCCTCTGGTGACTGTGCAGCGTTGAGAGGAGGCCAACGTTGTGTCCGAGGAGAGGTGAGTGCAGAGGGGGAGGAAGCTGAGGTGCCGACGGATGATGTTGTGATGGAGTAAGGGATGTTGTCGGTGTGTGTGACTGCCAAAGACCGGGAGGCTGGGTGGTGCGCAAAGTGGTTTCTGGTGGGCTGCTGCGACTGCCGCGATGGAAATCCCTCTCCTCCCCCTGATGGAACGGAGGCGGCGTCCTAATGACCTCATTGGATGCATCGCCCTCCTGAAGAGGCGGGGCTGTGGGCAGTTAACATGGGAGAGGCTTGCACGGGTCTCATGGTGACTTGGGCGCCGAAGGAGGATGGTGGGTGTTCTGGGCTCACCATGCGGCTGCGTGAGATAAGGGAGGGGATAACAACGTGCATGGGAGGTGGACCCGGTCTCACAGATTTTGTTGGGGGGAGTGGTTGCCGTGTGCATGTGTTGGTGTGCATGGTGTGGTGAGGACGTGTGTGAATAGGGGAGCTATGGGCTCATGTGGGTGAGAGGAAGATAGCATGCGTGAGAGAGTGAGTGCATGGGACTGGCCACGCATGCATGGTTGTTTGTGGGTTTTAAAGGGGATTACTTGGGTTACGATTTGTGTGGCTTTAGTTGTTTGGATGGGTATGTTTTAATATTATTATGTTGTGTTGGTGTTGTGTTGGATGGGCTATGTTGGTCTTAGATGGTAGGGTTGGATATTTTTAATAGTTTGAATTGTATATGGATTTTAATGGGTTAAGTGGGTATGGCTCACTACAGGAAAATCAGGTTTTGCTTACGTCCAAACACCGTAGGTATAGAACCAAAAATCGTAAGCATAGCCTTTGCTTACGGTGTTACCCTATGGTTGGGTTTCGTCGGCTAAAGTTCGACGACAAAGCCTAAGGCTACGGTGTTTTAAAGTCCGTAAGTATATATTATAGTGACGGTGTTGGTAGCCGTAAGTAACACCATAAGGATATCTGTTTGTGGCTACGACAATGTTAACCATAGTGATATTTTTTGTAAGGATAGACTCAGTAACGCCGAATATCCCTACGATAATTTAAACCGTAAGCATGTGTCTCTACGGCCACGTACACCATAAGTAAGTATGTTTCCCTACGGCTAAAAAGACCATAACAAAGTATGTTTTCCTACGGCCACATACACCATAAGTAGTTTGTTTCAGCAAAAAAAAAATAGTAATATATTTCAATGGATCCACATTCACCTACATTTATGTCTAGGTTCACAAACAATGGATCAACATGTACACATCCACAATTAATCCACACATTCACATTTGGATCGATCAACACATACATCCACATTTAGTTCCACACATACACATCCACATTTAGATCCATATTCCACATTACATCCACACACATCACACCCACTTATTCACAATGCACAACACATTAATAATATAAAACACATTAAAGTTAACAAACAATAATGTTAATAAAAGATGACATCAAACATCATTCTACACATTCACATACTAGTGCTAAAGTCTGTTCAGAAGAGCAAGTTAATTGTTAGTGAATGAAATTGTCACATGTGGTGAGAGGATATTTGTGAAGAGTTTGCTTTGTCCTTGGACGAAGACAGGTTTTAGTAGACATATTTCCTGCAAAAGCAACAATAGGTGGTCAATAAGTACTGTGTGAGGATATTTATAACAAAAGAAACAATATGCTTAATAAACAGTAATGCAGGAAATATGTCATCAAACCATTACACTAGTATCAAATAACTCAAGGAAAAGAAGAAGCATTTCCCCTGTCTTTTGTAGAATTGTGTAAGTCATAAAATTATAATTTTGTAAACAAGCCAGCCCACTACCCAGCACAGTTTTCTGACTTGCCAGGTTGGGGAGTGAGTCAATTCAGACAGTCCCAGCCAAACTATGTCTCACATCATTGTAATTAATCAACACAAAACCAAGTAAACTAATGACAGTTTTGAGAAGTAGGTAAATGAACCTGAATCTTAGTAGATATTTGACTGAAATAGAAAACATAGGCGGCCTTGGATGGAGAAGGAATTTTTTAAAAACAAATGGCATGTAGCTGCTCAGAAATTTTCATTCATGAAACCAATTCTCAAAGTATATAGGGGTTTGGAACCTTGGTGACGCCAGTGAGCTTGTAGAAGACTTTGAAGAAACAAGAGCACACAATGCACTCGCTGAACAGGAATTCAACCTACAAAGGCAGACTATATATAATATCAATGAAACCTTGGCGATGGTCTTCACCAAATAAAATGCCATACAGTTCATGACTGGAATGTGGAGGAGTATCAAACATGTCTTATAAAATTTGTAATTACCATCACCAGATAAACAACATTATCCATCTTTTCTGGGGGCTAATCATGTGTCATTGCTAGAAACTAGTTGACAATGTGCTTTTCAAATATTTTGGTCATTGGCTGACAAAAACATCGGCTTTCTCTCTCTAAAATTCTTTTAAATATGCCTTATAAAAGGTGTATACTGTTAAATCATGTTGATAAACTGGACTTTTAGTGTACCCTTCAAGTCAGCCATACTTTGCAGCTCCTTTTTAATCTCTTTCTGAGGAGCACCCAACAATTATCAGAAACCAGTGGGAATTTCAGTTTTACATATGTGAAGGATATAAGGTGAAGTTGACATATGTGAAGGATATCAGAAACCAGTGGTTTAGTCCCATATCAACAGTGGCACATGGGATCTCTGAATCATGCATACACATCCGCAGCCTTCTATCCACACATGGCAGAAGGGAGAAATGTGAGGGCTTCACATGCCAAGAGAGCTACCAATCTGCAGGCGGCTGACTGATTAGCAAGTGAGGCGAGAAAGGGAAGGAGACACACATTCCCGGACAAGTTAATAACACATTTGTAAAATGGAGAACATGGCAACAGAAAACACAAACATGGGAACCACCTTGGCATTCACCAACAAAAAAAACTACAACTACCATTCATTTCAGTTAAGACTCAGATCCAGTGCAACTAAGATTTTCTGCAACTCAGATGTTATAAAATTTGGACCATATTATGTTACTTACAAAAAAAGGTGGAGGTGAAGATCAATCATCCTCAAGCTCAACCTGTTACATGTAAAAATGTAAATAACATCAGAGTTTACAATTAGCAACAACATCATTCATAAATAAGAATGAGATAAATGTAAATAAACTTACATATTCTCTGAACCATTATGTGACTCCCAACAGCATCGTTCATATTTTTTCTATCTGCATCTTTGATAAACAAAGATGCAGGGGTCATGGGCTATGAGTATAGAAACCTCATAGTACTCACCACCTAACTTCTTCCCCATGACCACATTATCATTATCATCAGACATAAGAATGCCGCTGGCAACTACTTCTCCAGAGAAATTTAGGATCTCACCCTCCTCCCCGCCAATGAATCCTGTTATAAATTTTGGATATAGATGTCAGATATACATGCATTCCAACATATTAAGACGGTTAGATTTCATTTACCTTTTTCTTTTGAGCATGACAAACACTTGCAGAACTCTGCACAAGTAAATGTAGATTATCAACATTAAGCAATGTTAGTAATGAAGTATGTCAACAGAAATCATTACCTCATTATTGCCACGAGACTCAATTTTTTTCATTCTTTCTTCGAGAGCTTCAATTTTTTCTTTCAGGTTTTCATTGTCCTGTCGCAGCTTTTGTGTACTTCTTGAACCCCACAAGCTCTTTGGGGTAGGGCCCGTGCCTATGCCATGGATTCTTCCAGTTCTGTCCCGTCCCATAACTTGCTCATAAGCATCCCCCACGCTTGCAATTGAGCTTGATGTACTTGATTGCTGCGTCAGCTTAATGTCTCGAATTTTATCCTACAATTTGAATGAATAGCAACATGAATTTCCAGCACTATCGTAAATAGAACTATGTCAACAAAGAGCTTCCATGCATAATGAGAATAATGTGAAACATTAGACAATTAACAAAGCTAATTAATTATACAATCATAGCAGCACTCGTCATTAACTGGACCGCCAACTTTCTTCATACGGGTCCTTATGAATAAGTCCCCACGATCAAGAGTGGCCCCAGTTTTTAGAAACTACAACATTGTACAGAAGATAACTTAGAAATAAACAAAATTATTTTGAATAGATGAACTGAGATGCAGATAAGACAGTATATATGTTACCTCATCGTGGTATATGTCAGCAAAACTTTTACTACCAGCACAGTGAAAAAATGTGTGTTTGGACTTATTTTGCTTGTTTGTTTCACTGCGTTTCTACAAATCAAAATGATAACTATTAGAATAATTATGGAGTATCACTATATTTAGACTAATTGTAATCCAATTCCAATTACCTTGAATTCCTCCGAAGACCATATCTAACAAGATTTTTCCATTGATCTTCAACCACTCTTGTGTCTGAACATGCAAAGTGTTGTTGCGCTTTTTGATATGGCGTGAAGAACTTCGTCCTCAAGTCATACTTCCAAGACCTCCATTTCTGATCTAGATCCTTCATTACAAAATCACGCAAGCTGATGGGAACATCAAATTTTCTCTGTACTTTTAAAATAAAGGGTTAGTCGATGGCATTATCCTGGATAAAACACATGTATTAAACAACACATGTATTACATCACCTGGATAAAATCCCATACATCGTCTTGTTAGTCGATGGCATTATCCTCCAAGAAATGCAATCGATCGGCAGTTATCCCCCATCCTTGCCACAGTGCCCAAAAATTGTTTCAGTAGCTGCCCCCCCTCTCCAAGTGGCTGCCCCAACTGATTAACATTCACTGGTATGCGTTCATTAGTTTGCAATCCATGTACAGATCTTAACAATGTTGGGCCTCTCTTAACCTTCTTAGATGTGGAGGCAGACTGAGCATCTATGTGAATTATTTTCCCTTGCAGGTCTTCTATAAATTTTTCATACTCTTCTCTTGAGAACCAATAGCTGTGAGCTGCAAACAAATCAAAAAGAAAAACATTGAAGATATTCAACTATGAACAGAAGTACATATAGTGTGACAAAATAACTATTAACATTATTCAACTTACAAAAGATGGGTAGTCATTTTGCCAAAGGATGTAGGAGCAACGAGTATGAAACAAATATGAAATAAAGAACCATAAATCCACATTCTGTGCTCCCCTTTTGTTGGGGCACCTACAACATGAAAGATATTAATGAAACTTTTAATCCGTTTACATATACAATTCAAACACTCCAAATTTAAAAGATTACCTTCGGCACGTATACATCAATTACTTTCATCTCATCGGCCACTGCTCTCATCCCTTTCCCTTCGTATGCAATCTTTAAAAAACTGCACCATCATACCAAATATACTTTTTATACACATATATATTTCAAATATATATATATATAATTAGAAGATATTACTTTTTCAACTCATTTTGGATACTAGTGTGTTCCCCCATGTGAAGAGAGTCAAGGAGCATAAGGAACGACATGTCATTATCCTCTTTCTTACATATGACAACAAGTTGCCAATGATTCCTACAAATGAACAAAAAAATAAACAATGATGATTTGTTGCTGAATAGTGTTGGATACTTAATACATAAGAAAAGTTTAGGCATACCATATGCAGATTGGAAGTAGGGAATATGACTTCTCCAGTAAAGAATTTTCTGTACAATTGATTTAATTCTATTGACACCATCAGTAGTCAATCGACAAAAGTAAACCACAAACTGTCGAATATCTCAAAACGCTCTAAAAGTGTTGATGGAATCACACCCCACAAATACCTGCAGGTTTAACATAAATTAAAACACAACAGACATAGTATATTGGTGACTCATGCTAGCCTTGGAAAAAATATTAAAGAAAAAAAATCACACAAATACTCACTCAACATGTTCTTGAAATATTAGTGTGTCCAGCATCTCGGGCTCCCCATCATAGACTTCTTTCATTGTTTTTTTTTAGCCTTTTTTGCATCGGTATCGCATGATGGCCTCGTTTTCTTCTTCGGCGAGTCTTCTCTGACTTCTTTGGAATCTACCACCGTAAATCTCTTCCTTCGGCCCCTTCAAATTGCAAATAACAGGTTAACAACATCAACCAAAAAAAAATAACACTTAACATATTCAGTTAGAAAAATTAAACATAGGCTTACATTTTGATGTTGTAGTCTTCCTTGGCAACTTGTAAACTGCAATATTAAGAAGAAATTGACAGGCACTTGGGTAAAACACAAGTAATATAACAAAGTCCTTTTTGTTAAAATACTAAATTAAACAAAGACAACGATGAAGATGTAATAGTTGATGTCTCTGCAGACTTTTGTATTTCATATGTGGATTAATGGAGCACTTTGTGCTTTTATCATGCCCTTTGGTTACTGATTCTTCATGAATTTGAGACAAACAGCCAGCATCTCCTAGGTATTTGGATTCCTTTACCTCTTCTGGAACTTGAAAATTCTTACAAAGTTATATGTTTCCATGCGAATGGTAGATCATGTGCATCTACAGATTATTGTAGACATCAAACTAGAAATGTAGTTTCATGAAGAATTAACCGCATCACTTCTAGGCCATGGCATAATCTTAAATCTTTGCATTTTTCTTGCAAGGCATATAATTATGAGCAGTGCCTCCTACAAAGATATCCCAAATGATTCACATATGATTACCACATATAAATTGGGATCTCTACACCATCTGTAAGCCTTAACACAGTAAAGATTGACACAAAAAAGGCAGACACTTCTGTTGGCAAAAATATTACAAGTATAGGTACATATGTCTTCAAATTGGGATCTCTACACCATCAATGTCGTCTCTCTTCCATGTGAGTTTATGTCATCAAGAAAAGCAATATCATCATCAATCTTTACATCATTTGCATCATTTTCAGTAACTTCCATTTTGCATGTCAAAGTAATTCTCGACTTTGTTTTCCTCACAATAGACCATCCTTCATTTGGGATCCTCCACATACCATACTTGTTCCACTTGAGAGGCCAAAACATATGGTTCACTTGTACATAATTTATAGTGTAGGTTGACCAATGTGAAACCTTCATCTTTAATTACCCCTCGCTAAATATCAACCCAGTCACACTTGAAAAGTAATACCTTTCTTTGATCGTAATAGTTCAACTCTAAAATTTCTTGAAGAACACCGTAATATGTCACCTCATCTCGAATAGGAGCCTTGTCTTTAACACTGGAAAAACATGAAGTTTTTGCAGACATAACAACCCCACTATTCTGTGTCTTCCTATGAAGTTCAATATGCTGAATCTGAAAACGGAACCCATTTACTAAACATATGTTAAACTTCTTCCCCACATTCAATGGTCGATCTTTCAGCACAATTGTGTTTGCATGTAACCCATTCCTGTCATTGTCTTGTAAAGAGTTGACCTAAAAAAAAAAGGGTTACATGTTGGTTATCATTAAAACACATGTCATGTGCACTAAAAAAAAATGTTATATATGTTTACTTACTTTACATTTAAACCAATCTGGAAACTATAATGTATGACATCGCTCAATTTCCATTTCACTTGCTCGTGGTCTTGTTTTCCTTATTTCTTCAAGATGCATACTACATACAAAATGTGGACAATACATTAACGGTCTTCTCGTGACAAACAATACTTTAAGGGTGTTTCATTTGACTTACCTTATGTAAGGAGATATGTCCTCACAATTAAATAGTACATAGAGATGAGCTTGGTTCAACTCGTCATTCCTAAGATGACAAACAGTTCCACCACCTAAACATCGACCATTTGTTGAAAAAATATCCCATCCTTTTTGTGTCAATTCTTCAGCCCCTTCATCTTCATTTCTTAAACGTTGGTTAAGCCATGTCTCAACATCATCATCTAGATATCTCGAAGAAAAGATAAGAGTCTCCTCTGCTATATACCCTTCTGCCATTGACCCCTCTGGACGTGCCATATTTCGTACATAGGACTTAAGTTTCACCAGATACCTAGTGGAGATTCAAAAAAAAATTCAAGTACTATTAGCAGTAGGGTACAATCGTCAGGCACAAGTATAAGATTAATGCAAACCTTTCAATGGGGTACATCCATCTATATTGAACTGGGCCAGCAAGCCTTGCTTTGGTGTCTGCTTGAGACACTCCTCTAAGATACTCCTTAATCCCAGTTACTTAATTCTGTCAGGTCACAGGTAGACCAAGAGCCTAATCTTTGTGTATCTTTGAAATCTACTCCAAGATCACCATTAAAGGAGGGCCATTGCAATTAATCAAAGACAAGTTGCTAGGAGGTGAGGGCTTACACAGTCTATAATATTCCTTTTTGGGCCAATAAAAAAACATACTTAATACCTTGGATGGCCACCCAGCCATGTGCAAGATGAGTTCTTGAGGCCAACTAAAGGATGCTAAGGTGTCGTGCACACGACGTGTGATAACACACACAACTAAAGGATGCTAAGGTGCCGTGCAAAGATGTTCTCTAATGATTATCCATCACTCTGTGGCACCAAAATTGATCAACACCAAGAAATAAAAGCTAAGCACACTGCCAAAAGACCATAGAAGCTGAGCAGGCACACACAGATGGGCTAAATTTGATTCTAAAAAATGGGGTTCCCATCAAGACGGTCGTCATCAGTATACAACATTCAACCTTAACCCAACCATGAGGGAGACAAAGAAGCAAAGAAAACGAAAAGAGTACTCACCTTCGCCGCGACGGACTCACCTTTGGCGATCAGTTGGCCCACAACTTTGCAAAAAACAGACCACAGTAGCACAGCCTTCCTAAGAAAACGGGCGGCGGGGGACGAGCAGTGGGAGAGGCCAATCGCCTTCTACGAAGCGGAGGAGGAAGAAGGCGATGGGGTCGGCAGGAGACGCCCGGCGGCGTGGACGACACGCGTAGGAATAGGGGAAGGAGGAACGGGTGGCCGAAGTGTCCTTCCCCTGCAGTCGCCGCAAGTTCACCACCTGCTTCCGCTACAAATGTGAGGCACGGGCCGTTGCTTGCCCCAAACGGACGCGCTGCCTGCTACCGCCTTCTCTGCAAGTTCTGCCGCGCTGCCTGCCTGCTACCGCCTTCGCAAGTTTGGCAGGAGAGGCCACTGCTTGCCCTTTCGCCGATGTTGCCCTAGCCTATCGCCGCTGCTGCCCTTTTTCGCTAGGAGGAGAGTGGAGGCAGGGGTCGACGAAGGAGGAGAGTGAGGGGTCAAAGGAGGAGAGTGGAGGCAAGGGGTCGAAAGGGGTTTTTTTTTCCTTCAATCGGGGCGCGGGAGGCCAAAGTTGAATGGGCGCCCAATTAAAACTCCGTAGGTAAATGAAATAGTATGTGCTTACGACATTACGCCATAGGGGTAGCATATCTTAAAAGTTTAAGAACAAAGTTTGTCTGATATACTTACGCCATGTACAGTCCGTAAGTATAGATATGTCTATCCATACGAATAGCTTACGAATATACTGAACCGTAAGCAACTTTTGTAGGCAGAGCTAGGATTTCTTGTAGTGGCTGGGTATGTTTTTAGTGGGTTGGATTTATGTGGGTATGGGTGGGTAGGTTACGTACGTTGCATGGAGGTGAAGGCCATGGGTATATTATATTATTAATGGTGTGGATTTTGTTCTATGTGGATTTATGGAACTCGGCTATGGGTATGGGTTTGTGTTTTTTTAGTTCATTTAATTAGATTTTAAGTGGGGTTTTAGTTGATGGGTACGATTATTTATTTATTGGGTTTTATGGGTTTTATGTGTGAGCTATATTTTAATTATTGTTTTTATAGATTTAAATTGTTTTTTATTTAATTATTATGTTTTATGGGCTTGATTAAGGTGAGATTAAGTGGGTTTTAGCATGGCGATGGGTAAACACACAGAGGGGACAGTTGAAAGGTGGCGGAAATGGCAAGCATACAAGCACCACGGGCTAGGCAAGAGATAACGACAGAAGAGGCTGCCACTAGGAAAAGTGTAGGTGACATACGACTGTGTCGCCAAAAGATCTTGACAACAGTGAATTCTGCAGCTCAAAATGACAGGTGACCAACCTCTTGTCATCATAATGGAGCAACGACAACCGGGCCCATCGACAAGGGCACAAGCTACCCTAGAGATCTTAATGGAGATAACATTGCACCTACAAATAATGGGCGTAATGGCTACGAAAATGAGCCCTACGAGGATGGTCACAAATTTTGCATCTATAAATGCCCCTCCGAGACATGTGATCTTGCAAGGGAATGGAGTGGACTGATAGATTGGTGTCTCAAAAGAGAAGAGACGCGAAGATGGAGATTCTAAAACTTCGGAAGAAGCCTCAGAAAGTGAACATCCCCGAGGATGAGGAGAACTCTCAAGCTAGGTCTCTTGTCTAGACCTTATCCAAGCAAGTTGTCTGAAAGGCAAAGAAGGAAAAGGCAGGTGAGTCTTACGTGTTAACATAACCATAGCCCCTTAGGCCCTCCAGTCACTGCCGTGAGACTTCGACACACTTTGGGACACCTGTCCGGTCGAAGGAGTTATGCCATGACGAGTCGACTCGGTAAAAAGGAATATTTGGGATCTGGGTGAACAGACAACCTACAGGATCTGGTTAAACTCATGATTTCACTTGATTGATCTCAGTTGAAGAACAAACTGGCAAAACTCAATTCTAGCCATCTGGATAACTTTAAAGCACGGGACAGGGGAAAAATCCTTCTTCCTTGGTTAGTAAAGTTAGCTGAGAAAATGGCATGATGCATGCAGGGTTTGCCCTATCTAAATGCAAGTTAGTAAACCAGAGGAATTATTAAAGGCCAATCGAATAACTGGGAGATCACAAACCCATCATGATTTTTGGTGAAGGGGAACTCTGGGTTCATGGTCGCCAAGTTATTAGCCTCTGTGAAGCTAAACCCTAGGTTAGACATACCTAAATAGGATAGCCAGGAATTGACTACTATGCAGACCTCGGGCGGATGGTTCAGTGTAGTGCCACTTTGGTCGATCCCTTTCTCAACCTTTTTTTTTTTTGGGTGATGCACCTTATCCTTAGCTTTTGGACGTTTCTCTATTGATATAACACTTAAGGAAAAAGTGATCAGTGAAGCTCTAACTTCAGCCCCTTGCCTAAGACATACCTTTCTTGAAGCAAGGTCAAGGGACTGAGTTGTATTAACAAAGTAAAAGGAAAAAGAAATATGTAGAAGCGAAGCAAAAAAATAACTTGGAAACAAATATGTACATATGATGTTAAAGCAAATGATATTTTTTTGGATTTTTTTTAAGAAAGTAAATGCATAAGGGAAAACATGAAAACACTTTTTTTTGGGTCAACACCTGGCAACTGTCTTTATGGCAATGAAACAGTGCGAGGCTGATGAAGTAAAGGAAAATTGGCCTAGCAGAAATATGGAGATTCTTCATGACTATAACTATGCCCCTTGTGAACAAACCAATGTATAGTGTGATTTTCAAAAGAGAGTGATCATTCTTGACAGAAACTTATCCCTCGGACACCTCTCAGGTTTGGAATCCTCAAGGGAGAAAGGAAGAAATGAGGGGATAAACTTCTCAAGATGACTAGAAAAATTGTTAAATTGATGAGTTGTAAGATAGTCTTGACAACATGCCCCTTCAAGTGATTTCAGACATTGAATTTTTGACTTGTTTTCCCCTAAACTTCTGCAAGCTGCTAATTGGATGAGAGAACTTGGCCATGTGTGGCTTAGCGGGCTCAAGGTGAGGTGTTTCGTAGACCCCAAGGTTAAGACCTGGCAACCCCTACTTTGCTGAGCACTCGTATTGCCCTACCACACTCAGCTAGGAAAAAACTCAAGCAATGTAGCATTTGACTTTGTATTGGATGGAGGGATTTTATCTCCAGGCAGGGTCATGACCAAGCTCTTTTTCTTTTCTTTTCTATTGATTGATTGATCTTTGTTCCTTCTTTTGTTTACCTGCGAGGACATGCCCTCTTCATGTGCTCTGGTGTCTTAGTCTCACCTTATGGGAAGTTGTATTGACTACAAAGCTCAACAATTTAAGGGTGCTGAGTGTCTTGATCAATCGAGTGGAAAAAGAAGGAGGATTGTGGCCTTTGTTGTGTCCTGGGACAAATAACTGTCTTGGAGTGACAGCTCAGAATTTTAAGATGGTGGGTGTGTATGTTGATTCATTCTCCAAAAGCTTGGTTGTGACGCTAGACATAAATCTCCATGACTTTGCTAGACCAAGGTCCTTGGTTCACTCAAGTGCCTATTACTCCTTAACATGTGACTTGAGATGCATGACAGTTGCCAATCTATTGACTTCTCTTTTTTTCATTTTTTGTTCTAAAAGATATTTAAGAAAAAAATGTACACAATATATACACCATAATTTTTTTGGATTTTTGCTTTTCATATTTTTTTTGTTTTTTGTGTAAGAAATTGAGAAAATTAAAATTGAATTGATCAATTCTGAAAATGGTATGTACAATGAGTGGGAACATCCCGAGCGGAATGCCCCTAGGTAGAGATCTCACCTGTGCCTTCTAACCATTGTCGAAAATGAGCCTTATGAAAATTGGCCTCAGGCGATGAAATGCTCTCAAGGAGGTACCTGCAAACCAATATTTATCTTTTTCGCATGACAACTTGGATGGTAATGGTGAGAGGTGAGATAAGGAATGAGATAGAAGGCAAGAAGAAAGGATTTGACGGCGATAGATGTGAATTGAGTAAGGTAAGGATAGAGAATGTACAATAATGGAAAGATGAGGGAGCACACAATGAACAACATGGTCCATGGGAGGAAGGCATGCCCCTTGTGATAGGATGAACATTGGAGAGAAGTGAACTCCTCAAAGTCGGAAGGCTTAGCAGAGGGCAGACTGAGTGAAGTGGGGTCCCCCTCAAGCATAAAGAAAAGAGTTGAGCTTGACAGAGACAAGGATGAAGTTTTCATGAACAATGTGGATTGCCCTTGAGAAAGGAGTGTGAGGAGCTGAAATGGTGTGCCCCAAACCCGAGTTGAATTACACATTACAGAGATCTCAACATCTGAAGATGGTCTGATATGAAATTGGTATAAGAATAGATAACGGACTATATAAAGGATGGTATGCCCCTTGAAGCCAAAGCCAACGCAGATGACGAAGTAGACAAAGTGTCCCCCTAAAAGTGCCTGTTTGAAAAAGAGGTAGATGGATCTAGTTGGAATGAAAGGGTTGCCCCTGTTCTTGAATGATAGGCAAACTGTAAGGAATTGAGTGGAGAATAAATCACTTCGAGTCCTTGTTGAAAGGGTCAAGCATGAACAAGATTGAGGAACTCAAAGAATAGTTATGGGAGCAGCCTTGATGAGAAGAAAGGGACCAAACATTGCAGGGAATGAGCTGGGTGCAAGCTTTGTAAGTAAGCTAACATGGCACATTAGCCCGAGAAAATTGGCTTGGTCTCCTAATGTGCATAGAGAACAGTAGCTCTCCAGAAAGTTTGAATTGATTGCCAAGGAATAATGACCCCATATCCTATAGGTCTCGATATTCAGGTTCCAGCAGTAGAGGATTGGGGATCTGCAAAGCTGCTCTTAAGATAGGTGACAAAATGATCCAGATTTGCAGTGACTTGGCAACTTGATTGGATGGTTTGGAAATTTGGGTGATGGTTTGAGTTGAGCAATGACTAGATGCCCCTAGCTTGGCTGTTCTCTGGCTGCATGCTTCTTCTCCTTAATAGGTGCCTCTACCACTCTTATTGTCTCTTTGTTTGGGCAAGGACATGTTGAAACCACTCCTATAGTTACGGGTTGGATGGATTTCTCCCCTATCAATACCTCGTCTACAACCTCCTCATGATGGACTGACTCTTCCCACTAGAATGGGGGTAATTGGAGTGTGAGACTAGAGGAATGGTTGGTTGTGATCTCACACTTTTAGGAGGGAGAATGATCTGGAGCCTTTGACTCAGGTTTGGATGAGAGTGTTGTACAATTGAGCTGGCAGTAGTCCAAACAGGGTCACAACTTGAAGGTGGTTTGAATTGGACTGGGCGAGAGGGATCCAAGTAGGACTCAAGAATTCTTGCTCGATCACAGAGTTGAGCAAATGTGGAAACGTAGCTTAGCTCAAGTAAGGATCGAAGCTCAGGAGTGGAATTATTGTAACGACCCGACCTCCCGGACCCTCGCTAGGGACCCCGAAGTTCACGTCGTCGCCCACAGATCCGAAAACCCGGAAGGGTTAGAAGAAATAGTCTAGTGAGAAATGTACTGAATTTAAATAACTATAACAAGATATACAGTTGTACAACGTGTCCAAGTAAAAGCACAGGTACAAGAAGAAAAGTGCAGTCCTTAAGGGGCATACCTCGAGTGTAACGCCCCGACGTGGAATATCAGTGTGAGATTACAGTTATTAAATAGTACAGAGCGAGAAATAAATACAAACCATTGCACAATGGAATAATACCAAATAAACTCCAATTTCATTGATAATCCATCAACTAACTATTACATCATCGTATCAGAGAAAACTAGGGCCCAGAGTACTTTATTCAAACCAAACTATTACATAATGACTAACTGACTCATTCTATACTAACTGCTAAAGCGATGGTTGCTAAAATAGGGTCACTCCTGAGCATCATCCTCAGTCCCGTCCTCTTGAGTGTGGTCATCGTCAAACTCACCTGAACACATTAAACAAATACGCAGGATGAACGAATAATGCCCAGTAGGACTTAATATCTCATGAACACAAGCATGCTTTAAATAGTTAATGGTTTAATGGCAGGCTAGCTAGAGAGTAAAGTCATGCAAATCATGTCATGATAAAAGAGAACAATAGCAACCGGCACAGGGAAAATAGTACAACGAGAATGACAATAGAATGGCCATGTAACGTTATAACATGTAAATTGCACAATGGTTCAATAGTAACGATCACGCTTGCACTTGTAGAGATAGTACTTTGATTGTCATAGATTAATCTAGATAGTAAACTGGCGCTGGATGCATGTCGTAACACATCCTTGATCATTTTAACTCCCATGGGCACTAGCACTTTTCGGGCGCTCCTCCCAGGACCTGATCGGGCCCTATTGCGCTGGCATTAGTCATTTCTCTTATCATAGACAATCACACGAATGGCCAATAGAGTACCAAGAAGACATAAGAGAGTACTAGACGAGATAGATGAGAGTGTAGAGAGAACGTGAACAGATAAGAGGATATGGACATTTGATGAGATAGGGACAATTCCGTAAAACACATGAAATTCCGATAGTAACGGTTGCACAGCACCAGGTCGGGTGCCGGCAGTCTGGTAGAAGTCACAACCACCTACTTAGTCGTGTCGTGAACACGGTCAAATGGTTCGGAGTGATCCCGAGACGAGAAGGAAAAACACTAAGGCATGGATCGTACTGATCCCTAATGTGTATCGGGATTTGGGGTACAACCAGCTCGTTGACTAAGGACGTGCGCCAAAGCCAAGAAGACTTACGGAGGTCTTGACAAAGATTCCCTAGTCCAGTCGAGAGTATTCCCGGTGGAGAGGTGGTCCAAGCCAAGAGAAAGTGTGTAGAAAGCGGGTCTGTCGTGCCTCGAGTGCTCGAAGCCGAGGGAAAACGATAATGGTATTTAAAATGCCGTATAAAACAAAAACAATTGTATTTAATAAAAATAGGGTAATTTAGTCATTTATTTCGCTAATTTACCGAATACATTATTGCATAATTTATCAGGGGAAAATGGTAATTTATAATGTTATGTGTGTGTGAGTGTAAAGAAATCTTGAGGATATGATAAGTCGTGCAATTGTTCTTAAAATAATTAAATTTATATCATTAATGCCATTTATTAATTCACCAAGTCGAATTAACTATAACATGATTTAATCATGGCTAATTAAAGGGTGTAAAGCCTAAACATCAGGGCATATGCACAAATTAAAATCTGGTCGGATTCATGAAAACGCGGCGGACTTACCCATCGCGATTCAAATTGCGACGAGGCGGCCGGGCGTGACAGGTGGACTGGCCGATCTGGCCCGATCCGGAGTGGAATCGCGGCGCTTATGCCACCCCGTTCTTGACGCGACGCATCAGCCGGCGCGACCCCACTGATATCGCGGCGGATCGTGCCGACGCGATACCAGGTGGGATTGCCCTTTTTCCCTTTTTCCCAGGGCGAATCTTCTTTGATATATGGACGTTCTAAATTCTATATAAAATAGCACGGTGATCCAAAAAGCACGAAACTAGTTTTAAATTAAAGTAGACATATAGATCTATCACCATGCACGATTAATTGAAAATAAATAAGGTTTAGGCATGATTTGATCGGGTTACTTTTCAGTGAACTAAACATGCATAGTTAGGGTTCAATGAATTAATTAACGATGGATACATGATGAAAAATTCCGAAACTAGGGGCGTTCAAAAGCTAACAAGATGTAGTATTTATGAGAATATTTTCTGGTGTGAAGTTAAGTATAAATGAGGTTCACAAGCAAACATGATGGGTCGGGGTGCATGGGAGATCGAAATAGAGCGAAACTAGGGGCGTTTGAAAGCTAATGCTATGTAGTATCAATGAGAATTTTCCCATGGCATGGGAACAAGTACACGCAAGGGATTAGAGAAACAAGAAATTTTGGATTCATGGTAACATGATTAAAACAATAAATTCACACAAATGGATGAGTGAAATGCAATAAGACTAGAGGGCTTTTGAAAAAGATCATGAAGTCTACCTAGGATAATTTTTTCACGATTTTAGCTTGAGAGATTGCCTACTTTTTGTTGAAGAGATGAAAACCCTAGTTTGGTGACGTAAATGGAAAAACTCCTCCTTGTTCTAGCCTCCTCCTCCTTGCTCCTTTGTCTCCAACCCTTCTCCTCATTCTCCAGAGTTCCAGGAACGAAAATGGGTTGCTAGGGCTGAGTTTTGGTGTTTAAGCTTGCTAATCGAGTCATTCCATCTAAAACTCCTTCCTCCTATTAAAATTCCAAATTCCATATTTCTCTCCCACTTTCTCTCATTTATCCACCTAATAAGGCTGGGGAGAGAGCTAATTTCGTGGGTAGGGGGGTTAGGGTAAGTGTAGGACTCCTTTTTAGGATATATATGGGTTATTTAGTATTTATCTTAACCCCTTTTCATTTATTTAATTAATTAGGTACGAATTTAACCTAATTACCTCTCATCCATGATGGGCTCTCCTCTTTTGGGCCCAATAAACCATGTTAGGACCTTTAGTACATCCATTGCTAATTTATCTTAATGGGCTTTGATTTAAATCATTCTAATTATATTTATTTCCCTTTTTTTCAATAATTTCTATTTTTCTTATTTATAAAAATAGAAATTTTATTTTATTTGGATTTTAAAAATCAAGGGTGCTACATCCTCCCCCTCTTAAAAAGAATTTGGTCCTCAAATTCATAAAATCGTAAGAGAAAGAATGACTTACTGAATAATTCTGGATAATTCCGTAGCATTGTTGCTTCGGGCTCCCACGTGGCCTCTTCGACTTCATGGTTTCTCCATAATACCTTTACCACGGGTATAGACCGATTCCGAAGCTGTGCATCTTCTTGTCCAAGATTTTCACTGTCCTTTCTTCATAGGTCATATCTTTGTTCAAAAGATATCTTCATAGCTGATCACGTGTGACGGATCATACAATTTCCTCAGCATTGACACATGGAACACATTGTGCACTGTTGCAAACTGGGGAGGTAGTGCTAGTCGATACGCCACCTCGCCAACTCTATCCAATATTTCAAATGGACCTATGAATCTTGGTCTCAGCTTGCCTTCATCCCAAATCTTTGAAATCCTCTGGTCGGGGATACCTTCAACATTACATGATCTCCAGTCTGAAATTCTAAATCCCTTCTTCTTTTATCAGCATAGCTCTTCTGCTTGGATGAGCTACTTTAATTCTATCTCTGATAATCTGTATATCCCTGCTAGTGCTCTGCACCATGTCTGGTCCCAGCCATTGCTGCTCACCTACTTCATTCCAGCATATTGGCGATCTGCAACTTCTGCCATACAGTGCTTCAAATGGTGCCATCTTAATACTCGCCTGATAACTATTGTTGTAGGAAAATTCAAATAGTGACAACTGTTCATTCCAATATCCCTCAAAATCCATAGTGCAGGCGCGCAGCATGTCTTCCACTATCTGATTTGTTCTTTTAGTCTGTCCATCCGTCTGAGGGTGGAAAGCAGTGCTGAAGTTGAGTTTCGTCCAACGCTGTCTGAAGTCCCTTCCAGAATCTAGATGTGAATCTGGGGTCACGATCTGAGACAATGGACACGGGGACTCCATGCAATCTTACTATCTCCTTTACATATAAGGCTGCTAACACATCTACACTCCAAGTGCTCTTAATGGCAAGGAAGTGTGCGGACTTGGTTAAACGGTCCACAATAACCCAGATAGAATCAAGTCCACCACGAGTTCGGGGTAAACCCATGATGAAATCCATGCAGATGCTTTCCCACTTCCGTTCGGGTATGTCCAGAGGTCTAAGTACACCCGCAGGACGACGGTGCTCGGCTTTCACCTATTGACAAGTGAGGCAGTGCGCGACATGCTCAGCCACCTCACGCTTCATGTTTGGCCACCAAAATGACATTTTCATGTCTTGGTACATCTTGGTTGCGACTGGATGTATGGTGTACTTGGTCTTGTGGGCTTCATCCATCAGTTTCCTTTTCAGTTCTTCATTGTCAGGCATGCATGTCCTGGCTTGGAATAATATTCTCCCATCTTCAATGATGGAGAAGTCTGGCTTGTCAGCTATGGTCTCCCTGACCTTGACTAGGAATGGATCATTTGCCTGTTACTCTTAATCTCGACAAATATGTCAGGTTGAGCTCTAAGGTTAGCAACTATCATCTTATCATTTCTCTGCTCAATGTTCAGATTCAGGTTGGCGAATTGTTCTAACAATTGCATCTCACCCATGACTAGACAGGATAACGAAGCTACTGGCTTTCTACTGAGTGCATCAGCTACTGTTACTCTTGTGGTCGGAGTAGAAAATAAATTGCTCCCCGTATAGGTAATGCCTCCAGATTTTGAGTGCAAATACCACAGCAGCTAGTTCTAAGTCATGAATGAATAGTTGACTTCATGTGGCTTCAACTGTCTTGAAGAATAAGCTATCATTTCTCATTCTGCATTAATACGCAGCCTAGACCGATTCCAGATGCATCAGTGTAGACTGAGAATCCTGCTTCTTCGACTGGTTATTAGAGGACAGGTGCAGATGTCAGCATTGCTTGAGTGTATGAAAGCTCTTCTCACATTCTTTGCTCCAGAATATGGGTTCTCTTTCCATGTAAGACGCGTAAGAGGTACAGCTATCTTGGAGAAGTCTTTTATGAACCGTCTGTAATAACCAGTCAGTCCAAGAAAACTTCTTATCTCGGTGACATTGGTCGGCCTTTCCCAGTTCAGCACAGCTTCTACCTTGGAAGGGTCGACAGTGATACCGTCCTTGGAAAGAACATGACCCAGAATGACACCTCCTCGAGCCAGAATTCACACTTGCTCAATTGGCGTAGAGTTGATTGTCCCACAAGATTTGCAGAGCGATCCTCATATGCTCCTCATGCTCTTCTTGGTTGGAGTATATGAGAATATCATCAATGAATACCACGATGAACTTGTCGAGGTAGGGCCAGTAGATGCTGTTCATTAGTTGCATAAAAGTTGTATGAGCATTGGTTAGTCCAAAAGGCATGACTACAAATTCGTAATGACCGTACCTGCTCCTGAAAGTTGTCTTGTAGATATCTGCATCTTTAATCCTCATCTGATGATATCCCGATCTAAGGTCAATCTTAGAAAAAATTTGCTCCTGATATCTGATCAAATAATTCATCGACACGCGGCAGAGGGTACTTGTTCTTGATAGTGAGATTATTCAACTGCCTGTAATCGATGCATAACCTCATAGATCTGTCCTTCTTCTTGACGAACAACACTGGTGCTCCCCAAGGAGAAGTACTTGGCCTGATAAATCCCTTTTCTAAAAGTTCCATCAGTTGCTCTTTCAATTCTTTTAATTCAGCGGGGGACATCCTGTAGGGTTTCCGTAAAACCTGTGCAGCTCCAGGTATGAGGTCAATTGAGAAATTGACATCTCTTTCAGGTGGTATGCCTGATAGCTCATCGGGAAACACATCAGGGTATTCTTGCACTATGTGGATATCTGATATCTTAACTGCTTTCTTTTCAACTACGATGGCGGCAAGAAACGCCATACTCCCTTCCTTATCATGTTGTGTCTTTATAGCAGAGACGAGGGACAAGTGTCTCTTGTGTCTACGTCCTGTGAAGATCAGCTTAGGGAATTCACTAAAGGAAATTTTGCCTCTTCTACAATCCACGATAGCCCCATACGTGATAGCCAATCGGCTCCCAGAATGACATCGTAGCCCTCCATGGGCATACAGATCAAGTCAACTCTTAGATTGAGTTCACCAATCTTAACATCAGCCAAGGGATAATATTTATTCAATTGAGCCCTTTCTCCTAGTGGTGTTGTGACAGATAATTCAAATGTCATAGATGCAGGTTTCTCATTTAAGGTATCAGCAAATGCTTGTGATATGAATGAAGTGTTGCACCAGTATCAAACAAAATAAATGCTGATTGAGAAAAGAGGTAATGTACCTTCCACACTCTACCTCCTCGGTGGTCTCTACCCTCTTCAGGGCTTGAAGTCTGCCTAACTTCTTTTGTCCTGCAGGACGCTTCTCATTTTCTTTCAACAGAGGGCATTCCTGAATACAGTGATCACGACTTCCATAGCGAAGGCATGCACCTGCCTTCCTCCAACATCTTCCGTCGTATGACCAAGCTTGTCACAATGCTTGCATCTTGGTTTGTTGTTCGGAGCAGTAGTGGTGGGGACTTTGGGCTTCCACTCCTGGCTTGGCCCGTCAGTGATACTTAATGGACTTTTCTTGCCGTTAGTAGGCTTACTCGATGCTCCAGAAGTTTGCTCTTTCCTGAACATTCTACCCTTGATGCGCTCAGTGAGTTCAGTCGCATCCTCCAGGCATTGTGCTCTCCTGACCATCTCTGGATAGGTCTGAATATCAAATGGCGCAAGTTGCATGATGTAAGCGGGCCTGAGCCCATTAAGGAATCTCTTTGCCTTCATTCGTTCTGTACTAACTGTAGATGCGGTTATTTTCCCGTCCCGAGGAGGGGAAAAAATGATCGTCTCCACACGGAAATAGAGGTCGGTCTAAAAAATGAAACGCGATCGCCAGGTACTTTTCCTAAAAAGCACCAAAAGTGGGGACGGGTAGGAAAGGAGGTGATGTGTACCTTTTTACCCGTAGAAAAGAAGCGGGATGTGTGGTGCGGTGGGCTCTTTCCTCCTCTTTCAACCGGCCGGCCGGCGAAAGAGATTCAGCTTGGTACCTGGGACAAAAAGACAACAAAAAGAGACAACGGGATTACCCCAGAATGTGCAGTAAATAAATCTAGACAAATAAAATAACAAAGATGAAAAAGGGGAAGAACACACCTTTTGAGTGGTCTTAAAACCCCTAACTAAAAGGTATGATGTGTGTGCATGCATGTAATGTGTAAAATGGAAAAGGGCAACGTAAGGCCCTAACGAAAATGGAAAGGACCACGTGGGGTCCGGAGGAAAGAAAAACTAGGGTGCTTCCCCGAGGAGGCCGGACGGCGTAACGGCGCTGTGGAGGGCAAACTAGAGGAGGAAGACGTCGATCCGCCTCCGGATGTGCGTGCGATGGAGAGGAAGACGGCGACGTCGGGCAGGAGATGAGGATGGGGATGGCGAGGAAGACGGCGACGAGGTAAGGCTCCGTCGCGAAGAACCCTCTCTCTCTCTCTCTCTCTAGAATCCTCACTCTTTCTCTCTCTAAAAACCCTCTCTCTCTATCTCTAAAACCCCGACCAAAACCAAAATGAAAATCACCCCCCCCCCTCCAAGTGAAGCACTGGCTGAGATTTAAGGTTCTGGGTCAAAATCGCGTCCAGGACAGCAGCCGCGTTTAAAGAAGGTCGGTTTGATAAGCGCGAATTGCTGAACTGCCTTAAAATCGCGTCCAGTACACTGTACGCGTTTTAGACTCGCATGG
Organism: Colocasia esculenta; assembly: GCA_014218235.1. Taxonomy (NCBI): domain Eukaryota; kingdom Viridiplantae; phylum Streptophyta; class Magnoliopsida; order Alismatales; family Araceae; genus Colocasia; species Colocasia esculenta. The sequence continues at coordinate 6,176,514 of CM024754.1, read as the reverse complement.
TTTCGAGGCAACCGACCCGTGAGTACGTTGTCAGCCGACGGGACGTTGATTTGACTTTTCTGAATCGCGTCCACTGAAGTGGACGCCTTTTAATGAAACACGTCGACCGGAACGGACGCGAATAAAGAGTTAGGTCGGCGACTAGTTTAGCGACGGAATAGCGACGGAAAGCACATGAATCGCGTCCACCGAAACCGACGCCTTCCAATGTTCTTCAAGAGACACGGCAATGAAAATGGACGCGAATTAAGAGGCGGTTCAACGACAGAAAATTTTGTCATCGCTAATCCGTCACTGATTGGCGACAGATTAGCGACGGAATCGCTCATGAATCGCGTCCACATACCCGACGCCTTTTAATGTTCTTCAAAAAACGCGGCGACGAAAATAAACACGAATTAACAGGCGGTTCAGCGACAGAAAATTTTGTCATCGCTAATCCGTCGCTGATTGGCGACACATTAGCGACGGAAATTGACCGTCGCTATTCCCTCACTGAGTGACCTTTGCGACCAGACCCCTCCTTGGGGAAGCACTAAGGAAAAATGGGTGAAATTCAGGAATATCAGAAAATTGCTCTTTCAAGGCAAAAGGCGGGTCATTTGGGCGTTATAACACAACTCGAAAATTTGCCCGTGATGGGAAAATTTGCGTGTCTACAGATGCCCAACTTTGACGTCTGCTTTGCAAGGGAGCGAAATGGAGGGTCACGAAGCGGAGCGTAATGAAAGGAAATGTAGCGTAGCGCAGTGAAGTGAAGTGAAGTGGACTGAAAAGTAGACGTCAAAGTTAAAAAGAGACACGCGCTGAAGTGGCGAATGACTGGAGCTGTTCGTCAATTCATAATAAAGTTGCTCTTCGGAAACTCTTTCGGAGAGGAAACTCATCAATCAAAGACAACTAAGCTAAGGAAAGTAAAAGACAATGCAATGATCAACTTCCGTCGTCGGGAAGTTCCTAAGGACGTAATCCGTTAGGTTTCACCTTCGTGTGGGGCTGCCACGGCCGGAGGGTGGATCAAAAAGTAAAGTAAAGAAAATGACAAGGATCCATGATGGATGAGTTTCTCTCCGAAAAGAAGATCTTCAAACAACTGTATGATAAACTGAGTACTGGACTCTGAGTGGAATATTCGGGTTGCTTTGGAATTTGAGCGCGGATGGCCCTTAAATTGCCTTGGAAGAGCGAATTTCCATAGTGATTTCAATATGCATGTATACTGGGCAAAAAGAAAAATAAGTTTTTAAAGGAGTAGAAAATAACCAAGGATAATATTGTTACGCTGGTGAGTTAGGACCGGGGGGTTATGTATGGGTCCGTCGTCCCCACAAGCCAAGCGTAACGGCTTATCCGTATGGCTAAGAATCCTCTGGGATTATCATGGTTTTTGATGAAGGGGAACTCTAACCCCAGATTCTTCAGAGCCACAAAGTCCTTGGTGTGCTCTAAGCGCATAACATATAGTAGATACAGATAATTGATGGTGAAGGCAGCAGCAGCCTGATTGCGCCGGATGAGGTAACTCAAATCCTGCACTCAAAACTCGTTAGCCAAGAAAAAACAAACATCATGGAAAATAACATTTAGCACGGAGCATGGATAAAGCGTTTAAACAACAAGCATGGCTTATTCAATTGGTTTGTTTTAACCATAAGGATAAGTGGACTTGGCCAAAAGATTTAGTGCAAGATGGGAGGGACCCATGATTAGAAGAATTGATGCGATCCATGCCATCAAGGATGTTTTTTTTTGGAGTTTTTTTTTTTGGGAAGATATTCAAATTTTTTGTTGGTTTTGGAAATATTTGAATTTGTTTGTGATTTTGAAAATATTCGAATTTATTTGGGATTTTGAAAAGTATTTGATTTTTGTAGGATTTTGAAATATTTTTGATTTTTGTGGATTTTGGAGATATTTGAATTTTTTGTGATTTTGAAAATATTTGGATTTTTGTGGATTTTAGAGATATTTGAATTTGTTTGAGATTTTGGAAGTATTTCAATTTGTTTGAGATTTTGTAAATATTTAGATTTTTGTGGATTTTGAAATATTTGAATTTGTGTGGATTTTGGAGATATTTAGATTTATTTGTGATTTTGAAACATTGTCATGCCATGGCGGCATTAAAATTATGAAAATGGACGGCGAAGGGGTCCTTGTTGACTCCCGTGTCATTAAAGAAAGCCCAGAGTAGGGTGTACGTTTTAACGTAGCGCCCACGAGCTGATTACTTGTGGTTAACTGTGTAACCATCAAAACCACGCCTAAAAAGACAGCTTAAGTCTGGTAAAGTGAAAAAGGAAGCTTAGGGATAAGCTTGGCATGGGTATTCGAGGAGTTGGGTTTGACTTCCTTCCTTGGCACGACCGTCAGAAGATTCTGTCTCATTAAGCACTTGGGTTTTTCCAATTATTTTGGAATCTTGAGTGATGACCACTTGATTGTAGGGACATGCTTACGACCGGGTCCGTTTGGATCTCCGCGGAGACTTTGCCCTGTTGACATGCATTTTTGACTTTGTTTGTCTTTGACTTTTGCATGCATACGACCGGGTCCATTTGGATCTCCGCGGGGACTTTGCCACTCTTGACATGCATTTTGGACTTTAGATTTTTTTTTTGATTGGTCGTTTGATTTGCCCATTTGGAGGACGTTTCCTTATGACGAAGGTGTTTTGGGTTGGTTGCCTTGCCCAGACTGCCTCTACTACCCATACTTAGGCCGAAATAGGAGGAGAAATAGACTTTGTGCCATTCAGGCGCGGCTGTGACGATGACGGTGTCTACCGGGAGCAATCGGCTTAGGGCACCGTGAAGTGTGTGCAGGTGCCCATGCTAAGGGCAAACCTTAATGACCTGGGAGAGAATTTTGGATTCGTCGCACGGAGTTCTCATAACAAAAAAATACTGCGATAGCATGGCAATGCTGAAATATTCATCTTTTTATGGATTTTTTTTTTGAATTTTTAACACTGATAAAATATAGTAAGACTTCGGAGGGTAAAGGAGGACGAATGTCCTGCGTTGGGGTGGATGTGCCCGGCGTTGGGGGCGAGACTCGGGAGGTCTAAGGGAATTGACAAAATTCTTTATTCAAAATTAAAAAGACACATGCGAGAAGGGCTGAATGACCGATTGAAAAATGGAGGTGACAATAAAACAAAAGACGAATGCCCTGCTGGGGCCGAGACTCGAGGGTCTACACGAATTTACATTTTTTTTCGAATTTAAAAACATAAGTGGGGACTAAGGCCCCTAGAGCAATGCGAGAAGGGTCGAAGGACCCGATTGAAATGGAGATGCGAAGACTACAAAAAGACGAATGCCCTGCGTTGGGGGCGAGACCTGGGAGGTCTAGAAGAATGTACATTTTTTATTCGAAATTAAAATGACGAGTGGGGACTAAAGCCCCGAAAGCAATGCGAGAAGGGTCGAAGGACCCGATTGAAAATGGAGAGGCGAGAAATGCGGAAAGGACGAATGCCCTGCGCTGGGGCGAGACTCGAAGGTCTATGAGAATGTACATTTTTTTATTCGAAATTAAAATGACGAGTGGGGCTAAAGCCCCGAAAGCAATGCGAGATGGGTCGAAGGACCCGATTAAAATAGAGATGCGAATGGTGGAAAGGACGAATGCCCTGCGTTGGAGAGAGACTCGGAGACTATGAGAATGTACATTTTTTTATTCAAAATTAAAATGAAGAGTGGGGACTAAAGCCCCGAAAGCAGTGCGAGAATGGTCGAAGGACCCGATTGAAATGGAGAGAAAAGAAATGCGGAAAGGACGAATGCCCTGCACTGGGGGCGAGACTCAGAGGTCTAGAATAATGTACATTTTTTTATTCGAAATTAAAATGACGAGTGGGGACTAAAGCCCCGAAAGCAATGCGAGAAGGGTCGAAGGACCCGATTAAAAATGGAGACGGAGAGAGAAGAAGTACGAAAAGGACGAATGCCCAGCGCTGGGGCGAGACTCGAGGGTCTACACGATTTACATTTTTTTATTCAAATTTAAAAACATAAGTGGGAGAGGAGGGAGGGTTGAGCGAAATACAACAAGACTAGAGGGCTTTTGAAAAGGATCATGAAGTCTACCTAGGGTAATTTTTCACGATTTTAGCTTGAGAGATTGCCTACTTTTTGTTGAAGAGATGAAAACCCTAGTTTGGTGACGTAAATGGAAAAACTCCTCCTTATTCTAGCCTCCTCCTCCTTGCTCCTTTGTCTCCAACCCTTCTCCTCATTCTCCAGAGTTCCAGGAACGAAAATGTGTTGCTAGGGCTGAGTTTTTGGTGTTTAAGCTTGCTAATAGAGTCCTTTCCATCTAAAACTCCTTCCTCCTATTTAAAATTCCAATTTCCATATTTCTCTCCCACATTCTCTCATTTATCCACCTAATAAGGCTGGGGAGAGAGCTAATTCGTGGGTAGGGGGTTAGGGTAAGTGTAGGACTCCTTTTAGGATATATATGGGTTATTTAGTATTTATCTTAACCCCTTTTCATTTATTTAATTAATTAGGTATGAATTTAACCTAATTACCTCTCATCCCATGATGGGCTCTCCTCTTTTGGACCTAATAAACCATGTTAGGACCTTTAGTACATCCCATTGCTAATTTAGCTTAATGGGCTTTGATTTAAATCATTCTAATTATATTTATTTCCCTTTTTTGTTCAATAATATTTCCTTATTTATAAAAATAGAAAATTTATTTTTATTGGGTTTTAAAAATCAAGGGTGCTACATCGAGAACCTACAAAACACAACTCTCAACTCACTCAGGTACAAGAGCTCGCAACACTCGCTCTCACTACTGCTGACAGCACACGGCGCCACAGCCGTCTCCGCAACCCGTCCGACATCGAGCTCCCGCGACGATGAGCCCTAGCTGAGGAAGTAGGGGGAGTGTGCCTTGCGAACAAGGCCCAGTAGGGATTACAAGTCCCTTACCAGCCAGAGTAGCAGGAGCTTCGAAAACGAAAAAACTACACTAGAAAACTGTAAAGCGATGAACACCTACCTCACGATACTACTAAGCAGCAGAATAGAACAATGCAATGTCAAGACCACCAACCAAGGTCGTGACCCACACACGACTCCCTCAGAAACAAACAGAGTCAGGCACAACATGGAAACAAGTCTCGACACGCCTGCCGAGATAGGGGTCTCACGAAGACCACCGAGCAACCACGTGAGAAGGATGTCTCACCACAAGCACGGCCACCTCAGACTTCCACAAGGTCGAGGGCCAACAAGCAGAACCACCCCAGACCCCGGGCACACCACGACGTCAGGAAACCACACACCCCGGTACCACCACGGACTGGCACCAAGGAATGGGACTACAGAACCGAGAGAACACCGAAGCGAAAACCACCAGAAGCACGGGACAACAAGGCCAGACCAACGATGCCCAAGGAAACTAGACACGGCCAGGCTACGACCATCGTGCAGACAAGGGCAACAGATAACACTTGGAAACGTCGTGAGGAAATGCCGTCACAACAACAACAACCAAGCCACCGCCACCGGCAGCTAAGAGGAGGACACACCGTCCACACCCTCTTCGCTCGCCAGTTGGCTCTCGCCTCTAACCTCCCCAGAAGAGCGAGACAGAGCCACCACAGAACACCACAAGAACACACGCACCACCGCAGCCTGGCTAAGCTGCGGCCCACGCCTGACCTCCCTACGTGGCTCCGGAACCAACGCAAAGTGAGGCAGTGAGAAAAAGGACTGACGGGCCTACACCGGGAAGAACTCCGAACGCCCTTGGCGTCCCAGACCAACCAAGAGAGCTCTACAAATGACTCGGCGCTGCTATCCAAACCTCGTTTCCCCTCAGCTCCAGAGTCCGCCAAGTCGGCTGCCAACTCGAGCACGCTCGTAGCCCAGAACACTCCCTTAACAGGCTCTTGAGGATGGGAGTCCTAGGCAACGAGGACAACCTCTGAATGGGACAAGCCCTCAAGTGCCAAGCACCGGGCGAATAGGCGGGGCAAGCACAACAAAAACCACGCCGAACCGCTGGCTTGTAACCCACAACAAGCCCAGCAAGCACAAGGCATGCACGGACCCTTGAGAGGGCCGTCGGCCAACCAAGGCACGCACGAGCAAGCCAGAACCTCGGAACACCACCAGTCAGTACAGAAAACATCGCTCTACTAATAATCGATTGGCCGTCGGACAATCGATTATTAGATAGACGCGAGCCTCCTGGCACCGCCGCCAGGACACGGCCACGAAGGTGTCACCTTCAGTAACTGAACGTAGTGAGGCAACCTGCCGCGTTCCCCACCTGAAGGTCCTAGGGAAAGCCTGCCTTGGGGCACATGCCCACACACTAACCGGGGCCACGAAAACACCCAAGGCAACATAGGTACTGTCGCGTCCCCCCTGGCCGTCGTGATACCATCGCGACGGAGAAGGGCACTACGACAATCGAGATAGAGAACCATGTCGCGACAGGGAAACGCGTCGTGACAAGGTCACGTCCAACCGGGCAGACGCCTCTTCTGGTGTCGCAACGCGCACCGCGGTCACGACACCAGCAGAGAGGCAGACCCATGGGATGCTCCATCCCGGGGCCGCCCACAAGCCACAAACACCACCACACGGGGGAGCGGAGCATGGAGAAGCTATATACAAACCACGAGGGGCTCCCAATCCACCTGGATAGGGAAGGGTACAAGCAATCCCTACCTTAAATGAAGAAACAAACCCATAAGGGCCCTTCATGTCGAATTGGCCACCTCCTCCTCACTCCACGCAAGCTCTACGACACTAGGAACACAAGCACGACCCTCCTCCTCGCCTAAAACGCACAAAGGGGAGATAGGGAGGCAGAGCACCGTCGGAGGGGGAGAAGAGAGGGGAAAGAGGGAAAGGGAGAAGGGGTCACCGGCCAAGGCCTTAAGTCTTCGGCACCCAAGACGCGATAGGGCGACGCGTCGCGTTAAGGACCTTAACGCGATGGGTCAACTCACCGTGACAAGAACACGTCCCCCAGGGACGCCGCGACAACCCGACAGGTCATACTGACATGCCTGCCACCCTAACAAGCGTCAGACGACCAAAGCGATGGAACACTGTGGTGACCCGTTGACCGAGCACGACACGAAGACACGACGGGAAAGTAGGGCATGATAAGAACGCGACGCACATGCTGGTCGTGACAAGGATGACTGTCGCGTCGGACACCAATGACGCGACACTAATGCGTCACCCAGCCCGGACACGTTAGTGGCTAGTCATCCAAGACACCGGACGGAAAGTCAGGAAGTTGGGTCTTACAATTATGAATTAGAAAAGGGATAGTTTGAGACTCAGGGATGCCCAAACCTGTTCTAAAAGCCATATCTCTCCACCTATTAGAAAACTGAAGGAAGGATTCATCTGGTCTCATTTTCTCTGCCGCCAAATCGGAAAGTGTAGGGGTTGGACTTGCCAAATGTTCAAAATGAGCTATAAACCTTTCTGAAAGAATGTCAAAGTTGACAAGATCTATAGCTGGTAGAGATATAAACCATGAAAGGGCCTCACCTTCAAGTGATTTGTAGAATAAATGGACAGTAGGTCCCGATCATGAAACCATTGACAAGAATACATAAGGAATTTGGCAAGGTGAAAGTGAGGATCAATAGTCCCATCATACCTTCTGTATTGGGAAACTTGAAACCTGCTGGGAAACGTACAGGTGGGAGCTTGCAATAGCTCTCCAGGAATGAGACTTGGCAAATACTTAGCTAGGAGTATCCTGGCATACCCCTCCATCTCACTCCTACAGATGTAGTCTTGTGATGGAGGAGCTTTAGGAGGGGGTAGAGTGCAATGATTTGCAGGGTATAGAGGATCCAACATGGGTAGGGGTCCTGAATTGTCATGCCCGCCAATTAGCAGCGGAATAAATCGGGGAGGCATGAACAACGAGTATGGTAATGTAAATTGCGCATACATTCGCAAATATCAGAGCAACTAATGAACAATAATTGCAATAAACTCATCATTTTATTGATAATTCATCTAAACTATTACAACCACTAATTCAGAGCCAAAACACCGGGCTCAATGACTTTATTACATTGGAAAAGAAATCTAAAGCAAATATCTAACTAGACTCTAAGGTACTAAGGACATTCCATCGCTATGACTTCAGGACGCTCATCACTCCAGTCCAATCCCCTTGTTGTGTGTAAGGTCATCACCTGACTTACCTGAAACACATATAACAAATAACGAAGGGTGAGCGATAACGCTCAGTAGGACTTAATATCTCGTGTAAACAAGCATGCTTTAAGTGATTAATATCTTGTAAAGTAGGTCAACTAGAGAGAACGATCAAGTATAGTCAAGAGAGTAATAGTACAAGATAACACGTGAATGGTAATACATTTCAAAAGATTATTGCAAAACTAGGATGATAAAGAACTGGCCGTGTAACGAGATAGCGTGTATAGTTGCACAACAGTGCACTAGTCACGATAGCAAGTAAAGCAAGTAACATGCGTTTGGTCGATCATTTTATCAACCACAAGTCAAGTATCATGTTCAGGAATGTTTGTGAATTGCCTTAGATTAAATCTTGAGAGTCATGCGTTTGGTGTATGCCATCACCTGATCATTAGACCCCCGCGAGTTATAGCCTTTCAGGTGCTCCTCCCAAGGACCAGATCGGGCCCTTATTATGTTGCCTAGCATAGTCATGTTTGTATCTTAGACAATCACAAATGGCCAAGAGAGTAGTAGATGAACTAGACGAGAGTGTAGAGAGAACGTGAACAGATGAGAGTAACGAGATATCAGATGAGATAGGGACATATGTGTAAAATGACGAGAAACACACGATAGTAACGGTTGCACGGCACCAAGTCAGGTACCGGTAGTCTGGTGGAAGTCACAACCGCCCACTAGCCGTGCTATGAACACAGGCTAGATGGTCCAGTGTGATCGCAAGATAAGGAGAGAACACTAAGGCCATGAATCGTACTGATCCCTAAGGTGTAACGGGTTTTAGGGTACAACCAGCTCGTTGACTAAGGACGTGCGCCAAAGCCAAGAAGACTTACGGAGGTCTTGACAAGGATTCCCTAGTCCAGTCGAGAGTATTCTCGGTGGAGAGGTGGTCCAAGTCAAGGGAAAGTGTGTAAAAACGGGTCCGTCGTGCCTCGAGTGCTCGAAGGCCGAGGGAAAATGGTAACGGTAGATAAAATACACGAGTCAATACAGAAACAATTGTATTTAACAAAATAGGATAATTTAATCATATATTTCGATAATTTACCGAATACATTATTGCATAATTTATCAAGGTCAAATGGCAATTTACAATGTTATGTGTGTGTAAGTGTAAAGAAATCTTGAGGATATGATAAGTCGTGCAAATGTCATTTTTTATTAATTTAACAAGTCAAATTAATTATAACATGGTTTAATCATGGCTAATTAAGGGTTAAATAGCCAAAACAGCAGGGCATGTACACAATTTAATAGTTCTGGCCGAAATCTTTGAAACGCGACGGGGTGTCCTGTCGCGATCATGTCGCGGTGGTGCGGCCTGGCGCGACAGGCGAACTGGCCGGCCTGGCCCAGTTCGGGTTTGGGAACGCTGCGGCGAGGCCATCGCGTTCATGACGCGGCTGAAGGCCGACCGCGACACTCCTCTTATCGCGGCGTATCGCGCCGCCGCGATAACAGGGGCGGTCCTGTTTTTCCCTTTTTCTCTGGGCGGGTCCTCTGTGATACAGGGACGTTCTAAATTCTATATAAAATAGTACGGTGGTCCAAAAAGCATGAAACCAGTTTTAAACGAAAGTAGACATGTATATCTATCAACATGCACGATTAATTTGAAAATAGACAAGGTTTAGACATGCATTGATCAGGTTACTTTTCGGTGACCTAAACAGGTGCAGTCAGAGTTCAATGAATTAATTAGAGATGTATACATGATGAAAAATTATGAAACCAGCGGCGTTTGAAAGCTAACATGTAGTAGTATTTATGATAATTTTATCATAGATTGATGTCAAGTTTGCACGAGGTTAAAAAGGGAACAAGAAGGGTCGAGTGCACAGGTCTGATAGATATTCAAAATTTAATTCTCCCTCATGGGAGATCGAAATCAAGCAAGACTAGGGGCGTTTGAAAGCTATTACAAGGTAGTATCAATGAGAATTTTATAATAGCATGGGAACAAGTACGTGCAAGGTATTAGAGAAAACATGAGATTCGGGTTCATGGTGACAGCATGATTTCACGAATTAAATTCGCTCAAATGGGTGAACGAAATACCAAGAAACCATAGGGCTTTTGAAGAGGTACATGAAGGCTACCTAGGATAATTATTTCACGATTTTAGCTTGAGAGATTGCCTACCTTTTTGCGCTGTAAAGATCCTAGGGTGAGGGGTGACGAATTTCGAAGTTCTCCTGCTCCAACCTCCTTCTCCTTGCTCCAACCCTTCTCCTCATGCTCCAGAGCTCCAGCCACGAAAATGGGGTTGATAGGGTCAAATGAGAAGTGTATAGGGTGGTAATAGAGTCCACACAACTCCGTACTCTTCCCTTCTCTCCTAAATTTCGAAAATTCACAATTATCCTCTATTTTCCTTCCATTTATCCACCTAATGGGTAGGGGAGAGATTTAATTTCGTGGGTAATGGTTTAGGATAGGATTAGGACTCTTATAGAGACATTTATAAGCTAGTTTAGTCATTATCTTATCCCTTTTTAATTATTTAAATATTAACTCCGAATTTACACATTTATGTCTCATATTCTAGCATTAATCCACTAATTGGCTTAGGGAGAGATCTAATTTTATGGCTAATGTGTTAGGATGGGATGGAGACTCTTTTTAAGATATATATGAGTCATATTAGTGCTTTAATGACCCCTTTTTAATTAAGAGATAATATAGTTACGAATTTCCCTATTTAATTTGGTCTCTTATATTTAACCCAATTGTCTCACATCTAAATCCCAATTTTAGATTAGGATAGAGTTCTATTGGGTTAGACTAGGGTTAGGACTCTTTTTAAGATGATTAAGAGTTAAAATACTCATTATCTTAACCCTTTTCTATTTATTAATATTTTAGGTACGAATTTAGCTTAATTATCTCCATCTCATGATGGGCTCTTCTTATTTGGGCCCAACAATCTATGTTAGGTCCATTAGTAAGACTCATTACTAATTTAACTTAATGGGTATTGATTTAATTCCATTATTCACCTTTTATCCTTAAGTAAATCTATTTATCACACTTATTCAAGTAAATTCATATTTTTTAAATTGAATAAATATTATTCATACCAATATTTCTAATATTCATCATTTGGGCAATTACTCTTAACCCAATAACTCATGTGAGCTTAATTGTACAACCCATGTACTTACTTACTTAATGGGTTTTTATTTATCCTTTTATTAGATAATTTATTCATGGGCCAAGATTGTCTATTGGTCCAAATATCATAATGGACTATCATCCCATATTATTTAAAGTCTACTCATATATTTATTTTAATTTATAATCCACCTTGGATCATAAAATAATGGGTTCTCCGACTTATTCCTTAATTATGATAATAAGTCGCATAAATTTTTCAACTTAGTCTAAATGATTTTTCTACGCCCAAATTTCATGATGGGTCATTAGAGAACATTATTTATAGTATAACTACTATTTTACGAAATTTTTATAGGGGTTTATACGCATGCAATAATGATGCGTACCGTTTTAACTAATTGAATTTATTAATTGACAAAATTTCAATTTATCCATAATTTTTAATTAATGAATTTTCCGGGGTACTACATAATTGAGTACGATTGTTGGACGGGACCCTACCAGAGGGAGCATTAGGTTAAGCTTGAGACTTGGCCAGAGGATTGGAGTAGAAACACAAGGTGTCTTGCCCCTGGACAAGAACTGATGGAGTCGACTGGGGGAGTAACGTGAAAGGACATGAGACAACTCCACATCCTCTTGAGGGATGAGAGGAGAGGAGGAAGAAGATCCCTGAAAAAATGAGTTTTCCATTGTTTACTTCCATCCAAACTCATGTATCAAGTTAGCATACATAGTGAACTCATACATCAACACACATGTCCAACACTCAACAGACAACAATTGACACTATCATTGAGAAGATGGATGACACACTAGTGTGCCACTAGCACTGAAAACAGATTGTTGATCAAGAGTTGCATCCTAGATAGCTTTTATACTTATTTTGGCCAATCTTAGAGTGATTTTCTTGATTGTTCTCTCAAATGAGAGGGAGATAGGGTATATCCAACACGGCAATAAAGGGCGACAAGCGCCTTTGAGTGTCGATTCCGAATTGGGATCTTATAAGCAATTCTGATAACCGAGCGGAAAGTTATGCCTGTTTGGCTGAATGATGTCATATTCAATCACATCGGGAGCCTCCGATCACGATCCCGGAGCTGAATTTGGGGGATGTAACGGATATCTCATAATCCGACCTAGTGTCTACTGGGTCAGAGTGTAGCTTCCGGATTGGGGCCTCGTGGGTGGTTCTGATCGACGGGCAAAGAAATGTCTGTGTCTTATCAAAGGGGTGCGATAATTGATGTACTTGTACACACACTCTGTAGTGGAATTTCTGCCTTGGCATGGAATTCCGTAAAACTAGTGTCCTATTGACCGTTTCGGAGAGTCGATTCCGAATTGCAGGCACATAAGCGATTCTGATGCTTGGGCGGAAAGTTATGCCATGTTCTTTCATTGAAGGGGGGAGAATAATCCGGAAGGGGTGAATATATCGGCGATCTTCGTGCGCCCATATTTACGACCTGGGGAGGAGTTCTTGCGCTGAGATGACCACAACTTCTGATCGTCGAGATAGGCCGACTTTCAGTTGCAGACCCACAAGTGATTCGCGTAATTGAGGGAAACATTTTTGCTAGAAAACCTTGGAAACGTGGAGATCATCGGCTGGAATCGCAATTTTAGAGCCTGAAATGAAGGATTTTTGATTCGGGAACGACATCTTATCTCCAAAGGCAATAAGGAGCGACGAGCGCCTCTGAGTGCCGATTCGTAATTCGGGTCTTATAAGCGGTTCTGATAATAGAGCGGAATGTTTTGCCCATTTGACCGAAGGGGTGTCGTATTCGATCGCATTGGGAGACTGCGATCACGCTCCCATTGCCAAATTTGGGTGCCGAACCAGAAATCTCCGAATCTGACTAGTGTCGACTGGGTCTAAGTGTCGATTCCGGATTGGGGTCTCGCGGCCAGTTCTGATCGCCAGACGAAGAAATATCTGTGTCTTACTGAAGGGGTGTGATAATCGGTGTACTTGTACACACACTCCGCGGTGGAATTTCCACTTCAGCATGGAATTCCGTGAAATCGACGTCTTATCGACTATCTCGGAGTGCCGATTCAATTGTGGTCACATAAGCGATTTTGATACCCGGGCGGAAAGATTTGCCCAGTTCTTTCACTGAAGGGGTGAGAATAATCCAGAAGGGGTGAATATATTGACGATTTTCGTGCGCCGATATTTACAATCTGGGGAGGAGTTCTCACACTGAGATGACCACAACTTTCGATCGTCGTGATAGGCCAACTCTGAGTTGCGGCCCCACAAGTGATTCACGTAATAAAGGGAAACATTTCTACTCAAAAAGCTTTAGAAATGGGGAGATCGTCGGCTGAAATCGTAATTTGGAGCCTAAAACGAAGGATTTTCGATTCGGGGTGTGATAATCGGTGTACTTGTACACACAATCCGCAGTGGAATTTCAACCTCGGCATGAAATTTTGTGAAACCGGCATCTTGTCAACTGTCTCAGAATGTCGATTCTGAATTGCGGTCACATAAGCGATTTTGATACCTAAGCGGAAAGATTTGTCCAGTTCTTTCACTGAAGGGGTGAGAATAATCCAGAAGGGGTGAATACATCAACGATCTTCGTGCGCCCATATTTATGACCTAGGGAGGAGTTACCATCTTAGAGTGTCGATTGTGGATTGCGGTCGTATAAGCGAATCCAATGCTTGGGCGGAAAGTTATGTCTGTTCTTTCACTGAAGGCTGAGAATAATCCAGAAGGGGTGAATATATCGGCAATCTTTGTGCACCAATATTTACGACCTGGGGAGTAGTTCTCACGCCAAGATGACCACAACTTCTGATCGTCGTGATAGGTCGACTCTGAGTTGCAACCCCACAAGTGATTCGCATAATCGAGGGAAACGTTTCTGCTAGAAAACCTTGGAAACTGGGAGATCGTCGGCTGGAATCACAATTTTAGAGCCCGAAACGAAGGATTTTCGATTCGAGAACGATGTCTTATCGTCAAAAGCAATAAGGGGCGATGAGCGCCTCTGAGTGCTGATTCCGAATTCGGGTCTTATAAGAAGTTCCGATAATATAGCGGAAAGCTATGCCCATTGGACCGAAGGGGTGTCTTATTCTATCGCATCAGGAGACTACGATTACGCTACCGTTTCCGAATTTGGGCGCCAGACTGGAAATCTCTGAATCCGACTAGTGTCGACCGGGTAGGAGTAGCAATTCTGGATTGGGGCCTCGATGGGGGTTTTGATCACCAGGCGAAGAAATATTTGTGTCTTACGAAGGAGTGTGACAATCGGTGTACTTGTACACACACTCCGCGGTGGAATTTCCGCCTCAGCACGGAATTCTATGAAACTGGCATCTTGTCGACTATCTTTGACTGCCAATTCTGAATTGCGGTCACATAATCAATTTTACCCGGGCGGAAAGATTTACTAAGTTCTTTCACTGAAGGGGTGAGAATAATCCAGAATAGGTGATATATCGACGATCTTTATGCACCCATATTTACGACATGGGGAGGAGTTCTCGCTCCAAGATGACCATAACTACCGATCGTCGTGATAGGCTGACTCTGAGTTGCGGCCCCACAAGTGATTCGCATAATCGAGGGAAACGTTTCTGCTCGAAAACCTTGGAAACGGGGAGATTGTCGCCTGGAATTGCAATTTTCGGACCCAAAATGAAGGATTTTCGATTCAGAAATGATGTCTTATCGCCAAAGGCAATAAAGGACGATGAGAGCCTCTAAGTGTCGATTCCGAATAAGCGATTCCGATAACCGAGCGTATTTCATCGCATTGGGAGCCTGCGATCATGCTCCCGGAGCTGAATTTAGGCGTCGGACCGGAAATCTCCGAATTTGTCCTAATGCCGACCGGGTTGGAGTGCTGATTCCGGATTAGGGCCTCGCGGGCGGTTTCGATCGCCGGGCGAAGAAATATCTATGTCTTACCAAAGGGGTGCGATAATCAATGTACTTGTAGAAACTCTCCGCAGTGGAATTTTTGCCTCGACAGAGTGCCAATTCTGAATTGTTGTCACATAAGTGATTCCGATCCCCGGGCGGAAAGATTTGCTCAGTTCTTTCACTGAAAGGGTGAGAATAATCCGTAAGGGTTGAATATATTGGCTATCTTCGTGCTCCCATATTTACGACCTGGAGAGGAGTTCTCGCTCCGAGATGACCACAACTTTCGATCATCGTGATAGGCTGACTCTGAGTATTGGCCCCACAAGTGATTCTCGTTATCCGGGAAAATGTTTCTGCTCAAAAACTTTGGAAACGGGGAGATCGCCAGTTGGAATTGCAATTTTGGAGCCCGAAACAAATGATTTTTTATTCAGAAACGACGTCTTATCCCCAAAGGCAATAAGGGGTGACGAGCCCCTTTAAGTGTCGATTCTGAATTGGGGTCTTATAAGCGATTCTAATAACCGAGTGGAAAGTTATGCCCGTTTGACCGAAGGGGTGTCGTATTTGATTACATCGGGAGACTGCGATCACTCTCCTATTGCCGAATTTGGGCGCCAGACCGGAAATCTCCGAATCCGACCTCGTGCCGACCGGGTCGAAGTGTCTATTCAGGATAGGGGCCATGCGGGCAGTTTCGATCGTCGGGCGAAGAAATATTCGTGTCTCACCGAAGGGGTGCGACAATCGGTGTACTTGTACACACGGTCCATGGTAGAATTTCCGCCTCATCATGGAATTCCATGAAACTGGCGTCTTGTCGATCGTCTTGGAGTGTCGATTCTGAATTGCGGTTACATAAGCGATTCCGATATTCGCACAGAAATTTATGCCCAGTTCTTTCACTAAACGGGTGAAAATAATCAGGAAGGGGTGAATATATCGGCGATATTCATGCACCCATATTTACAACCTGGGGAGGAGTTCTCGTGCCGACATGACCACAACTTACGATCGTCGTGATAGGTCGACTCTGAGTTGCGGCCCCACAAGTGATTCACATAATCGAGGGAAACATTTATGCTAAAAAACCTTAGAAAGGGGGAGATCATCGGCTAGAATTGCAATTTTAGAGCCTGAAAGGAAGGATTTTCGATTCGGGAAAGACGCCTTTTAGCCAATGACATAGGAAGCGACGAGCGCCTCTGAGTGCCTGTTCTGAATTGGGGTCTTATAAGCAGTTCCGATAATAGAGCGAAAAGTTATGCCCATTTAATCGAAGGGGTGTCATATTCGATCGCATCGGAAGACTGTGATCCCGTTCCCATTGCCGAATTAGGGCGCCAGACCGAAAATCTCCGAATTTGACTAGTGTCGACCGGGTCGGAGTGCCGATTCCGTATTGGGGCCTCGCTGGCGGTTCTGATCACCGGGCAAAGAAATATCTGTTCTTACCGAAGGGGTGCGATAATTGATGTACTTGTACACACACTTCACGGTGGAATTTCCGCCTTGACACGGAATTTTGAGAAACCAACGTCTTGTCGACCGTCTCGGAGTGTTGATTTCGAATTGTTGTCACATAAGTGATTCCGATACTTGGGCAGAAAGTTATGCCAGTTTTTCACTGAATGGGTGAGAATAATCCAGAAGGGGTGAATATATCGTGATCTTCGTGCGCCATATTTACAACTTGGGGAGGAGTTCTCGCACCGAGATGACCACAACTTCTAATCGTCATGATAGGTTGACTCTGAGTTGCGGCCCCACAAGTGATTCGCGTAATCGAGGGAAACGTTTCTACTATAAAACCTTGGAAACAGAGAGAGCGTTGGCTAAAATCATAATTTTGGAGCCCTAAATGAAGGATTTTCGATTCAAAAATGATGTCTTATCGCCGAAGGCAATAAAGGGTGACGAGCACCTCTGAGTGTCGATTCCAAATTGGGGTCTTATAAGCGATTCCGGTAATCGAGCGAAAAGTTATGCACGTTTAACCGAAGGGGTGTCATATTCGATCGCATCGGGAGCCTGCAATCATGCTCTCGGAGCCGAATTTGGGCGCCAGACCGGAAATCTCTGAATCCAAGCTAGTGCCGACCGAGTCGGAGTGCCGATTCTGGATTGGGGACTCGCGGGCGGTTCTGATCGCCGGGCGAAGAAATATTTGTGTCTTACCGAAGGGATGCGATAATCAGTGTACTTGTACACACGCTCCGTGGTGGAATTTCCGCCTTGACACAAAATTTCACAAAACTGGCATCTTGTAGACCGTCTCAGACTTCCGATTCAGAATTATGGTCACATAAGTGATTCCAATATCCGAGCAAAAAGATTTGCCTAGTTCTTGCACTGAAGGGGTGAGAATAATCCAGAAAGGGTGAATATATCGGCGATCTTCGTGCTCTCATATTTACGATCTGGGGATGAGTTTCACGCTGAGATGACCACAACTTCCAATCGTCGTGATAGGATGACTCTGAGTAGTGGCCCCACAAGTGATTCACATAATTGGGGGAAACGTTTCTGCTCGAAACCTTAGAAACGGGGAGATCGTCGGTTGGAATCGTAATTTTGGAGCCCGAAACAAATGATTTTTTATTCAGAAACGACGTCTTATCCCCAAAGGCAATAAGGGGTGACGAGCCCCTTAAGTGTCGATTCTGAATTGGGGTCTTATAAGCGATTCTAATAACCGAGTGGAAAGTTATGCCCGTTTGACCGAAGGGGTGTCGTATTTGATTACATCGGGAGACTGCGATCACTCTCCTATTGCCGAATTGGGGCGCCAGACCGGAAATCTCCGAATCCGACCTCGTGCCGACCGGGTCGAAGTGTCTATTCAGGATAGGGGCCATGCGGGCAGTTTCGATCGTCGGGCGAAGAAATATTCGTGTCTCACCGAAGGGGTGCGACAATCGGTGTACTTGTACACACGGTCCATGGTAGAATTCCGCCTCATCATGGAATTCCATGAAATCGGCGTCTTGTCGACCGTCTTGGAGTGTCGATTCTGAATTGCGGTTACATAAGCGATTCCGATATTCGCACAGAAATTTATGCCCAGTTCTTTCACTAAACGGGTGAAAATAATCAGGAAGGGGTGAATATATCGGCGATATTCATGCACCCATATTTACAACCTGGGGAGGAGTTCTCACGCCGACATGACCACAACTTCCGATCGTCGTGATAGGTCGACTCTGAGTTGCGGCCCCACAAGTGATTCACATAATCGAGGGAAACATTTATGCTAAAAAACCTTGAAAAGGGGGAGATCATCGGCTAGAATTGCAATTTTAGAGCCTGAAAGGAAGGATTTTCGATTCGGGAAAGATGCCTTTTAGCCAATGATAATAGGAAGCGATGAGCGCTTCTAAGTGCCGGTTCTGAATTGGGGTCTTATAGGCAGTTCCAATAATAGAGCAGAAAGTTATGCCCATTTGATCAAAGGGGTGTCATATTCGATCGCATCGGAAGACTGCAATCCCGTTCCCATTGCCGAATTTGGGCGCCGGACCAAAAATCTCTGAATCTGACTAGTGTCGACTGGGTCGGAGTGTCGATTCCGTATTGGGGCCTCGCTGGCAGTTCTGATCATCGGGCAAAGAAATATCCGTGTCTTACCAAAGGGGTGCGATAATTGATGTACTTGTACACACACTCCACGGTGGAATTTCCGCCTTGACACGGAATTTTGAGAAACCAACGTCTTGTCGACCGTCTCGGAGTGTTGATTTCGAATTGTTGTCACATAAGTGATTCCGATACTTGGGCAGAAAGTTATGCCCAGTTTTTCACTGAATGGGTGAGAATAATCCAGAAGGGGTGAATATATCGGTGATCTTCGTGCGCCCATATTTACAACTTGGGGAGGAGTTCTCGCACCGAGATGACCACAACTTCTAATCGTCATGATAGGTCGACTCTGAGTTGCGGCCCCACAAGTGATTCGCGTAATCGAGGGAAACGTTTCTACTAGAAAACCTTGGAAACAGGGAGAGCGTTGGCTAGAATCACAATTTTGGAGCCCTAAACGAAGGATTTTCGATTCAGAAATGATGTCTTATCACCAAAGGCAATAAAGGGTGACGAGCACCTCTGAGTGTCGATTCCAAATTGGGGTCTTATAAGCGATTCCGGTAATCGAGCGAAAAGTTATGCACGTTTAACCGAAGGGGTGTCATATTCGATCGCATCGGGAGCCTGCAATCATGCTCTCGGAGCCGAATTTGGGCGCCAGACCGGAAATCTCTGAATCCAAGCTAGTGCCGACCGAGTCGGAGTGCCGATTCTGGATTGGGGACTCGCGGGCGGTTCTGATCGCCGGGCGAAGAAATATTTGTGTCTTACCGAAGGGATGCGATAATCAGTGTACTTGTACACACGCTCCGTGGTGGAATTTCCGCCTTGACACAAAATTTCACAAAACTGGCATCTTGTAGACCGTCTCAGACTTCCGATTCAGAATTGTGGTCACATAAGTGATTCCAATATCCGGGTGAAAAGATTTGCCTAGTTCTTTCACTGAAGGGGTGAGAATAATCTAGAAGGGGTGAATATATCGGTGATCTTCGTGCTCCCATATTTACGATCTGGGGATGAGTTCTCATGCCGAGTTGACCACAACTTCCGATCATCGTGATAGGATGACTCTGAGTAGCGGCCCCATAAGTGATTCGCATAATTGGGGGAAACGTTTCTGCTCGAAACCTTAGAAACAGGGAGATTGTAATTTTGGAGTCTGAAATGAAGGATTTTTTATTCGTAAACGACATCTTATCCCCAAAGGCAAAGAGGGACGATGAGCGCCTTTGAGTGTGGATTCCGAATTGGGGTCTTATAAGCGATTCCGATAACCAAGCGGAAAGTTATGCCCATTAGACCGAAGGGGTGTCATATTCGATCGCATCGGGAGCTTGTGAACATGCTCCCGGAGCCGAATTTGGGCCCCGGACCGGAAATCTCTGAATCCGACCTAGCGCCGACCGGGTCGGAGTGCCGATTCTGGATTGGGGCCTCGCAGGCAGTTCCAATTGTAGGGTGAAGAAATATCCTCGTCTTACCGAAGGGGTGCGATAATCGGTGTAATTGTACACACGCTTCATTGTGGAATTTCAACTTTGGCACGAAATTCGGCAAAACTGGCATCTTATTGACCGTCTCGAAGTACCGATTTCGAATAGCGGTCACATAAGCGATTCCGATACCTGGGCGAAAAGTTATACCCAGTTCTTTCACTGAAGGGGTAAGAATAATCTGGAAGGGGTGAATATATCATGCACCCCCATATTTACGACTTGGGGAGGAGTTCTCGCGCTAAGATGACCACAACTTCCAATCGTCGTGATAGGCTGACTTTGAGTTGCGGCTCAACAAGTGATTCGCATAATCGAGGGAAACATTTCTACTCGAAAACCTTGGAAACGGGGAGATCGTCGGCTGGAATAGCAAGTTTTGATCCTGAAACTAAGGATTCTCGATTTGGAAATGACGTCTTATCGCCAAAGGCAATATGGGGCGATGAGTGCCTTTGAGTGTCGATTCTGAATTGGGGTCTTATAAGCGATTCCGATAATCGAGCGGAAAGTTATGCCCGTTTGAATGAAGGGGTGTCATATTCGATCGCATCGGGAGCCTGTGATCACTCTCCCAGATCTGAATTTGGGCGTCAGACCGAAAATCTCCGAATTTGACCTCGAGTCGGAGTGTCGATTCCAGATTGGGGCCTAGCGTTCAGTTCTGATTGCTGGGCGAAGAAATATCCATGTCTTACCAAAGGGGTGTGACAATCGGTGTACTTGTACACATGCTCCGTGTTGGAATTTCTGCCTCGACACGGAATTTTGTGAAACCGATATCTTGTCAACCGTCTCGGAGTGTCGAGCACCATCAACTAGTTACGTGGCAGATGGAGGAGATGAGGCCGCAGTAGCCGGCACTGTCCTTAGTAGTGTCCCCTTCGTGCTTTGATACTCCACCCTCGGGGTATGCCCCTTAAGGGTTGTGTACCTTTCCCTTCTACTTGTACTATTTGTGTTTGGGATTTGTACCGGACTTGTACTATGTACTTGTGTTTACTTTCACTTGTTTGTACATTTCTAGTGTTGTAGTTTTTATTTACCTCTCTTGCATATCCTATTAGATTGATCATTCAACCCTTCTAGATCCTCGGATTCGTGGGTGGCAACGTCAAAATCAGGTCCTCAATGGGAACCAAGGGTCAGGTTTCCACGGTTGTTACAGGCAACTTTCAGGACTATAGTTAGTTCAATAGTGTGCAGATACAGTCAAGCTGATTAGACAGAGGTTATACATAGCTCAGAGCAAACAGAAGAGTTATGCAGATAGGCGCAGGAGGCCACTTGAGTTTGCACTAGGAGATTTTGTGTTTTTGAGGTTCTCTCCGATGAAGGGTGTGATGAGGTTCGAGACGAGGGGAAAACGTAGTCCCAGGTTCATAGGCCCCTTTCCCATTTAGGGGTGGATCGGCGAGGTCACCTACAGACTAACACTACCGCCAGCACTATCAATAGTTCATGATGTGTTCCATATGTCGATGATGAGAAAGTACATGCCAGATCCAAGTCACGTGTTGGACTACTCCGAGATAGAGATAGCACCAGATTTGACTGTTCTAGAGTACTCGATTAGAATTGTAGACAAACATTTAGCAACTGAGGAGCAGACAGATATCGATGCTCAAGATTGCTTGGGAGCACTATGCGAATAACGAGGCGACCTGGGAGCTTGAGGATGAGATATGAGAGAGATTCCCTTACCTATTCCAGTGAGTTCATTTCCCCTGCCTTGCTTTTGTGATTTTGGCTTTATTTTTGTGATTTCGAGGGTGACATTTTTGTGTAAGGGTGTGGGATGTGGCGTCTTCCACCTTGGGAGGGAGGACCGCCCCCCTTTGTTGACTTCTCCCCCCCTAGGCCCCCCATTTTTTACCTTGCCCCCCACCTTCCTCTCTTCCCCACGCAGATCCCCACCTCCTCCTTTTCTTCTTCTTCCTTCCCACTTTCTTCCCCCTCGCAGCCACGATGCCCCCCCCCCCCCACCTTTCGCCTCTCCCACTCTCACCTACATCCTGATCACTCTCTCGCTCTGTCTCCACCATGCCGCTGCTCGCACCACTGCTACTGCTGCTTCACCACCTCACCGCTGCTCGTCCTTCATGTCGCTATTGTAGCATCTCCCATCTCCTCCCCCTTCTGCTTGTGCTGCATCGAGGAGGAGGGGAGAGCACTACTGCCAAGCGCCATCATCTACCGCTGCGCACCACGATCATCGACGCCTCTCCCCTCTCCTCCCCCTTCTTCCTATGCTGCACTGAGGAGGAGGGGAGAGCGTCGTTGCCGCACCGCCGTCCCACACCACCTATCCACTATTCCGCCGCTGCTTCTCCCCTCTCATCCCCTCTACCAGTGCTGCACTGAGGATGAGGGAAGAGCGCCGCCACACCGCCACTATGGCCGCCATCGTCGTCGCCGCCTTGTGCCGCCAACATTGGGGACGTTGGCGGATCATACCACCATTGGTGAGGACCCATCCTTCCCTCTCCAACATCAGCAGTTTCCTATTGTGTTGGGATTTCTGTGTCGTTCCTAACGGTTTGTGATTGCTGCACCAGGCCCATCGGGTCGGCTCCGACCGGGTCAGTAGGGCCGTTTGACTGGTCAATCGGGACAGTCATCCTAGATTTTTCGGCACTTGTCAGGTGAGTTTCGAGGGCGGGATGTCTATTCGAAGTAGTGATTTGGGCCTTCCAAGTTTGACTATTTGTTGTGTACCTTAGCGAGTCTTTTTTCACGTCGAGTTGGTAGTACTTGTAGACTCACGTACCTTTCCATTTATTTACTTCAGTACCTACGCAGTTATCATTTTGGTATATTTCTCTACTTAGTTAGTAAAGCTGTTTACTTGAGTTACCACCACCTTCCTTCTTAGAGTAGATAGTTTGGTTACTATAGTACTTCTGCTTCTCCTACCTAGTCTAGCTGCACTGTTCTTGTTTATGTTGTTCGAACCACTGAGGGGTTGGGTTCTTTACTGGGCTTCATTCGCGAAGCTCACTCCCCCTTCTTCCTTTCACAGGTGAGAGTTTGCAGAACTGGTAGAACTTCTCTTGGATGGAAGGTTAGCTCTGGGACATCGGGTTCAGCAATTGTTTCCCCCATTTTATGTAGGCTTCACCCTCGAAGTATGCCCCTTAAGGGTTTTGTTTTTCCCTTTTGTTATTGTACTTGTACTTAAGACGGACAAACAAACATGTACTTGGCGTGTGAACTTGTACTATTTACTGTAGGGTTACGTTTGTTAATTTTTTTGCTTACTTCACCAGATCTTCCCTAACCCTTCTGGGTTTACGGAACCATGGGTGGCGGTCCAAGGGCCATGTACTTGGAAGGTTCCGAGTATCAGATTCTTGGGTCATTACATCATATTTATACATAGAAAATGTATCTTTGTCTACTTTACCTGAGAAATTCCTTCATAGGTAGCCTGTAATGTATCCTAATTGTCTTTAGCAAAATCACATATGGGAAATTCGATCAAACTCATTTGCATCAAGAGAACAATGTAACATATTCACAGCCTTAGCGTTAAGAGAAAATGTTTGAAGATCTTCATTTTTGCACTCTTCTTCCCTCTCTTTAGAAACATCCGGTCTTTTCTCAATCACTCTCCACATTTCATCATACTTTGCATGAAAATTTTCATGTGATTTTTCTAGTACCCGTAATTTGACCCATTGAGTAAAACAGGTCGGTTAGTCAATTGACCCCCCTACTAAAGAGAAATGAAGTGTCGAATTAGCCATAGATTTCTCTTAAGCAGTTAAGCCTTTATCAAGAGATGAGACTACGATACCAATCAGATTTTTGAACAACTTCCAACTAAATCAATCTTAGAAAACTTACGCGGCAAAACAAACTATTAGTAGAGTAATAGGATGAGAGTAATTCACAATCACACAAAGAGACGTACGATTTAAAGTGGTTCAACAACACCTTCAATGTGAAGCTGCCCCTACATCCACTTCCTAGAACCTCTTTGGGCTACCACTAAACTATTAGACACCAAGACATTATTCATCTATTATAACCCTCTTAACATCAAGGTTCAAGAACACCTCTCACTTATGTTTGACACAAGGGCACTAGCTCGCCACAAAGACACAAAGTCACTAGCTCACCTGAAACCCACTAGACATAAAGGCGTTAGTTTACCTCAAACATAAACATCAAAGAGAAATGTTTATTCCTCTTGGAAAAGGATAATTCATATATCTCAACTGGAAACCCCATAATAAGAATACAAGAAATACTACAAAAGATAAGTTTCTATTGAGCAAATTTGATGAAGAATGTATGGAAGACACTTCCTTCAAGTCCTCACAAGCAAAGTTTGAGAAATCATGAAGTTCATAAGGAGATCTACCGTGTTCTGAAAACCCTCCTTTAGCAGTCTGAATTTCTCGACTTTTCTTGTTGATGGACAGGGGCGGAGCTAGCACAAGCTCAGTGGGGTCCTGTGACCACTGGGAAAAAAAAATTGTATTAGGAGCATAGATTTTCACCATGGGTGACCCCACTAAAATTATATGGATGCACCAATAGGACCCCACTGAAATTATATTCTGGATCCGTCACTGTTGATGGATGTTGTAGCAACCCTAGGAAGCCTCCAATATTGCCTTTATATCAATCCCAAAGCAGTCTTCCTTAGAAAATTTAATTATGGAAACAAAATCTCAATCAGTGCTGCATGGCATCTTCCGTGGTGTCTGGCCATCGTAAAACATCATGAGCTATTTTTGTGCTTCCTGTTTTTCTTCAAAACAAGAACTTAAAATCAACAAGCATCCACTCCTAAACATATATACTTAACAACTAAGTTTGACAATAAAATGAGTTAGTTTTATAATCATCAAAAATAAAATGTGAGAAACTAAACAGATCTCATGGATACTAAAACTTAAATGAAGCACCTACCATCTATATCTGTTCTACTCAATGGCTCCCTCAAGGGACACTTTCAATCTTCTAATGGTATTAGACAAGGTGATCTTTTATCTCCCTTTCAATTTATCATAGCTATGGAGGGTAGCTTCACTACTACATTGATGGAGCATGCCGTGAGCAATAATGAGGTCCAGGTCCCAACCTACAGCGGCTTCCACACCATCTTTGCAGATGATCTCCTCATAATTTCCTTACAGGACCATCTTTCATCCGTGCAAAAAAGATCGCAGACATAATTCAAGCATTCTCTTCCTACTCTAGTTGGATGATGAATATGTCCAACAGTAATTGAAGATATGTTCAAAATTTTGAAGATATCTTTATTCTATTCTCGATCTATCTCGATATCAAATATGATTTTAATGTTCTTAGTGTTCCAGTGGACTAGCTGCCCACTCCATATTTGGGGTCACCATTATTCTCTAGCATGCTATCATTCAAAAAACCAAGAGAAGACTGGGTACATGGAGGAACCGATCGATCGAACTGTCCTCAAGGGCTGGCCGTCTTTAGTTGATCGAATCAGTTCTTTCGTCATATACTCTTTGTATTAGTCCTCTGCATTTGAGCTCCCTACACGGATCTGATTAAAGAAGTGGAAAGTTTGCTGTGCAAATTCTGGCAAGGAACGAAGGAACACGGAATATATACTTCACATCATGAGCTGGGATGAGCTATGCCACCGAAAGGAGGAGGGAGGTGTGTTGGTATTCGAGGGACTGGAATAAGGCATGCCTATTCAAGCACCTTTGGTTGGGACATTATTCTGCGCAAAAGGAACCCTTAATGTGGATCAAATGGATTAATGGTAGATACATGAAGTCTGGCTCGCTCCATATGGCAGGTTCTAATGCACGCGTACAACTGAGCGGCCTGGAAAGGAATATACGCCAATGGCCGTGGTTGAAGTGATCACACAATTCAATATAATATTGGAAGGGAACATATATATATACTATCAATTTGTGATGTGATCCGTGACTTGATGGTGCCAGCATTTTTGACAAGGTAGGAGATTCTATCCAGACAAGTGCTGGGAATATTGCCGCACATTACATATATACCACTGTGTCTTAGTTTATCCAGTAGGTAGTGATTCGGTTGGTTGGACGTTAAACACAGAGAGGTAGGAGTTCAATACTCAAATTTAACGAGATTTAAGATTTTTTTTTTCAGAATTTATATATATTTAAAATTTAGGTGCCGATCATAAGTATTGAACTCAGGGTCTCTTTATACATGTTCAGATATTAGACCAACTGATCTGACACACAAAAACAAAAACAAAAAACAAAAGCTCGTGGAGACTACCCAAGAACTGCCATTTAGACAACCTGATTTTGCGGATTCCTATCAGTGGTGGTGCAGCATGACGGTGGTGCAGCATGACAAGGGGCGCCTAGACATACGAAGTATCTACCATCCTCCGTATGATCCATTTGTTCAATGGTGTGACCGGATCTGGTATAATCCATCTGTGGGTAAATTTGCACTTTGTTCATGGCAAGCGTGAAGTTATCGCTTGCCTTCTCTCCATAGCTAGAAATTTTTTATTGCATTCTCCTTGAGGCTTATAACTGGTTACTGTACGTATCTCTAATGGTTTCTTTAACAACCAATTGACTGTTGGAATTCATAGCTGCTGGGCTATAGTGTGAGGCTTTGGACTTTATTGGATCTTTAATGGGCATTTTGCAGTGTTTTGGGGTTGACGCCAGGATTGGCTGCCGTTAACCTATGTTGACGGTGAGCTGAACTGTCATCTAGTTGGGGTTGACGGCAAAATATTGTGCCATCAACCAGCGTTGACAGTGACCTATGTTGCTGTCTATCCTAGGGATTCCAGAGTTCTCTAGTGAGAGCTTGACGGTGGTCTCCATTTTTGTCAAGTTAAGGCGGTTTACGTTGATGTCGACCTCTTTTGACGTCAACCTGCAGGAACATATTTTTATATATGCAACCCGAGAGCTCCTCCCTTTCTCCATTTCCACTCTCTCCACCTCCCCTCTCACCTCTAGCATCTTCTACCACCTTCGGCAGCCGACGAAGGCTTGAAAGCAACGCTCTGGTGTCTGTGGAGACGGGATTGCATGAAGGTTGGGATCGAGCAAGGAGGTTTTGCATGCAGTGGTGCAATTTGTGGTACATGCGTGTTTACTGTGTTTTCTCGTCGATTGAGGTTGGGAGGCTAAGCTCTATACCCCCATTGTTGCATTTTTGGAGTTGCATGCTTGTTTTACGCATTGTATTCGAGTTTTTTGGGGGTTATCCATGCCAGTGGATAATTGTTGCACCGTACGATCCAAGCATTGGATTGTTGTTTTTGGTTGTCTATCAGTGTTTCTTGATGTGGGATAGAGTTCCCCAATGCTGGATTTAAGTTGTAGGCTGTGGATTGCCCTTGGACATGGCATGTGGCCATCCACGGTTTTGGGAGTAGATGAATATGACGGTGGGATCCGTTGTCCTCAAGACGATCCTTACGACATGATCTGTTGCAGTCAAGTGTGTGTTGAC
Organism: Colocasia esculenta; assembly: GCA_014218235.1. Classification (NCBI taxonomy): domain Eukaryota; kingdom Viridiplantae; phylum Streptophyta; class Magnoliopsida; order Alismatales; family Araceae; genus Colocasia; species Colocasia esculenta. The sequence continues at coordinate 6,148,715 of CM024754.1, read as the reverse complement.
GGCATGCGATATTGTCGTCAACCACTGTTGACGGCAGTCGATGCTACCGCCTACTCTGTGTGAGACAGTGGTGTCCTTGCGCTCCCCTTGTGCTTTTTGTGTTGGGTGTCGACATTGTGATGTCCACCCTGTAGCACGGTGTTTTCGGACGTTAAGAACATCTACGTCTATGTGGTTCCTATTTTGTGCTTATGGTTGTGCTATGTACCTGGGTGTCGAGTGTGACTCCACCTAGATGACTGGCGTTGAGTTAGTCTACCAGTGAGCCTAGACGTCGAGAGCGTCTCCGTCTAGTGCGTGCCTCTTGTGGTAGTTTCGAACTGATTTTCATGGGCCCCCCTTCTCCATTTGTTAGAGTCCGTGTAGGGAAAATTTGGCCATAAACCAAACATGAGGGAGAGTGTCTGAGTGTACTCACGTGGCTAGGGTTTGAGGACTCTATGGTGACAAGACATCAAGCCATAAACCTTAGCTAGTCCTACCTTGTGTGGTGTGGTTGTGTGATGATTTATGTTGTGCCATACTTGCGAGATACTTGTGTGATGGACACTTCTTGAGTAGGACAGTCATCACCTTTTTGGCTTCCAGCGCAGTAGCATAGTTGTGTCACCGACTTTTTCTTGAGCAGTGTTTACTTACTTGTCGCACTTTCTGACCTACATTTAGTTTTCATAGTTGTTTTCCCTGTGGAGTTAGTGTCCCTACTGAGCCTTGAGTTGAGGTTCACCTCCTTCCCCTTTCAGGTGAGGCTCCATTAGCTCAGGGTGCAAAAATGTAGAGTCGTTCTAGTGGTGTTGCTTAGATGCTAGCTCTTGTGAGCGGAGTACGTACTGTTGTACCTCTCTTTTGCTATACTTATGTTCTAAGTTGTACATATTATATTATTATATAATAGAGTTATGTTCACTTGTGGTACAATTTCTTATATGGCTTCCTCAAACACCTTCCTTAACCCTTCCAAGTTTCGGCTCATAAATGGCAGTTCAAGATTCATATATATATATATATATCGGTAGGGACTTCAATATCTCGGATCTTGGGTCGTTACATATAGCAGCATGGAATATTCTTGTACTTCTTTCCTGATTACTTTCAACACAAGCTGCAACCACTTATTCATCAAAGCAACAAAAAAAAGTGAATGATCGACTGCAGTTAGCACATTGAAGTAAAATTGCACGTCAAATGAAACTCCAAAACAGAACCTTAGTCCAACCATAAATACCCTAAATTTATTCCTTCCCATCAGCCCTCACCCCCTCATGCATCTCCTCCTTCCCACAGTACCTCGGATTGTTCTATCTGCTCAGTCATGTTGTTAACTAAGTAATTACTCAAAAATGGAGTTCTCGGGGGGTCTGTGATTACATTTTTTTGACAGTATCTTAAATCCACATGATTCCCGTCCCTTGGTATATATATATATATATATCTTCTCCTTTATACTTAGGACGTCTACGTATAGGTACAGATACAGTGGGTATGTTCTGGTGTTGTGCATGACTGAATGTGAAGTTGAGAGTTGTATATATACTAGCTAGCTATATAGTAACCTCGCTGTGTGTTTCTTTTGTAGTATCTTATTTCCACACACTAACACTATCTTAGTGTACTGTTGAAAAAGGAAAAAGACTTAGCAATTCCTTTCTGCACAAAGCATATATATCATGACGCGAGAACAATAAATTGAGCAACATTTAAGTATACGTACATATATATAGAAAGAGAAGAGGAATTGATGCTAATTACATGTGTGGGTGGGGAACTGAATGAGATATGCGAGCCCAGGAGTTGGCCAATCATCGAGAAGGAAAGAAGGGGAGGCAACATGGGATGTCTCGGCCATGCGGGATGGGCGCAGTTGCAGCAACCAGCTACCTGGCAGCGACGGGACCCTAACTACAGAGAACGATGGCCTGCGGGGGTTGGCCATTCCCACCGCAAGCTGCCGGCGACCCTGCGGCTGGGATCAAACGGGACGTCTCCATCGGATTAGAGTTAGAGAAAGGGGTCCACCACACATGGAAGAATGGGGAGGGGGCAACCCACCTCGTTATGTTCTTAAACCCAAGTACTTCCTCCCCTCTCAATATCCTAATACTAGGCATGCTGTGCAGCAAGGACAGTGGAACTTGCCCTTCGATTTTATGGAATTCCCCGAGTAAAAGTTAGGGGGAAGGTGTGCAAACATATGCAGAGAGAGAGAGAGAGAGAGAGAGAGAGAGAGAGAGAGAGGCAAGTAAAGTTTAGAAAAAGTGCTTGTAAATTAACAATACAAATGGAATTAATGCCTTAATCTAGTTCTTCTATTCGGTACATATAAGTTTAAGAAAGTCAAACACAGAGGGCTTTAACTATTAAACTACTCCTTAAGAACAAGGTCAAAGATCTGTAGTGATGATTAAAGATCTAGCAGCCTAATTGACATAAATCCTGCAAGAAAACTAGTAACTAGCTAGGATATGTATAGATATGTATATATATGGGGAATTAGGGCAACATAGAGCATGCCCATCAAGCTATCTTTTGACAGCCAAAAATGTAGCACTACAATAAAAATGTGAAAAGAAATAATGCGTCGGCCATTCAGACAATCGCTTTTTCTCTGATTCCCCTCGTTATGAATTAGCTTGCCACGTCATATTACTGCACTAAGAATCTCTCTCTCTCTCTCTCTCTCTCTCTCTCTCTCCTCTCTCTCTCTTGTGTGTGTGTGTACACGGAGAGGCACACCCAAGTGACCCATGAGCCCCATCCATAGGATGGTTAAAGGAGGATCCCAGCAGAGATAAGTAGGCCTCCCCACTTTCCATCCGTTTGCCACGGCTGGCTAAGAAAGAGGGGGGAACAGGGTGAAGTAAGAGCAAAGGAGGGGGGAAGGAAAGACGAAGAGCGAGCGATCACTGCAATAAGGAGACCATGGATGGGATTGGGAGCAGCTGCGTCTGAGAGGAGGGGGTATAAAACGGTGTCCCCCATCCTTAGTAGTAACCTGCTTCCATTTCTCTGCATCTCTCTGGTGAGGGAAGGAAGACCTGACACCAACTCCCACCATTTGCTGTTCTCTTTGCTAGTCTCAGGTTCGCCCTCACCTTCCCCTTCCTCCCCGTTTCCTGGTCAGAGGAAGAGACAAGAACGTATCTTGCCATTTATTTTTCATGCGGGGATCTCTAATATTGGGAGATCTTTCCCGTTTGCCTCTGGAGGCCATCATCTTAGATGATATGTCTACGTTTCAGCCCTCTCTCTCTTTCTCTCTCTCTCCCCCACCCAATCCTTCTAATCCCTTTAAGATATAAGTAACCATGTTTTTTTTTTCCTGTTTCACTCTCTCTCTCTCTCCCCCCTCTCTCTCCTCTCTCTCTCTCTCTCTCTTTTCTTCCTCTTGTTTGGTGCTTGTAGAGATCAGGTGGGAGAGATTAAGGACGAGCTAGCGAGATGGGCAGGGGGAAGATCGAGATAAAGAGGATAGAGAACACCACCAACAGGCAGGTGACCTTCTGCAAGCGGCGCAACGGGCTGCTCAAGAAGGCCTATGAATTGTCCGTGCTCTGCGATGCCGAGATCGCCCTCATCGTCTTCTCCAGCCGCGGCCGTCTCTACGAGTATGCAAACCGCAGGTATCTGCAAACAAAACCGCCCGCCTGCAGGCAACCCATGAAAAAAAAACGTCAATTTTCCTCCTTTCTCTGACTTCTGTTTCTCCTCCATCTTCTTCTGTTCGTCTTTATATCTTATTTCATCTGCAACCTCCTGCACCCATCTCTTTTCCACATGCTTGGACTGATCTCTGAAATGACTTGAATAGGTGTTGTCCTTCTCTTCTATGCCACGGAGTTGGTTCACTTTTTCTGATCTTGCCCCCAAGGTATCAAAGGATGGGAAAGGAGATCTGTGCAGGGTTGAATGTTGCCTGTAGCTCCATCCTTTAATTAGATGTTCTTAACTTCTGCCTTCCCCGAAAGATGAAACCTTTGGGGGTACTCTTGGAATAATGATCTTGAGCATGGAAGCAAACCATATATGAGATGTCCCTTTACCCTTTTTCTTTCTGGCTTCTCGGCTTTCGTCTGTTTTCCTGCGTAAGATCAAATAGGAAATGGCGTCTTATACGTTCCCTTGCTTGTCCATCTGCTCCTTCCCGGTTAGGTTTCTTCCCCTTCTGATGCTACTATTGTGGTGAGAACTTCTGGTTGTGGTAGATCAGTTGTTTTGCTATTTCCCTTTTGTTCTCTACTTTTGGGTGTTGCTTAGTTGGGTAGATAGTTAGATCTGTTGGAGCTGCAGAGATGCGGAGATGTAGTAGTATAGTATAGTAGCAAAGTGAGGGTTGAAGGCAGCTGTATGCCATGCGGATCTGTGGGAAAGAGAGAAAAAGAAAATCCAAGGCCTCCTCCCTCGTTGGATCTCATCTTTGCTATTTCCTCTCTGTGTTCCCCCTCACCCACCTCTTCTTTATTCCCTCCTACTGCACCTCTATTCTCTCTCTCTCTCTCTCTCTCTCGTTCGCTCGCTCTCTCTCTCTCTCTCTCTCTCTCTCTCTCTGCATCTTCTATCTAGGGTTCTTTCTCTCTCTGTCTTTCCTGTTTCCTGGTTCCCATTCACGTCACCCATCACAGGTTAAGGAAGCCCTATCTGCGACACAGAGCTGTCGAGCTCCCATTAGGCCGCTGCTCAGTCCTCGGGCCACCCTCTAGGCTTTTGACAGATGTCAGAACCCATGGTCGCATACCAACTCCTCACCATTAACATCCAACGCAAAGACAGGAGATCTGGAGAACCCATTTAGCATACATCACAAACGTTCATTAACTTTCTTCCAAAAGAAAAAGAAGACTCATTTATCATCTTGCATCAAAAAAGAGCGGTCACAGTTTTTTTGCTAGGGTTTCATAAGATAAGAGTCTCTCTCTCTCTCTCTCTTTACCTTTACCTTCCCTCTCCTCCTCCACCCCCGTTTCCCCGTTGTGCGCCCCTCATGTTCTCCGCCCGTTTCCCCGTTGTGCCCTCATGTTCTCCTGCTGTCATGGGTCTTTAGGCAAAGGGCGGCCACGAGGTTTGCTTTCCAGTGCCTCTGCTTGCACTATTGACGCCTGCGTCATGATTCCATGGCCATCAACTGCCCGTGCTGCTAATCTCTTCTTAGCTCAGCCTGTTTATCAAGCATCAGATGGCTCCTCGTCGTCGACTCGCTTAGGTGCATAGTGCTAATAATGGGCACGTAACACGCAAGATCTGCAACTTGCTAGCTAAAAGCTACACCGTATACCCAAGAGAAGATGCACCGTGGATTAGGAGAGAAGGAAATATCTAAGAGAGCCAACCCCATTTACCAGTGTTTTCAAATGTAGCATTGTGTGTGGATGAGAGAGAGAGACTGCAAGTCCGTACGTGTACGAACGATGGGACTCGCGCGGCCAATGGGAAGATTGTACTTGGGCTGAGACCTTGTATGGCTCTGGTCCTGGCAGAGAGAGAGAGAGAGATGCTGGGAGGGTAATATTGGCGGAGAGAGACGGGCAAAGGGATGCGTCGCCAGGGTTTGTACCAGGGGCAAAGAGACGAGGAGCTGTGGTGACTGCGAGGGTTCGAGGCCCCAAGAGGAGAAGAGAGCAGCAGCCAATCATATTGTGGGATCTCGTGCCAGCGTGGCAGAAGGGACCAATCAGGTCGTCGAGGAAACTAAGGTAAGACTGTAGAGAAAAGAACTCCAAGAAATAAAAGAAGAAAATAATAGAGAGATGAGAGAGATATGGAAAAGCGACGAGTTTTTGTTTCTCGGGAATCGTTCATCTGAACAACCAACGTAATGAATACTCGGAAGACTTGGTTCCAATGGGTCATGTCTCCTCGTGATTTCAGAGAAGTAAATAATACAAAAAAAGTGATGAAATTGGTTGAAAAGTCATTTCCATATTCCCATCAACAAGACTGCGATGTCAAGTTTGGGTCACGCGTTCACTTCTGTCCAATCCCCTGTATAGCCTGCGTAGAGCGCCCTCGAGGGCTCGAAACCATCTGGAACGGGGTTCCAAACATTGGAATGAAACCTGCAACCTGCGAGTTGTGACTCCTCGAAAGGCCATCTTCTCTCGCTCCGCATCTATAGGCGCAGCTAGATATTGCACAGATTTCATTCACAGATGGAAAGGTTGAAACTTAACTTGCTAGGATTCGTTGTCTTTTGAGGTATTATTATTAGTGAAGGAGAGCGCAAAAGATGGCGGACAAGAACCTGTGAAGCGCCGATAAACAAGAAAAAAAAGAGGAAATGAGAAGTGCCCATAACTAAACATAGGCATCCTAGCTAGCTTGTTGCAGTCAACCTGCCTGCTTGTAACCTGTCATGAGTTCTTCCTTAGAGAGATGGAAACCTGTTCCTCTGAAATCTGTTTCTTGCGTAAAGAGATGGCGGGACTGAGTCTTCCTCACGGGCGTCGGGGAGGGGAGGGGCGATCTCCCACCCCACTGATCTCTCTCTCTCTCTCTCTCTCTCTCTCTCTCTCTATCTACCTCTCATACGCGCAACATTTTTGGCAAGGATTATAGGATGTGAATACTAGTTTATTGCAAATAGTCCAGTATGACAGCCAGCGTTAAATTAATGAGGTAGCCTCAGAAGAAGAATTATGAGATCTTTGTTAAAGCTATTCTGTGCTGTGCCGCTTCACCATTCTAAACATGGATACATTGCGACATGTACAGAACTCCTATCTCCAACATAAGAGGGAGAAGTTAACTATTTACAGTTTAATACAAGGCTTCATGCGTACTGGTAGGCTCTCTATGCCGTGACTTACTGCCTTCCATGGTTTTCCTCAAGTTATACAGTTGGCACCTAGCTGGACGAAAGTAAAATGACTGCAAATTAAGTTTCACTTAAGAACAGGTGCATCCATATACATGTTTGAAATAAAAAGCGTATCTGAAAATTCACAGGAAGTCCCATCCTTTCAGCAATCAATTAGTTATCTTTACAATGAGGAATGCTTATTTCAAGATTGGTCTTGCAATGAGCATCATGTCGATTGAGTTCGTACTCTGAGTTCCTACTCTCAATCCACTCAATTCACATCATGTCAAGACCCACTCTTACAATAAGTATTCCCTTTTAAATATATGGTTGCATGAGAATTCTAAGATACATCTGTCATCATCGGGAGCATCCATTTTTGAGCCATCTAATTAGAAGGATTAGATTAAATATCTACACAGAAAAGACATCACTTTTCCTCCTCCTAACTGTAAAAGTTTCACTTTGTTAGAATAGAATGATTGGACATCTATTACAAAATAAATGGGATAAAGATGATGCCCTCTTACTTTAGAATATGAGGATGCCACATTTTTGTACCATACCTATTTAGTCACCTAGAAGATATAACTGCTACATTACTTCCATGAACATTCTTATATAATAAGTATTTTTTGTGGGTGATAAAATACTTATATAATACCTATTTATGCCTCCATTGTCATCAGTCTTATCTTATTATTTGGGATCAGCTACATGAATCATATTCTATCAAAGATTTCTATCAAATATTATATTCATATTTAAATTAAAAAGTTAATGTCCTCTTTAATAACATAACATCAACTTATTTTAGACCTAGTCGAGTTCTTTTACTAGTATCTATTAAGATTTGATCATATCTTTTAAACGGCATCGAATTAGACGACGGTGCTAGTATCCAAATCATTTGGTTCTACTTTCTCTCATTTTTACTGTCGATTGGGGTTATCTCCAAATTCTCACAGAAGTATTCATTCATAATCTTATCTTTCTTGATTTTAACATACATCAATCTTAGCACCCATCTCTAGTACACATATTTTATTTCCACATGATTTATTCCCATAATGTGAAATTTTATTCCGTTTTTTACTCTTTTCACCGGTCACCCTTTTGAGTTGATGGCTGTAGTTGCTACATGTAAGGCTTTTAACTGTGATAAATTTTGGGTTTTGGTTTTTGGGATGTACCATGTGCATTCTCCATGGGATATGCATGATTTCATCATAACAACATAAAGAATGGTGTGCCCTTGCAAGTATATTAACTATGTATAGAAGGAATCTAGGAGATTTGTGGTTCTATTATATGGAATGTTATTGAACTGCACATATATAGATGCCAACACTTCAACAGTTTCCATAATAAATAGCCCGCAGCTGATCTAGGTAAGTTATGTGCATTTGTTTAGAGCAGAAGCAATCTTCAACTCTATATCCCTCTTGAGGTGGCAGTGTTAATGTTACATCCAAGAAACATTAACTGGTGACTACGCATCTTGTTGCTTCATCCTATAATTCTTTCCCAAGATACTACGGAAAGATACCATTTTTTCTAGCTATTACAGACACTAGTGTCTTTCTTTCTCCTTTTTGAGGATGAGAATACTACTTTTATTTCTGAACCAGCTTTCAAAGTACAGAGGTCCATAGAAGAAACTTGCGCGTCTAGACCTAGTTAGATAATCTGATGAAAATAACAAAAGAAAATCTAAGTTGATTTCAAGAAGAAAGGAAAAAAAGTATAATGCTCTTTGTCAAAAACATATAAAATACTTGGTTGCCTAGACAATAGCCAAGAGTGCACAGGCCTAAATGGACCTGTCAGGATGTCATTTCTCAAATCCCAGGTACGTATCTGAATCTTACAGCAGTACTTTCTTAGTTCTTGAACTTGGATTCTTGGGTCCTGTCCTCCCCCTAGCAGCGGTGTCAGTGCTACGTAGTACCCTCATCATTAAGGTCTAAACGCCGTGGTGGATGGTTTGTTGTCACATTCCCGACCCCTGTCTGATCCTTTCTACTGAAATGCATATCCAGCTGAGCATTTCTGTACTGCTTTGTGAATGAGGGCGTCATCTGTGCAGCGTAAAAGCTACCATCGAGAGGTACAAGAAAGCGTCTTCTGATGCCTCCAACACCAGATCAGTGATCGAACTGGATGCCCAGGTACCTTCTCTTCCCTTTCATGTTCTGCCTTTCACATTGATTGGTGGGGGGGCATCCCTCATGTATGCTGCATCTTAATTTGGCAACATGGTGTTGAATTATTGTTAAGCAGTTCTTGTTGGGTAATCTCCTTCTTTGTAGTCATGGAATTATTTCTTTCTTAAGGCATTTTCTGATATCCATCATTAATTGAAAATTTTAATTTCTCATTTTTCATTGTCGCATGTAATGTTGCATTCTTCATTCCCCGTTCTTGAAGTAAAATATAGTTCATGTAACGTGATGAACGAAGCAAGAATGGGGTAATAACAACATTTGAGTTCATGTTTATAAATTTGAGATCAAAATAGACAAAATCATTGCAAGTTCTTTTATGAACGTGGACATATAAACTTTTTCTTTTATGTACATTTAACAAGAGATTCTCAGAATTGATGAAGAAGTTCAAGATGGATATGGATGGTGCTGATTGAGACATTCCTTATGTTCAAACGGTTAGGATCTCAAAATGGACAAGGAAGGGTGTGAATAGCTATTTGCAAACCATACTTTTCTACTTTTAGATGGTCAAGGTGTGTGTGTATATATATTTGTATCTATAAACATATTGTATATATGGTTATTTCACAATGTGTAGTCAACAGGGAATGACTATTATGTAAGTCGTTCTACATATAAGACAATGATCACGACTCCACCTTCACCTTCTCACTTTTACAGAGAGGAGGAGGAGGAGGAGAATTAGGAAAAGAAGAAGATGATGATGGCAATGATATATAAAGACAGAAGAGGAAGCTTTTGCCCACGGAAAAGCTACCCAGAGTTGACAAGAGTCTTTGTTTTGTACTGGAAAAGAAAAGAGGAGATCACAGCCGCAAAGATAGACCATCTGTTAAAGTGAGGGATACCTTTTACTATAGCTAGAAGACCTTCTCTAGATATGATAAAGAGTTATGACACCCATTCTCATTGCCTCTGGTAGTTTCCCTTCCATTCCCGAAGGAATGGCAACAGAAGAAGACTTAGCAAATGTTCACAGACACCGTGCAGCTCGTTTATGTGGAGAACGAAGGGCCCTATCTGAAGAAACCCAAGAATGCAAAAGGTTCACTTTCTCCAATTTTTAACGAGAAATGTTTAGTGTATTGTAAGGAGGCTAATAAAGATGCTATAGATTATCATCCAAACAATTTTATTGGCTGAAAAAAGAGAGTGAGAAAAAGATATTGTCAGATTTTTAACCAATAAAATTGTTTGAAGAGCTATTCACAATTATTTCACATCATTTTTATTATCCTCCTTGAATGACACTAAACATTTCCTATGTTTAATTTATGAAAACCCCGCATTATTCCTGCACAAATCTGGAATAAAGCGCAAACATTTAAATGAGTGTTTCTTGAGAGACCTACATAACCAAAGATGGATAGGCTGCTTAAAACCAAAAAAAGTTTGGATATTAATCAAGGAAGATTGTTAGCAATTGTTGTGTTGTGGAGCGTGACTTGATTTCTTGTTAGCTGGGCCCTTGTCCTTACACGAATCCAACTCCATGTTGAGCCCCCTTCCTAGAAAGCTGGGGCAAAAATTATTCAAAATTGTTCTACCTAGGAGGATTCAGAGTTGTGGATTGATAGAATTTGTAAGCATCTTTCGACCGACCAGGTCACTGTTGGAATGTGTTAGCCTTGTGAAATCCGGTCGACCGACTGACTTGAATTGGTCAACTGATTCTGGGCCGACTATAAAAGGAGTAGGCTTGTCAAATCTAGTTGACAGACCAGGTCGAGTCGGTCGATTGATTTCGGTTGAGTCCAGTTTGAGGCAATTTTCTTGTTTTGAATTCTATATATATGCAGGATGTTTTCAGCCTAAGTTGTGTGTGACGACATTTGGAGGTTTTAGATGTGTTGTAAGGTCATCCTCTTGTAATTTTTCTCCAAGAAATGAGAACCCAGTGTGGCGGTGGACGTAGGCGATCTCTCGATCTCTGAACCACGTAAATCTTGTCTTTTATGTGTGTGATCTTTTTCTCCTCTCTATCTTTCGTTCATGGTGTGTTCTTTTCGATCGGTCCTAAACAGGAACATGGAGCATGCTCTGTAGGAATGTTGGCAAGTGTTAGAGGTTCAATTCAACTTGGGTATTACGTGCTTGGTTATTACTAGGTGCATGTTTTTGTCAGAGCTTCAACTTTGAGCTACTTTCAGATTTTGACATTCTTTGGCTTAAGTTATCTGAAATGAAGACCTTAGACCTTGGTAAGGATTTTTATTATCTTTTTTTACTTCCATATAGAAGTTCTCAATTAGAGCCTCCAAGATTGATAGACCCCGTAGGGTCATGGGTGAGGTATTAATTAGTGTGACTATTTAATTTAAAGGTGCAATCAAAATTTTTGGCTAATTAAGCACTCTATGTAAGTGTGCATTAGTCATGTTTCTTAGTGGAGAGCATTAGCTTGGTGGTTGAGCCCTTTATATTGTCAAACATTAGTCATGTTTCTTATCCTTAGACAGTTAGTCACGACTATATAGAGTACCAAAAATAGATGAGACTAGTAGATGAATAGATGAGAGTATGAAAGAAAGAGAATATATGAGAGAGAGAGAGTCATGAGATGAGAGTTTCTACATGAACCAAAAACTTAAACGGGTCATACATGGGAAACAACACCGAAAACCATGATAGTGATTGCTGCAAACAGTACACTCGGGTATTGGCAGACTGGTAAAGAACGCTATCTACTCCCTAGACACGACTAGAACGCAGTCAAGGGGTCGGGTACGTTAACATGTAAGTCACGGTCCTCATGCCTACCACATTAAGAACACAGTCAAAAGGGAGGGTGCATTTATAGAGAGATTTTATAGGCTGGTTGGATCATGTTGTACAAGTCCAACATGGTCCCTATAGGTGTTCAGGTGGTGATGGTACAACCAACTCAGCGTTGTAAAAGAATTCCACACTCACGAAGACTTACGGAGGCCTCAGTGAGGGAGTTCCAGTCTAACAGGAGGAATAGTCAATGGAGGGTTCTCACAACATCAAGAGAGGTGTTGAAACATCTTGCTCGGTGTTCTAAAGGACTTTTAGAAGAACAGAATGTTAGTAACGATGTTCCAAAATGGCAATAGAATCGAAACAAGTCTTTTTATTATAGGGGTTCATGTGTGAATTTCAAATTCATTAACCAAATATTTTATAGCAATTTGGGATTTAAGAGAGAGTTTGCAATTTAAAGAGAATCATAGTATATATGAGAAGATCATGAGGATTATATTAAAAAGAATAATCACATATTTAATCATAATAACCTTCTATTAGTACGTTTAAAACTTAATAGGGACTAAATAAGAATTATTCCACAAATTAAAACATAATTTAAATGGTATTTAGGCTATTGAGACTCACATTCTGAACACGATCAAGCATTGGGACGCATTTAGAAGGCGGTCGGGGTACCCACCGCGATAACTCAAGTTAATGCAGGGTATCAGTCGAGCACGTTCTTAATGGGGCATTTCGTTGGACCGAGTTAAGAAGGCAGTCTCTGTGTCCACCGCGTTCACAGCATAGTGAACTCAGGCCGATAGGTGTACAATAAAGTACTTAAAAGTCATTGTAGGAAGCATGAAAATTATTAAATCAATTTTAAAATAATGCTAACAGACTTATAAACATGCAAAAATCATGAAATAGACATATAGACATGGATTGAACATGGTTTGAGAGTAAGAACAAGAGATCAGGTACATGCATGTTCATGCACTTTAGAAGCAAAATACTCATAGATGGCACAATAGAAATTGGGGAAAAGATGGAGATTTCGTTCCTGACATCATGAACATCATATGGAGATATTTAATTATATTTTGCTTGAGAGAATGCTTACCTTTGGACGAAATTGAGAGACTAGGGTTAGAACTTAAAGAACTCTTTGTAGATCTCCTAAGACTCAGTCTTCCCACGAAATCCTCCTCCTTGACCTTGCCTTCATGTCTAGGACAGCCTCCCATCAGCAATAGGGTCGGCCAAGAAGAGAATTGGGGTATATTTATAGATATTGTATTTTTATTTCTTAACACAACTCTAACTCCATCTAATTGATTTCCATGTAAATCTCTATCTCCTAAGCCTTCTAAGCTCTAATTGGGTTGGGATAAACTAAAAAACGTGGCTATCATGTTAGGGTTGTGATAAGACACAAATTTAAATATTTATGGAGTTATTTTATGCTTATCTTACCCATTTAATTAAGGGAATAATGAGTATTCTGAATTTAATAATAATTTCTTAATATTCTATTATTCTAACTCCTATTTTGGCCCAATAATGTCATTATGGATCATTAGTTAAGCCCAATTATCTATTTTATTTTATGGGTTTTAATTTAACCCATTAAAATTTAATTAACTATAATTTATTATTTATTAAATAACTTGGGTTACTATAATTACAGTATGCATCTATGAAATGCTAACTCAATACTTGCGATAAATGATGATTTCGCAAGAGTTTTTTTTCTAGTGTCAAATTTGGTGTTTTCGGCTACATAGTATTACTAGTACACTTTGTCTCCACTGTCCCCAAAGCTTAGTTTAGTTTCTATCATGACCATCTTCTTCCCGTCACTCATCCTTCATAATGGTTATCGATTGGCATACATCAACATCACCAAACGTCTCTCTAAAAACTCCAACATCTTGCATGCAAAACTAGCTAGCAAAAGCCCTCTGTATAAGGCCTCTTGCTAGATTTGAACCTCTCTAGCCTCTCATAAGGGGACCATCTCCAACCTGATTGTTGTCTAACAAAGATCTAAACTAATCTTAATATGTGTTGCAACTTTGAACGTCTTTACATGCATGTGCTATTCACCTCTTCACTAGTTCAATGAAACTCCAACTCAAGCAGAGTCTTTGTTCCTCTTCATCTGAGGTATGTTACCCTCTTTGGTCCATTCTGATTTCAATTTTGAAATTCCAACTTCCTACATGTGTTGGACAAGCACGGGGAATAGCCTCCTTCAGAAGCCCACCAAAGAGTCTTTCCTCTAGTCGTAGAGCTTCTACTACTAGTAAATCTCAAGATGCCTTGATAGGAGAAACACAAAGAGTAAGACATCAGTGAGTAGTAAGGAAAGGATATTAATTGGTTGCATTCAAATGGCCAATATAGTCGACATAAAAGATAGTAGTTCAGTGGCAATGCTTCCACTAAATTATTTTAATCTTTGTGGATTACTCGCTCATGTATCAACTCGGTGCTATCATTACTTCATCAATGACCGGTCAATGGACACATTCTCTCTCGCTGATCTTGGAGGATCTTTATCACTTGGTCCTCCCAATATTTATTTGTTTTGTTTTGTTTACATCTATTTTTAGAATCCCAAGTAATATATAAAGGCCATGGCATCATTTTGTAAAGCAACCAAAAAGAAGAAAAAATAAGAAATCAAAGACAAGAAGAGTTAGATTATCTTATAGATTTAAGGAGAGAGAGTTTCACCGAAAAATATTTTCCTTTTATCTAGTCTACTTTATTCCATAGTGCATATCTGATGTGAGGCATCTAGCGATCCTTCTTCACATATGGATCAAGATGTGTCAAAGCACAGACCCACTCTATGTGTCAAAATAATCGGGGGTTACTTAACCTCATTTTTCAGACAAAATTATTTAAGAGGTAGGGGTGCGCAAGTTACCTTGGGGATGATGAAAGATATATGTAAACTAAGGCACGTCGGTCGGAGATGACACGACCACAAAACATGTTCCGAATCATGATCTTATTGAAGCTCGGAGTGTGGGGCCATGGAAAACCTCTTCCTTCTTCCTTGGATGGCCAAGGATGAAGGGTCTTACATTCTAATATTATGTGTGCCTACAAAATAGAGAAAAAAAGGAAAGATGTACCTGATTAGAAAACTAGATGTGCAGTATCCACCCCCCCCCCCCCCTCCCCTTTTGAAGGATAATCGTGAAAATAGGGATAGAGCTTACTGGAGAGGATTTGGAAACTCTTGTTGGGAAAATCTTAGGTGTGTGTCTATTGTATGAAGATGTTTAACGCAAGGAAGAGAGAGAGAGAGAGAGGTGCAAATCATGCCATCCATACAAGAAAAGCAGAAAATAAAGAAAAATTAAGAAGTCAAGCTACAGCCCTATTTGGGGTACTTCCTATTCGTGGATTTAGAGGAGATCGAGAGGAAAAAGTTTGATCAAAGACTAAGTTGAGATGCTCCCTCATTCGTGCTATAGAATGTCGATAGTACGTTGGGTCATGTAGTGCAATAGAAGAGAGAAAATCCAAGGAAGAGGACGATGCAATGCAATGTGGGACTTCTCCTTCTAATTGGGGTGTCGTGGGATGTTGAAGACCTTCCTAGGAACCTTCCCAAAGTAGCCAACCCCTTTGCTCTCCCTTTAGAGATGTTTATATAAGGGTAGAGAGTGGAAAATGAAGTTTAAGAATACCCTTTTTTAGCCACAACTTGGGGGTATTTTGGACTTTGTAATGCATGAGGTGGTTTTTGGGGAGGACACTCTTTTTGGAATTTTTCATAATTTTTTAAGGCTTAAAAATGCCCTAAATGACATACCATTGTGATCGTTGCAAAGGGACATGAGCTTAGGTGCATTTGCATGCATGAAATGGAGACACAACAGCCATGGACTCCATATCTAAAGATATAGTAGTGCGATACACCATGTCTATTGATGTCGCAGTCATGCACGCCATGTCTTTGTAGACGTGCTACCAATGCAAACTATGTTTAAAGTATTCTGCACATGGTTTACCCATTTGAACTTATCTCCCTCCATAGACGTCAGATTGATGAGTTGTTTGTTGCGTTGGATTCTAAACTTAGAGAGCTACAAAATGGTACCATAATATGCCAGGTTTGAGTAATAAATAAGGCTTCTATCAACCCATAAAATAAAGAGAGCATGATAGGGCAGTCTAAGCAGTTAAAGTTAGACTTGGACCATCAGCAGTCGATTAACTAATCACTAGGTGGGAACTATAATAATATTGGGATCATCACGGGCCAAAGATGTGATCTGAAATGACGATCAACTTGGTGCACTAAGATAAGAATAAGAAACATAACCCACTTAAGAGGCTGAAATAGGTGTCTATAGAGATGACATCTATCAACATGTCACCAAAGGAGCGTACATCAACCCCAATCGACATGGTTGTCTATGTCACAAGACATAGAGATAGTAATAAGTTCAATAAAGTCCAAATTGCGCTATTGTCATCAAGAATAGGGATGTAGAATGTCCAAAGATGACGAAGACGATAATGATGATAGTATAATCATGTCACATAGAAGGATACGACCATTCAAGGTTGAAGCCAAAATTGGCATCTCTATTTATGGTGGCATTGTTAATGCAAAGATGTTGCATGTACGCCTGACCAGCTTGAAACTTACTTTACCTTGTACTAGTATGGTAGTCAAAACAAGGTCAAGCTTGATTGCTTGAAGTTGACGAGACATGCTTTAGCATAGTGGAATGGCCGATTATAGGGCCATGGGGATGAGGAGGTCACTTGGAGTCTATTCAAATGACTCATATGCCAAGATTACCCTACATGGTATGTCAAAGATTGGTGACAGCACTAAAACAACCTTCCACACAAAATCAAGATAAGTAGTGCAAGACTACACCACTGAGATTCGATGATATGTTGTAGCATTGGACATATCACTCAAATATTACCATACACTCATGAAGTACACATCTAAGTTGTATGAGTGACTTAACATACAACTAACCCTCTTCAAAATGCAAGATGTCTTTAATGGTAGCATCACTGTCATGGCTATTGAGAAGAAGAACCAACATCATGGCAATAAGAAGTCTCTTGAAGAGAGCAATGAGAGGACAACCAAGCCCTAGAAATATATATTTCTAGGATGAAAGGCATTAGCTCATCCAACTATTCCTATTCCAATAAGTTATGTGAACATTAATGTATGATAACGAGACACATTAAAGAGAAGTGTTGGAAACTCCATCCAAAGATATTCTTAAGAAAATGGAAGGACAACAAAGACAAGCGTATGATGGCAATGACAATCAACACTGACACCATTGGGCTTGGAGAAGTTGAAAAGGTGGACCCAACTCTATCTTTAATGGCATAGAGAAGGAGATAGACTTAGTCCCCAATCCTGATATTGATGCAAGAGATGAGCTATTATCCTTGTAAATTCAGGTGAAGTAAGAGGTGATCGGTGTCATAATCAACCTTGACAACCAAAAACATATTATCTTAACAAGCCTAGTACAGAAGATGGGCTTAAAGACAATGCTACATCCACATTTGTATCCATTCATGTGGATCTAAAAGGATGTGGAACTTAGATTCACTATCATTGCAAGTTCAAATTTGTCAACACCAATGAGTACATCAATGGTATGAAATGTGAAGTGGTCCCTCTTGATATTTGCTAGGTAATTTTTGGCAATATCTTTATTTGGGATTGTGATGGAATCTACTTCCTACAAGCCCAGAAATAATATTGTCAAGTTAAGCATGAAAGAAGTATCTTGTGAGACAAATAAAGATATGCCAAGAGTGTTGAACTGGTGATAGTCTACCAAGCAAATAAGATGGTGAATGTCTAGAAGTTCATGTCATTACTAGTCCATCCAATGGAGATAAAACTCTACATATCACAAATTACCCTAACTTATAGGGAGAGCTCAGGCAAATTGGAGAAAGTGTTGGAAGAACACTCGACCCTTGTTGATGAAGTTCAAGAATTACCACCAAAAAGAGTTGTAGAATATGAAATTCAACTCATCTCTGATACACCTCTACCCAACCTTGACATGAATTGCAATTGAGTGTTGGAGAATGAGGAGACCAAGTGGCAAAGGATCAACTACACTAGAATGGAGTTATCAAGCTAATGAGTAGTTCACCTTAAGGATCTTCCATTCTAGTAATGCCAGAGAAAGATGGTGGTAAGCACATGTGCATCAACTATCACACCCTTAACAAGATCACCATCAATAATCAATATCTACTAGTTGGAATAGATGACTTGCCAGACCAATTAAGCACACAACTATCTTCACCATGCTAGATCTAAAGTTTGACTACCATAAGTCCAAATTCAAGAAGAGGACACTTGGAAGATGCACATTGAAGATGCAACAAGGACTGTTAGAATGAGTTGTTATGCCTTTTGGATTGTGCAACATTCCTACTGCATTTATGTGGCTGATGAATGATGTGTTGCGGATCTACCTCGATGACATTCGTCATCGTGTATCTCAACGACAAACTTATCTACTCTCGTACATGGGAAGAATATCTGGTGCATGTGAAGAAGGCACCCCAAATGCTTGAACAACATCAACTTCATCTAAACGACAAGAAATGTGAGTTGGGGAAGTTGTAACGCCCCGACGCGGAATATCGGAGCGGGATTACAGTTATTAAATAGTACAGAGCGAGAAATAAATGCAAACCATTGCACAATGGAATAATACCAAATAAACTCCAATTTCATTAATAATCCACCAGTCATCATTACATCAACGTATCAGAGCCAGAACTAGGGCCCAGAGTACTTTATTCAAAAATCAAACTATTACATTATGACTAACTGATTCACTAACTACTACTAGATAGCACTGGTGGCTGAATGGTCACTCTTGAGCATCTCCCTCAGTCCCGTCCTCGTATGTGTGGTCGTCTCCATCCGACTCACCTGAACACATTAAATAAATACGCAGGATGAGCGAATAACGCCCAGTAGGACTTAATATCTCATGAACACAAGCATGCTTTAAATAGTTAATGTCTTAATGGCAGGATAACTAGAGAGTAGAGTCATGTAGAGCATGTCACGATAACGAGAGGACAATTGCAACTGGCACAGGGAAAATAGTTCAACGAGAACGATATAGAATGGCCATGTAACGATATACATGTAAATTGCACAACGGTGCACTAGTAACGATCACGCTTGCACTTGTAAAGATAGCACTTTGATTGTCATAGATTAATCTAGATAGTAAACTGGCGCTGGATGCATGCCGTAACACATCCTATGATCATTTTAACACCCATGGGTACTGGCACTTTTCGGGCGCTCCTCCCAGGACCTGATCGGCCCTATTGCGCTGGCATTAGTCATTTCTTTTATCTTAGACAATCACACGAATGGCAATAGAGTACCAAGAAGAGATAAGAGAGTACTAGACGAGATAGATGAGAGAGTAGAGAGAACGTGAACAGATGAGAGTAAAGAGACTGTAGATGAGAGGGGTACAATCGTAAAACGACGATAAACACGATAGTAACGGTTGCACAGCACCAGGTCGGGTACCGGCAGTCTGGTAGAAGTCACAACCACCCCTTAGCCGTGCTGTGTACACGGGTCAGGTGGTCCGGTGTGAACTCAAGACGAGAAGGAACACTAAGGCTTGGATCGTACTGATCCCTAAGAGTGTACGGGTTTTAGGGTACAACCAGCTCGTTGACTAAGGACGTGCGCCAAAGTCAAGAAGACTTACGGAGGTCTTGACAAGGAGTCCCTGGTCCAATCGAGAGTATTCCGGTGGAGAGGTGGTCCAAGTCAAGGAAAGTGTGTAAAAATGGGTTCGTCGTGCCTCGAGTGCTCGAAGGCCGAGGGAAGCGGTAACGGTAGATAAAATGCCGAGTAAAACGGAAACAATTGTATTTAACAAAATAGGGTAATTTAGTCATTTATTTCGATAATTTACCGAATACATTATTGCATAATTTATCAAGGTCAATGGCATTAAAACGTTGTGTGTGTGTAAGTGTAAAGAAATCTTGAGGATATGACAAGTCGTGCAAATGTCATTTAAATAATTAAATGTATATCATTAGTAACATTTGTTACCAAGTCGAATTAATTATAACATGGTTTAATCATGGCTAATTAAGGGTTAAATAGCCAAAACAGAGGGTATGTACACAATTTAATAGTTCTGGCCGAAATCTTTGAAACGCGACGGACCTACCCGTCGCGATTCAAGTCGCGACAGGGCGGTCGGACGCGACACGGGGCCTGGCCGGTCTGGCCGGTCCGGAGCGAATCACGGCGGCTCGTGCCGCCGCATTCTTGACGCGACGTCAATGGCCGACGCGACCCCATTGTTATCGCGGCGGGTCGCGCCGTCACGATAACAGGTGGGTTTGCTCTTTTTCCTTTTCTCAGGGCGAGTCCTCTGTGATACAGGGACGTTGTAAATTCTATATAAAATAGTACGGTGATCCAAAAAGCACGAAACCAGTTTTAAACGAAAGTAGACATATATATATATCACATGCACGATTAATTTGAAAATAGACAAGGTTTAGACAAGCATTGATTAGGTTAATTTTCGGTGACCTAAACAGGCATAGTCAGAGTTCAACGAATTAATTAGAGATGAATACATGATGAAAAATTATGAAACCAGCGGCGTTTAAAAGCTAACATGTAGTAGTATTTATGATAATTTTATGAGGGAATGATGTCAAGTGTGCACGAGAAAAAAATAAACAACGAGGGTCGAGTGCACAGATCTGACAGATATTCAAAGATTTAATTATCCCTTATGGGAGATCGAAATCAAGCAAGACCAGAGGCGTTTGAAAGATAATACGATGTAGTATCACTGAGAATTTTATCATGGCATGAGAACAAGTACGTACATGGGATTAGAGAAAACATGAGATTAGGGTTCATGATCACAGCAGGGTTTCATGAATTAAATTCTCCCAAATGGATGAACGGAATACAACGAAACCATAGGGCTTTTGAAGAGGTACATGAAGGCTACCTAGGGTAATTATTTCACGATTTTAGCTTGAGAGATTGCCTACCTTTTGTCGAGTCCAAGAAAACCCTAGCTTAGATAACGAAAAATCTGAAAACCCTTCTTGTTCTAGCCTCCTCCTCCTTGCTCCTTTGTCTCCAGCCTCTCTCTTTCTCCAGAGCTCTAGCCACGAAATGGGTTGCTAAGGATGAGTTTTTGATGTATGTGGCCATCTATAGGATCCTAGTCATTATAAGAGTCCTCCTTTCCATTAAACTCTAAATTTCTTTCTTTATCTCCCACTTTCTCTTATTTATCCACCTAATATGGCTAGGGAGAGAGCTAATTTCGTGGCCCAAGGGTTAGGGTGGTGTAAGGACTCTTATTTAAGATATATATGAGTTATTTAGCATTTATCTTAACCCTTTCCTATTTATTTAATAATTAGGTACGAATTTCACCTATTTACCTCTCATTCCATAATGGGCTAACCTTATTTGGGCCCATTTCATTGGGTTTGGGTTATTAGAGTAACCCATTACTAATTTAATTTAATGGGGATTGCTTTAATTCTCATTTATACAATGCATTCTCCCTTTATTCACTTAAATCGATTATTTCATTTATTTAAATAAAAAATTTATTTATTTGGATTTTAAAAATCCAGGGTGCTACAGAAGTAGACACTAGTGTACCTTCAGTTCTCAGTAGGAAACAGTGTAATAGAAATCAACCTCAATTAAATCAAAGTGATCAGAGAATGACCAAAATCGAAGTCTGTGATTAAGATCCGAAGCTTCATGGCTGCATGCTAGTGCCTTTAGAAATACATCCCAATTATGTGTGTTTGAAGCTATAGATCAAGACATGTGGATTCAGGAGGCACGGACCTCGAAAGTAGTTGACACTTCAAGGTGAACAAGATGTTGCAAAACTTACAATCCACTATGTTTAATAGCCACAAATGCAATAGGATGTGTCTTAATTCATGAAGGGTGTGTATTATGTATCACATCTAAACCCATCAATCAAAAGTTGGGGTTGTACACACCCTTACTAGTTCCAACATCCCCTGAGAGAGTATCTCTATGAACTTCCTAGGAAGCCTACTTATTTTGGTGGTCAATAGGTTTTCAAAGATGGTGATGGTTGTGCCATACAAGAAGACGATCACTAGAGAGTTATTGCTATTCTTCTAACATATTTGAACACACTTTGGGTTACCAACGTCGATTGTGTCTGAACATGATAGTTTCTCTCTAAGTAATTTTGGAGATCATCATATTAATCCATCATGAATATCAAGTTGCAATGAAGTGTGGCCTTCCATCCATAAACTAATGAACAAACTCTGGTTGTTAATCAAACCACGCTACATCTTCTTCAAGGTACCACACTTGACATCCTAAGAGTTGGGATGAGAATTCTCCCTACTTGTAATTTGCCTTCAACTAAGCAGTTCATAGTTCAACAAACCAATTGCCCTTCAAGGTGCGCTTAGGCAATCTTCCACAAAGTTCATTCGAACCAAAGTTCGTAATAGAATACAATAAGAATTGCTAGGGAGGAAGGTGGCTTACCAAAATCCTAAACATTCATTGAAGGTATTCAACTGGTGCATAGCGAGGTAGAGCAATAGCTATGAGTGACATGACCGGCATGGGCCTAAAGGTAAGTTTCAGGTTGGTGACTTTTGTTTGTTTATCTTGGAAAGGAATGATTGAAGGGTATAGGCAAGAAACACAAGCCCATCTGATATGGCCTCTTTAGGATCCTACAAAAGATTGGCAACAACACCTGTCAACTGGAGTTGTTTACTCGTATATAGAGATGAACTCAGTTGTCAACTTGAATCTTTTGAGCCATCAATGTGAGACGATGAGTTGGGGGAGAAGTAAGGATTTGGTAATTGACTGAGAGAATGTTGGAAGAAGAAACTATTCTTAAGAGGAAGATCAAAATCGCCAGATGTAAATGTGAGAATCTTGGTCCTGTCAGTGGTGCCACCAAGTGATTCACAAAAGAGGCTAAAGAAGTTGAATCCCTCTACAGGAGAATATTTATTACTTTGTCCATGCATGGAAGATCATTCCCTCCTACCCATTACTTATTTATTTTATTTATTTTCCATCTATTATTAAAGGAGCCTCAAATAGTACTATATAAGTCTACCATATCATTTTGTAAAACACCAAAGAGAAGGAAGGCAAGAACCAAGGAAGAAAGGAGAGTTGGCCTCTCTTATGGATTTAAGGAGAGAGTGTTCATCTAAAAATGTGTCTTCTTCTCTGATCTATTTTGGTGCGAGGCGTTCGAGTGTTTCTTCTTCACATATAGTTCTCTCTCTCTCTCTCTCTCTCTTCTCTCTCCTCTCTCTCTCTCTCTAATATATATATATATATATATATATATATATATATATATAAGTATATGTAATGGCCCCGATGCCCGGACCCTCGCTCCCACCAGGACCCGACCATCGGCACTGCCGCCCACGGGCCGGCCGGAGACCCGGAGGGCTAACGGATCGGTCCAACAAGATATATAATAGAGACAAGTAACAACAACACACTAAAATGTACCAACAGGTGAAGGAAAAAGTCCAACACTACGTACAAGTCTAGTACAGTTCCAAAGTAATAAAGTACAAGTGCTGAAAGAAAAGGGGATAACAAGTCCCTTAGGGGCATACCCTGAGGGTGAAGTACACTGATCTGGGGAACACTGCTCACGGAAGACGCCGTCTACTACGACCTCGTCTCCTCAGTCCGCCACAGAGGGCTGCTGCTGTGAAGTCTCACCTGAACGGAGGGAATGAGCTTCACGAAGAAGCCCAGTAGGGACTACCAATCTCTCACTGGTTCTAACAGCATAATAGATCTATATATGCAATAATTAAATAAAGCAGTAATCTATCCTACTAACAGAGTCAAGTGCGGAAGCGTAAACACTACACGGTCAACGGTCTAAGCTACGAGTCGTGATCGGAAAACCTGTGTAAACCACGGCACTGTGAAAAACCAAGGCTGTAAACGCAGACAATAAACAACTGCCTGGCAGAAACACTAGCTACAGAACGCTACACTAGTCAACCGGTCAGGTGCGCCACGCGCCTTACCCTCGACCAACAGTCCATGTCTAGCACCTCCCATTGGAGTGAGACGCGGAACTAAAGTAACCACACTGCCGTAGTCTGGCCGGACTATGGTCCCACGCCTGGCCCCTCTAAATGGTTCCGGAACCACGTAGAGTGAGGCAGTGAGAAAAGGACTAGTTGATCTGCGCCGGAAGAGCTACCAACTACCACTGCGTCCCTGCAGGATGTAGCTGCTCAGGAATCACACCAGCTGCGTGCTGCCCTTCCTGTTGGCGTTTTCAATGGATTGCACATGTCTACTGATGAATATAGATGCATCTGGACTGCCACTTCGAACAATGAGTTTACTACTAATCCACTAATTATAATTTGATCAGACATAATAGTACCCGTCGGCCTGCTCTCATGAAGATTTGGCATCACTCTTTCCTTCCTAGAGCCTCTTTGTTTAGCTGGAAAATTCTCAATCGGGTTGTGACTGTTGATGGCAGAATCGTGGAAAGTGGGGTTTCTCTGGCTTCTAAATGTAGTTGTTGCCTTCCCCTCAAATTGAGGACCTTAACCATGTCTTCATTACTAGTGAGATTGCTGTTAAAATGTGGAAGTGGTTCCTTCCTCTTGTCAGTAACAAAGCACACTTACACCCGCAATTACAACTCGGATTTGGGACTTCCTTCAAAAAATGGATATGAACTCTCCTTCAGGGTTTATCTCCATATATGGTTTGGTTCTTATGCTTTGAGAACTCTGGAAAAACAGGTGTGCTGCTAGGTACGACAACACGAAGATTTTGCCCAGGGACATTATCAGGAATATCCAGCTTCATATTCGCTTTGCTCTCACCAAGGTTGCATTCCATGTTTCTCCAACTCAGGTGGAAGACCAAATCCTTAATAGCTATGGTTTTTATGCAAATGTCTCGTTTAAATAGGAAAATTGGTTAGATGGATTCCTCCCATAGACGGTTTTTGTTTGAATGTGGATGGTGCCTTCAAAGGCAATCCTGGGATATGTGGCGGGGGCAGATGTATCAGGGACAAGCATGGTAACTTTCTAGTCGATTTTGCCCATAGTTATGGGTGGGTAACAGTTTTATTGCAGAAACTCACGCCCTATATGATGGCATTCTCCTGGCTCATACAATGGGGATCACATTATCAGTTATTTGTTCTGACTCTTTAACCTTGGTGAGATCGCTCCAGCAGGATTCTTGTGTTACTTGCAAGCTTATGTATGGTGGAGGGCGGTCAAGATCTTGTTACACCATGACATGAAAATCCTCTCCCATATTTACCGGAGGCTAATCAACTGGCTGATCAACTTGCTAAGCATTCTATCTCTTCTATTAGTAATGAGGTTTTTTGGGGGTATCATAGTCTTCCTAACTATTGTAAGGGGCCTTTACTTATTGACAGATCTGGTCTTCCAAGTATTAGACTGATCTGATGGGGGTTCGCCCCTCTTTTGTACCTTGCTCTTTAAATATATATGATTTCGGCCCAGATCACCTCGCCAGTGGAGTGGTTTCATTCGTCCCCTTTGGGGAAGGGTGCACTCTCCTAGCTAAGTTTTCTGAGGACCTGGTTTCTATTAAAAAAAAAACTACCATGGCGTCCCAGACTCAGCTAAGAGAGCTCTACAAACGACTCTACGCCGCTGTCCCCGCCATTTTTCATTCTGCTACAAGAGTCCATGACTCGAGCTCGCTCGCCGCCTGGAGAACTCCCTCAAACAGGCGCGCGGGGATCGGGGGTCCAGGTAACGTAACAACCTGTCTCATGACATGCCCTCAAGTGCCTAGCACCGGGCAAAAGACTAGAGTAGCACTATACTAGGAACAACACAGGTGCCAGAAACAGAGTCGCAGTGGAAGGAAAACTCTGAACAGGTCGCCAAGTCCCTTCTCTGTCTGAGAGGCGACGCATAGGCTGTCGCCACCTGAAGGCGACACCATGTCTGTCGCGACCTGGGTCAAGAAGGTGACAGGAAACCCGTTGCGACCAGGTTGCGACAAGGGCATTGTCGCGACCACAGAGGTCCAGGTGACCACCTGAAACCTCCTACCACACACAGTATGAACCCGAAGAGAAGGCGACAGCCACCCTGTCGCGATCAGAACGCGACAGGGTGGCCGTCGCTTCCTCAACCCGGAAGACGACGTATCGGGCTATCGCGACCTAGGTTGCGACACCAACCAGGTTTTGCACACCCGAGGGCATTACTTTCAGGCCATGCACCACCCACAACAAACAAACCGGGGAGGGGAGCATGGATAGTGATTTAAACAACTCAAATAGCTTCAAACACCCATATAAACACCATGCATGTCAAGGAAAGGATCTACACTCAAATAACCTCACATGCAAACATGGAACCCTCATCAAACACACCCCATTCCAAGCATGAACAAGCATGCAATCATTCCACAAGATCACAACACAATGCACACCTAGCATGTGTTCTACTTGGCTTGGAGAAGGGGGGGAATTGGGCCCTAGCATGATAAAACTAGGGGGAAAGTTGCAGTCCCTACCTCAAAATGAAGATCCACCCCAATAGGGCCTTCTCGTAGGCATGCCACCCTCCTCCTCGCTCCAATTCCCACGGAGACGCCGTCCACGAGTCACGAACGTCCTTCACAAGCCGATGGAGAGGGTCATCATAGGGAGGATGCCCAAGAAAAGAAGAGAGGTGAGAAGGGAGAACTCAAACCAACACCTACCTTCACAAGGTGAAAACCCTCACACAAGCCACACAACCCTCTTCCAAGCTCCCCACGGAGCCACCAGCAGCAGCAGAGGCGTTGGAGGGGAGAAACCAGCCGAGATGGGGAAGAAGGCTGTTCTCAGGCCTGGGTCGTTTTATGCCTAGGGAAGAAGGCTGTTCTCAGGCCAACCTATCGCGATCCTACGGTCAAGGTCAACCTGACCAACGGAAACGCCACGCGCCGCCCAAGCAACCCTGACACCATGAACGCGACAACTGACCTGTCGTGTTCATCATGTCAGGGGTGACACTTGTCCCGTCCGCCCCGACAACAAAACGACAAGAATGCATGCTGCGGTCAGAAACTGAACGCGACAGCATGCCCGTCGCATTCCTGACTAGAACGTGATAGTCATCCTGTCGCCTTCAGAAGGCGACAGCCCTATGTGTCGCGACCTTTCATCAAAGGTGACTGACCAAGGAAAAGAGGGATGTTACAGTATATATATATGTCACAAAAATCCATATTTAATCTACATTTACCCTGACAACTATATATGCACCTTCGATCTCATTTTGCCATTTGATGGGTACTGGAAGAACCTTGTGACTAAAGAACCAAGGCTAAATAGGATAGTAGAAAGCTGCAGTGTTCTAAACACATTTATGCAGTAAGATACTATATGTGATGTCACATTGATACATGGCCTATTACATGTTAATGAATTTAATGCAGCATTTGGATGGGTTTCAATTGTGTTCATTTCAATTAATCACGTTTATAGAAGTGTTGTACATGTGAGTATGGACGAACCTACTATTAATTCAGTGGGGTCATGTGACCCCACTGGATTCAAAAAGATCTCTGAAATATTTCTTCTGTCGATCAATTGGAGAATTTTTTCAAAGTGCATGACCCCAATGAATGGCTAATTACAGTCACTCTTAATAGGGGTGAGCTCACTAGATAAAATTTCTACGTCCTTCCGTACATGTGAGCCTTCCATCTTAGAGAATGCCGGCTCATCATATAATGGTTAATCTAGATTAATGGAACAAGGAAAAAGATTCTATATATGTTAGCTCAGAACTCTAGCAATTAACTTTGATGACTTTGGCACATTATCCACTCAATTTCATAGTATTTCAATTTTTACAATTACGGTAACTTTATGTTCAAATTAAAATTCCTTGACAAATTGTAAGGAAATTTGTAAGTCAATCCTCAAAAGCTCTGCAGTAGGAGACCGGCCCATATTTCAAAGTAAGCATGTTAAACTTTGAACACGTAACTAGAAATTAACCTGTGAAAATATGCAATGATTGCCTACTTCAAGATAGACCGTCTTAGAGCTCCATTTTCCTTGGTCGCTTTCCGCAAATTACAAAACATTTCACTGCTTGTTTCAAACTAGCTAGACCATCCTAAAACCTCGAGTACATAGGCCAGTCTTCCCATGAATTAAGCATACATGAACTAATGCTGCTAAGGTATATAAGGAGGCAGTACAATACCATGAGGTTCCAGTTTGCCGCTTACGTATAGTCTTTATAAACTTCTCTCTTGCTTTTCTACAAAGGAGACCCCATGCATAACTTCCAAGTCACAACGAACCAAACTCTCTCATTACATCAAGTTCTCGTCCATTAATCGATGCTGTCCTAAGTCCTTGAATAGAAAATGCGCTTGCATGTTTTGTTTGGCTTTGCGCACAAAATGCAGCAACCCCATTTGTGGTTTAATCGCAGCACTACCAACAAGAATCAGCAAGATTGAGGCACCAAATCGGCGTTCTGCAGAACAAAATCAGGTGATCACTGAAGTTACCATGCATGCATACATTCTCTTGTGAAGTTAAGAGTCGCACTAATTAACTTGTGGCTGCTCGCAGAAAACACAGCTTCCTAACGTCGTGCTTAATTTTAACTGATCAGGCAATACTTGGGTGAAGACATCCCCCGAATCAAAGCCAAGGAGCTGAAGAAGGTCGAGCACAACCTTGAAGAAGGCATCAAAAAGATAAGAGCCCGCAAGGTACGTGCATGCAATCTCTCCATTTAATGCTTTCGGAACTGGCCTCTTCCTGGGTCTTGCGTTGCCAACCCTGCAGTACGTGTTATGTATGTTCTCTTGTTGAGTGCCTTCTCACTTCTTGCATGCCCTCGGAACGTACAGAATGAGCTGCTGTTTGCTGAAATCGAGTACATGCAGAGAAGGGTAATCCAGATTAGATCTCCATCCTCTCTATATTGATCATTCCCCCTTCCAAATTTCTCAGCCAAACGGCCAGTGGAGCGTGTGCTAGCTAAAGTACTGTTCTATTGCTTACTGATTGAGCTGTGCAGGAAGTGGAGCTGCAGAATGATAACAAGTGCCTGCATGCCAGAATCAATAAGGTCACTAAAACTTCCCATAGAAAATAAAAAATGAGGATTCGGTGAGTGGAGTACTACTCATATATATGCTCTTTCACATGCGCATGCAGTTGATAGAAAGCCAGCAGGCACAGCAGCAGCAGCTGACGGCACTGCCGGCAGCACAATACGAGGCCATTCCCCAGTTCGACACTCGTAACATGCTGCAAGTGAACATGATGGACCCGGTCACCACTATCATCACCAGCACGAGACTGCGCTGCATCTTGGGTACTCATATCCTCTCTCTAGATCTCTCTCTCTCTCTCTCTCTCTCTCCTCTCTCTCTCTCTCTCTCTCTCTCTCTCTCTCTCTCTCGGCGTCTTTAGTTGCATGTGTTGAATCTGTTGATCATATAATCCAGGCTCTCTGTAATTATTTCCTGTTTTTTTTTTCCTTGATTAAACTTTTTCTTATGGTATATGCAGGATGGTGCTGGATTATGATCTCAAATAAGCCACGCACAGGCATCTAAGAGATTAAAGGGCATTGCAGAACGAGGAGAGTACGTACCAAGAAAATTGCCATCGTAAACTAAGGCAATACCTATATATGTTGTTCTATATATAACTCCATCCATTTATATGTGTGCACCTGGACCCCGTTAAGTCCGCATCATGTTGAATGCTATTGCATACATATGCTGTATCACTATGTAGCCACCGTGCTTGGCACTTTGTTATCATAATTTGCATGCCAACTGGGTCTTATTTGTGTCTCATGCTACCGTCCATTGGAATCTTTGAAACTTATTTCTACGCAGCTGAGTTGAGTTTGTCTTGAACTATACGTCTTTTTCTTAAGTACGATGATCAGATAAATTTTCGTATTATACGATTAACTGGGATTACGTATCCAATTTATAGGAAGTTTAACTAATTTGTTGCTTCCGTGTTAAATCAGAGACAAACCCATTGCCAGGTCCAAAAGCAACTAATTTTGTAGAGTAGTATAGGGGAAAATTATAAAATAACATTGTCAAACGAATTATCATAATATTAATAGTTCTATTGCATGAATGTAAATGTAAAATCACCTTTATAGGGGTATAATTTAGTCTCATATTAGATGTTAGATGTAGTGAAAATATGTGTACTTATAAACAATATTTGTTCATCTCCTTCCAAAAGAACCATTTTTTTAGAAAAGAGACAATCTCAAACGGGGATAATATCTATTGGGGGCATATTGAAATTTCACACATCATCATTCAACCCGATAACATTTTAGTTTATAATATCTTGTAGTCTTGTTGTGTCTCAATCCTGAGGCCTTAAGGCCTAGACAATGTCTCTCTTCTCCTTTTCCCTTTCTTTCCCTCTCTGTGGTGGGAGAACTCCCTCTCTTCTCCTCAGGTGTGTTTGGGCGAGTTAGAGATGATCTTGTGCAATGGCACTTGCGGAGCGTGCGTGGAGTGAGGAGGAGGCGGTCATGCTAACATGAAGGCCCCAACAGGTTGGCTTTTCATTTGGAAGTAGGGATGGCGTACTGTCTTGCTAGTTTGTGTGGATAGAGCTCGTTCGTGCTTGTTCTCTTCGTGCTCTTATGATTTCTTGCTAGTTTGCGTGGCTTGGTGCACGTACGGTTGGAGCTGACCTTGGCTCATCCTCCATCTCCTACATGCATTGGAGGGCAAGGAGAGGCTATGCACATGTTTTGTGGGGTCCTATCGGGGTGTTATGGTGTGTAGATGCTCCCCCTCATCTATAGACTTAGTTTGTAGCTTGGGGATCGTGTTATGGCTTGATCCCTCGATTTGATCTTCAAATTGATATCGTGACAAGCTTGGCGTTCTGATATCATATTGAAGGCGACAAGTCCATGGTTGCATATCCTTGTATATAG
This sequence comes from Colocasia esculenta, assembly GCA_014218235.1. Taxonomy (NCBI): domain Eukaryota; kingdom Viridiplantae; phylum Streptophyta; class Magnoliopsida; order Alismatales; family Araceae; genus Colocasia; species Colocasia esculenta. The sequence goes on along the minus strand of CM024754.1, from coordinate 6,117,881 downwards.
ATTGGCCATTGCGTTTACCCTGTTCTCACTGTTTCATCGTTTCTAAGTTCAGAAAGGGTGGTCCGTGCCCGAGTGGGTTGGGGTGTGTTTTCCCCGCTTGGTATGTGACTAGTTTTCCGGTGGTTTTTTTGGCTTTGTGTGGTTTCTTTGAGGCAAGATCTACCTAAGATTCGGCCTTCAGATGAGGATCATAACAGGTCGATATGTTGCGTTCTCATTCGAAGGCAACACCCCAGTTGTCACGCTCAGGTAGCTACTCGGTGCTCGTCACGTTCTCATCTCTGAAGGCGACAGCCCAATGGTCGCACTCAGGTAGCGACTCGGTGCTTGTGGACTAGTTCTTATCTATTGAGGCAACACCCCTGTGGTCGCGACCTAGTAGCAACAAGTAGATCTGTCTTGTTCTAGCTACACATGCAGCAAAACCATTACCTTCCATTCTACCGAGTTTCCAACTGTAGTGCATATGCTTGTGTTGGCTGACGACCCTTCTGAGAGTTCCAGAAGGTGTGCATGTGCGTGCCTTGTGCCTTTTGGGCTTGTTGTGGTTGCAAGCCAATCGTACTCTGTGTTTTTTGGTGTTTGCCCCCCCCCCCCCCCCCGGTTCTCTGTTCGCTGAATGCTCTGCACATGAGGACTGGTCCCATGTGCTGGGTTGTTGCCGTTTCCTGGGACCCCCATCCTCGTAAGCCTGTGGAGGAGTACTGCACTCTACGAGCATGATTGAGTTGGTTCCTCTGAGTTGAGGGGAAAATGGTGGTTGGACAGCGACGCAGAGTTGTTTCTAGAGATCGCTTGGTTGGGTGGGACGCCGAGGTGGTTTTGGTGTTGTTCTTCCAAGTGCGGTTCAGTCAGTCTAGTTTCTCACTACCTAACTCTACGTTGGTTCCGGAGACGCATAGAGAGTGTGTGAGATCTTGTACTAGTGTAAGCTGAGAGCTGTGTTTTGCAAGTCCTCTGGGTATTCCCCTTAAATATTGCACTTTTTTTTATACATGTACTTTTATTTGGGACATGTTGTACATTTTTTTTTATTTAATGTACTAAACTCTTGTTATAGGTATTTGAATTTATTACTTATCTCACTAGACTACTTTTTCTAACCCTTCTAGGCCTTCGAATCTGTGGGTGGCGTGCCAAGAGTTGGACACTTGGAGGGCCTTCCAGGTGTTGAATCCTCGAGTCGTTACATTTGTATTAGAGCAAGGGTCTATTGAGATTTTCAATGAGTTGATAACTACAGTTGTCCAAAGAAGGTACTAGTACGTTGTTGGCCCATCCGTGGAGTGTTAGTGTTAGGCTTGTACTTTTGATTAAGTATTGTAGGTGTGTGGCTTTCAAATAAGGTCTGAGTGTAAGCTGCAGGAGGGTTGTTGTCGTTGTTGCAGTGTGTGTGTGTGGCGAGTGTGGTCACTCAGGTTGCTCATGCCATGGTGGTGTGATTAGTGGTGGACTCCCTGACATAGGTCTTCGTGCAAAGGACGACATTGCAGTGCTCTAGGTCATCGTCAGCTTGTGCATTTGTGTGTGTGTGCCACTATGATTGAGAGAGCTTGTGTGTGGGATGGCCTTCACCAATGCAGAGTTATTACTATGGGTCCAGTGGACAGAGTCCTTGCCTGTTCGTTGTCTTTTCCCCCCTGTTGGTGGTGTGCAGTGGTGCTTGAGAGTGTTCTCTCGCTTGTCTGTGTGTTGTTGTGTGTGGTGTTTTGGTAAGTTGGAAATGTTGTTCGGGCTAAGCAGATTTTTTGTGTGCTAGTGTTGTGTCACTGGTTGAGTGTTGTGATGCTTGTTCTACTTGCTTGTTGGCCTTGTGTTGGCTGGTTGTGGGTTCTGGTGAGGTGTCTCAAGAACTCTTCTGTGTGTCTTGGTGGAGGTCTGTGTGACTATTTTGATTACTTTTCCTGATTGTTTCTCCACTTCCTTCTTGAACTTCTTAAGGCATTGAAGACATCTACCTTTTCAAGAAGTAAATAGAGATACATGAATCTAGAATAGTCATCTATAAAGGTGGCAAAGTACCTTTCATCAGACAAACATGGTGGAAAGTGTAGCACCCTTGATTTTTAAATCCAAATAAAATAAAATAAAATATTTAAATAAATGAGATAAATCGATTTTAATTGGAAACAAAGGGAATTAACGGAATACCCATTAAGCTAAATTATTAGTGGGTTACTCTAATAACCCAAACCCAATAGAATGGGCCAAATAAGGATAGCCCATCATGGGATGAGAGGTAAATAGGCTAAGTTCGTATCTAATTAATTAATAAATAGTAAAGGGTTAAGATAAATGTTTAAAAACTCATATATATCCTCAAAAGGAGTCCTACCCATATCCTAACCCTTTGACCACGAAATTAGCTCTCTTCCCTATCCATTAGGAGGATAAATGGTGAAAAATAGGTATTTAATATGAATTTTCGTAATTAAAGGAGGAGAGAAGAGTTGGGAGTTGAATGGACTCTAATAGCAAGCTTAAACACCTCAAACTTCATCCCTAGCAACCCATTTTCGTGGCTGGAACCCTGCAGACGAAGAGGAGAAGATCTGGACCAAGGAGCAAGGAAGGAGAAGGCTTGGAGCAAGAAAGGTTCTCTTATTTTCGTCATTCAAACTAGGGCTTTCTTACTTCACGAAAAAGGTAGGCAATCACTTAAGCTAAAATCGTGAAACAATACCCTAGGTAGCCTTCATGTACCTCTTCAAAATCCCTATGGTTTCGTTATATTCCGCTCATCCATTTGGGCAAATTTAATTCATGAAATCCTGCTATTACCATGAACCCAAATCTCATGTTTTCTCTAATCCCCTGCACGTACTTGTTCCCATGCTATGATAAAATTCTCAGTGATACTGCAGTGCAATAGCTTTCAAACGCCCTTGGTTTTGTTCTATTTCAATCTCCCATGAGGGAGAATTAATTCATTGAATCTCTGTCAGATACATGCACCCGACCCTTCATGATTGCTTGTGAACCCCATTCATGCTTGACTTCAGAACATGATAAAATTATCATAAATACTACATCCTGTTAGATTTTGAACGCCCCTATTTTCGTAATTTTTCATCATGTATACACCTCTAATTAATTCGTTGAACGCTGACTGTGCCTGTTTAGGTCACCGAAAAGTAACTTGATCAATGCATATATAACCTTGTCTATTTTCAAATTAATCGTGTATGTTGATAGATATACATGTCTACTTTCGTTTAAAACTAGTTTCATGCTTTTTGGATCACCGTGCGATTTTATACTGAATTTAGAATGACCCTGTGTCAAGAAGGGTCCACACAGAGAAAAAGGGAAGAACCCTGGACCGCCCCTGTTATCGCGACGGCGCGATGCGCCGCGATAACAAGTGTGTCGCGGTCGGCCTTTAGGCCGCGTCATGAACGCGACGGGCCTCGCCGCCGTGTTCCCAAACCCGAACCAGGCCAGGCCGGCCGGTTCGCCTGTCACGCCAGGCCGCACCACCGCGACCATAACCGCGAAGGGATACCCCGTCGCGACACCATGAGTAACGCGCCCATGCACCCCGTCGCCTTCTTAAAATTTCAGCCAGAACAAATAATTGTGCTTGTATCCCTGCTGATTAGTCTATATACTTCTTAATTAGCCATGATTAACCCATGTTATAGTTAATTCAACTTGATAAATTATAATTGGTATTAATGATATATATTTAATTATTTAAAATGACATTTGCATGACTTGTCATATCCTCAAGATTTCTTTACACTTGCACATACATAACATTGTAAATTGCCATTTGACCTTGATAAATTATGCAATAATGTATTCGGTAAATTATCGAAATAAATGACTAAATTACCCTATTTTGTTAAATACAATTGTTTCCATTTTTACTCGCGCATTTTATCTACCGTTACCGCTTCCCTCGGCCTTCGAGCACTCGAGGCACGACGGACCCGTTTTTACACACTTTCTTTTGACTTGGACCACCTCTCCACCGGGAATACTCTCGACTGGACCAGGGACTCCTTGTCAAGACCTCCGTAAGTCTTCTTGGCTTTGGCGCACGTCCTTAGTCAACGAGCTGGTTGTACCCCAAAACCCGTTACACTCTTAGGGATCAGTACGATCCAAGCCTTAGTGTTCCTTCTCGTCTTGAGTTCACACCGGACCACCTGACCCGTGTACACAGCACGGCTAAGGGGCGGTTGTGATTTCTACCAGACTGCCGGTACCCGACCTGGTGCTGTGCAACCGTGACTATCGTGTTTATCGTCGTTTTATGATTGTACCCCTCTCATCTACAGTCCTTTACTCTCATCTGTTCACGTTCTCTCTACTCTCTCATCTATCTCGTCTAGTACTCTCTTATCTCTTCTTGGTACTCTATTGGCCATTCGTGTGATTGTCTAAGATAAAAGAAATGACTAATGCCAGTGCAATAGGGCCCGATCAGGTCGTGGGAGGAGCGCCCGAAAAGTGCCAGTGCCCATGGGAGTTAAAATGATCATAGGATGTGTTACGGCATGCATCCAGCGCCAGTTTACTATCTAGATTAAATCTATGACAATCAAAGTGCTATCTCTACAAGTGCAAGCGTGATCGTTACTAGTGCACCGTTGTGCAATTTACATGTTATATCGTTACATGGCCATTCTATTATCGTTCTCGTTGTACTATTTTCCCTGTGCCAGTTGCAATTGTTCTCTCGTTATCATGACATGCTCTACATGACTTTACTCTCTAGTTAACCTGCCATTAAGACATTAACTATTTAAAGCATGCTTGTGTTCATGAGATATTAAGTCCTACTGGGCGTTATTCGCTCATCCTGCGTATTTATTTAATGTGTTTCAGGTGAGTCGGATCATGACCACACTCACGAGGATGGGACTGATGAGGAGACTCAGGAGTGACCATTCAGCAACCAGTGTTGTCTAGTAGTAGTCTGTTAGTATAGTTATGAGTTAGTGAGTCAGTTAGTCATAATGTAATAGTATGATTTTGAATAAAGTACTATGGGCCCTAGTTTTGACTCTGATACGTTGATGTATTAGTCAGTTTATGAAGATGATGAGTTATTATTGAATGTAATGGAGATTGTTGGATTATTAATGAGATATGAGGTTGTTTGGTATTATTCCATTGTGTAATGGTTTGTTATTTATTTCTCGCTCTGCACTAGTTAATAACTGTAATCCCGCTCTGATATTTCGCGTCGGGGCGTTACAGTTTTGTGGTATCAGAGCCTAGGTTATTCTTAAGTATAGGATGATCTAGGTTTGACCTACCTTGACTTAAAGTCTAATTCCATACCTATGTGAGATGGGTAGAACCTTGGGTAATAAGACAAAATGAACTCACACACGCACAAACTTAGTGCAAACCCAACAACTTACATTTTAAATTCTCTTGTGAAGGAACTTAAACATCAACTATGGCAGCGGAGCATGCTCAACTCCGTGACATGCAGCAGACTATCCAGTAGCTTACTCAAGCTTTACTTCAGGCTGCTGGGGCGAACAATAACAACAACAACAACCGAGGAGCTGGTGAATTGCACCGAATATCCGCAACCTGAATCCACCTAGATTCAGCGGTACCACAGACCCTGATGAGGCCAAGAACTGGCTCAAGGAGACTGAGCGCATTTTTCACGTGATGCAATGCGCGGATGGAGATAAGCTTTTACTTGCCACATTCCAGCTTGAAAGGGACGCCCGTGCGTGGTGGGAGTCCATTGAGGCCACACGGGCAGATGCTCAGTTTACATGGAATGAGTTTAAGGAGCAATTCAACTCCAAATATTTTTCAGAAAGAATTCAAGAAAGGAAAGCCGCCGAGTTTGCCGCTCTGAAATAGAGAAACCTGACGGTTGCAGAATATGAGGCACAATTCTCTCGATTGGCTCGCTACGCCAATCATCTGGTTAGTACTCAGAAGATGAAGGCGAAGAGATTCCTCAACAAGCTTAGACCCGCATATATTACACAGCTACCACCATTTGATATTCAGACCTACCCAGAGATGGTCAGGAGAGCACAATGCCTGGAAGATACAACTGAACTCACTGAGCGCATCAAGGTAGAATGTTCAGGAAGGAACAAACTTCCGGAGTATCAAACAAGCCTACTAATGACAAGAAAAGGCTGTTAAGTATCACTGACGGGCCAAGCCAGGAACGGAAGCCCAAAGTCCCCAGCACTACTGCTCCAAACAACAAGCCAAGATGCAAGCATTGTGACAAGCTAGGTCACACGACGGAAGAGTGCTGGAGGAAGGCAGGTGCATGCCTTCGCTGTGGCAGTCGTGATCACCGCATTCAAGAATGCCCTCTATTGAAAGAGAATGAGAAGTGTCCTACGGGACAAAGGAAGCCAGGCAGACTGCAGGCTTTACAAGAAGTGGAGACCACCGAGGAAGGTGGGGTCGTCGAAGGTACCTTACCAGTATTTTCTCAATCAGCATTTGTTTTGTTCGATACTGGCGCTACGTATTCGTTCATATCACAGGCATTTGCTGATACCCTAAATGAGAAACCTGCATCTATGACATTTGAATTATCTGTCACAACACCACTAGGAGAAAAGGCTCAATTGAATAAATATTTTCCATTAGCTGATGTTAAGGTTGGTGAACTCAATCTAAGAGCTGACTTGATCTGTATACCCATGGAGGGCTACGATGTCATTCTGGGAGCCGATTGGCTATCCACGTATGGGGCTATCGTGGAATGTAGAAGAGGGAAATTTTCTTTTAGTGAATTCCCTAAGCTGACCTTCACAGGACGTAGGCACAAGCGACACTTGTCCCTCGTCTCTGCTATAAAGGCACAAAACATGATAAGAAAGGGTTGTGTGGCATTTCTCGCCGCAATTGTAGTTGAGAAGAAGCAACTAAGATATCAAACATCCACATAGTACAAGAATATCCAACGTGTTTCCCGATGAGCTGCCAGGCATTCCACCCGAGAGAGATGTAAATTTCTCAATTGATCTCGTACCTGGAGCTGCACCGGTTTCACGCCAACCCTACAGGATGTCCCCTGCCGAATTGAAAGAGTTGAAAGAACAATTGATGGAACTTCTAGAAAAGGGTTTTATTAGGCCAAGTACTTCTCCTTGGGGAGCACCAGTGTTGTTCGTCAAGAAGAAGGACGGATCTATGAGGTTATGCATCGATTGCAGGCAGTTGAACAGTCTCACTATCAAGAACAAGTACCCCCTGCCGCGTGTCAATGAATTATTTGATCAGATATCAGGAGCTAATATTTTTCTAAGATTGACCTTAGATCGGGATATCATCAGATGAGGATTCAGATGCAGATATTTACAAGACAGCTTTCAGGAGCAGGTACGGTCATTATGAATTTGTAGTCATGCCTTTTGGACTAACCAATGCTCCTGCAGCTTTTATGCAATTAATGAACAGCATCTACCGGCCCTACCTCGACAAGTTCGTCGTAGTATTCATTGATGACATTCTCATATACTCCAAGACCAAAGAAGAGCACGAGGAGCATTTGAGGATCGCTCTGCAAATTTTGCGGGACAACTAACTCTACGCCAAATGAGCAAGTGTGAATTCTGGCTCGAGGAGGTGTCTTTCCTAGGCCATGTCATTTCCAAGGATGGTATCGCTGTCGACCCTTCCAAGGTAGAAGCTGTGCTGAACTGGGAAAGGCCGACCAATGTCACCGAGATCAGAAGCTTTCTTGGACTGGCTGGTTATTACAGACGGTTCATAAAAGATTTCTCCAAAATCCCTATACCGCTTACACATCTACGCGAAAAGAGAATCCCTATGTCTGGAGTAAGGAGTGCGAGAAGAGCTTCCAGACACTGAAACAGTTGTTGACATCTGCACCTGTCCTCGCATTACCAGTCGAAGGAGCAGGGTTCTCAGTCTACACTGATGCATCTGGAATCGATTTAGGCTGTGTGTTAATGCAGAATGAGAAAGTGATAGCCTATTCATCAAGGCAATTGAAACAACATGAGGTTAATTATCCTGTCCATGACTTAGAACTGGCTGATGTGGTATTTGCACTCAAAATCTGGAGGCATTACCTATATGGAGAGCAATTCATTATCTACTCCGACCACAAGAGTTTGAAGTATTTATTCTCTCAGAAGGAGCTTAACATGAGACAACGAAGATGGCTGGAGTACTTGAAGGATTTTGATTTCAATATTCAATATCACCCAGGCAAAGGTAATGCAGTAGCTGATGCACTCAGTAGAAAGCCAGTAGCTTCGTTATCCTGTCTAGTCATGGGCGAGATGCAATGTTAGAGCATTCGCCAGTCTAGATTTGAATATTGAAAAGAGGAGTGATAAGATGTTAGTGGCTAATCTTAAAGCTCAACCCGACATCTTTGTCGAGATCAGAGAGCAACAGGCTAATGATCCGTTTCTAATCAGAGTAAGGGAGACCATAGCTGACAAGCCAGACTTCTCCATCGCTGAAGATGGAAGAATATTATTCCAAGCCAGGACATGTGTGCTGACAATGAAGAGTTGAAAAGGAAACTGATGGATGAAGCCACAAGACCAAATACACAATACATCCAGGTGCAACCAAGATGTACCAAGATATGAAGAGGTCATTTTGGTGGCCAAACATGAAGCGTGAGGTAGCTGAGCATGCTGCGCACTGCCTCACTTGTCAGCAGGTAAAAGCAGAACACCGTCGTCCGGCCGGTGTACTTAGGCCCCTGGGCATACCTGAATGGAAATGGGAAAGCATCGGAATGGATTTCATCATGGGTTTACCCCGAACTCGTGGTGGACTTGATGCTATATGGGTTATTGTGGATCGTTTAACCAAGTCTGCACACTTCCTTGCCATTAAGAGCACTTGGAGTGTGATGTGTTAGCAGCTTTATATGTGAAAGAAGTAGTCAGACTACATGAAGTTCCAGCATCCATTGTCTCAGATCGTGACCCAAGATTCACTTCTAGATTCTGGAAGGGACTCCAAGCTGCATTAGGCACGAACTCAACATTAGCACAGCTTTTCACCCACAGACGAATGGACAGACCGAAAGAACAAATCAGATAGTGGAGGACATGCTACGAGCTTGTGCTATAGACTTTGAAGAGTATTGGAATGAACAACTATCTCTAATAGAATTTGCCTACAACAATAGCTATCAGGCCAGCATTAAAATGGCACCATTTGAAGCACTGTATGGCAGGAGTTGCAGATCGCCAGTATGCTGGAATGAAGTAGGTGAACAGCAATGGCTGGGACCAGACATGGTGCAGAGCACTAGCAGAGACATACAAATTATCAGAGACAGAATTAAGATAGCTCAATCTAGGCAGAAGAGCTATGCAGACAAAAGAAGAAGGGACTTAGAATTTCAGACTGGAGATCATGTAATGCTGAAGGTATCCCCGACCAGAGGATTTCAAAGGTTTGGGATGAAAGGCAAGTTGAGACTAAGATTCATAGGTCCATTTGAGGTATTGGACAGGGTTGGTGAGGTAGCATACCGTCCAGCACTACCTCCCCAGTTCTGACAGTACACAATGTTTTCCATGTATCCATGCTGAGGAAATACGTATATGATCTGTCACACGTAATCAGCTATGATGACATTATTCTGAATAAGGATATGACCTATGAAGAAAGGGCAGTAAAAATTTTGGACAAGAAGATGCAACAGCATCGGAATCGGTCTATACCCGTGGTGAAGGTATTATGGAGAAACCATGAAGTCGAAGAGGACACGTGGGAGCCCGAAGCGTTATTACGACGGAATTATCCGGAATTATTCAGTAAGTCATTCTTCCTCTTACGATCCTATGATTTGGGGACCAATTCTTTTTAGAGGGGAGGATGTAGCACCCTTGATTTTTAAATCCAAATAAAATAAAAAAAAATTATTTAATAAATGAGATAAATCAATTTTAATTGGAAACAAAGGGAATTAATGGAATACCCATTAAGCTAAATTATTAGTGGGTTACTCTAATAACCCAAACCCAATAGAATGGGCCAATAAGGATAGCCCATCATGGGATGAGAGGTAAATAGGCTAAATTCGTATCTAATTAATTAATTAAATAGTAAAGGGTTAAGATAAATGTTTAAAAACCCATATATATCCTAAAAGGAGTCCTACCCATATCCTAACACTTTGACCACGAAATTAGCTCTCTTCCCTATCCATTAGGAGGATAAATGGTGAAAAATAGGTATTTAAAATGAATTTCATAATAAAGGAGGAGAGAAGAGTTGGAGTTGAATGGACTCTAATAGCAAGCTTAAACACCTCAACTTCATCCCTACAAGCAACCATTTTCGTCGGGCTGCAACCCTGGAGACGAAGAGGAGAAGATCTGGACCAAGGAGCAAGGAAGGAGAAGGCTTGGAACAAGAAGGGTTCTCTTATTTTCGTCATTCAAACTAGGGCTTTCTTACTTCACAAAAAGGTAGCAATCTCTCAAGCTAAAATGGTGAAACAATTACCCTAGGTAGCCTTCATGTACCTCTTCAAAAGCCCTATGGTTTCGTTGTATTCCGCTCATCCTTTGGGCAAATTTAATTCATGAAATCCTGCTGTTACCATGAACCCGAATCTCATATTTTCTCTAATCCCCTGCATGTACTTGTTCCCATGCTATGAGAAAATTCTCAATGATACTACAGTACAATAGCTTTCAAACGCCCTTGTTTTGTTCTATTTCGATCTCCCATGAGGGAGAATTAATTCTTTGGATCTCTGTCAGATACATGCACCTGACCCTTCATGATTGCTTGTGAACCCCGTTCGTGCTTGACTTCAGATCATGATAAAATTATCATAAATACTACATCCTGTTAGCTTTTGAACGCCCTTGGTTTCGTAATTTTTCATCATGTATACACCTCTAATTAATTCGTTGAACTCTGACTGCACTTGTTTAGGTCACTGAAAGTAACCTGATCAATGCATATATAAACCTTGTCTATTTTCAAATTAATCATGTATGTTGATAGATATACATGCCTACTTTAGTTTAAAACTGGTTTCATACTTTTTGGATCACCGTGCGATTTTATACTGAATTTAGAATGACCCTGTGTCAAGAAGGGTCCACACAGAGAAAAAGGAAGAACCCTGGACCGCCCCTGTTATCGCGACGACGCGATGCGCCGCGATAACAGGTGTGTCGCAGTCGGCCTTTAGGCCGCATCATGAACGCGACGGGCCTCGCCGCCACGTTCCCAAACCCGAACCAGGCCAGGCCGGCCGGTTCGCCTGTCGCGCCAAGCCGCACCACCGTGACCATAACCGCGACGGGATACCCCGTCGCGACACCATGAGTAACGCGCCCATGCACCCCGTCGCCTTCTTAAAATTTCGGCCAGAACAAATAATTGTGCTTGTATCCCTGCTGATTAGTCTATATACTTCTTAATTAGCCATGATTAACCCATGTTATAGTTAATTCAACTTGGTAAATTAATAATTGGTATTAATGATATACATTTAATTATTTAAAATGACATTTGCACGACTTGTCATATCCTCAAGATTTCTTTACACTTGCACATACATAACATTGTAATTGCCATTTGACCTTGATAAATTATGCAATAATGTATTCGGTAAATTATCGAAATAAATGACTAAATTACCCTATTTTGTTAAATATAATTGTTTCCGTTTTTACTCGCGCATTTTATCTACCGTTACCGCTTCCCTCGGCCTTCGAGCACTCGAGGCACGACGGACCCGTTTTTACACACTTTCCCTTGACTTGGACCACCTCTCCACCGGGAATACTCTCGACTGGACCAGGGACTCCTTGTCAAGACCTCCGTAAGTCTTCTTGGCTTTGGCGCACGTCCCTAGTCAATGAGCTGGTTGTACCCCAAAACCCGTTACACTCTTAGGGATCAGTACGATCCAAGCCTTAGTGTTCCTTCTCGTCTTGAGTTCACACACACGACCACTTGACCCGTGTACACGCACGGCTAAGGGGCGGTTGTGATTTCTACCAGACTGCCGGTACCCGACCTGGTGCTGTGCAACCGTGACTATCGTGTTTATCGTCATTTTATGATTGTACCCCTCTCATCTACAGTCCTTTACTCTCATCTGTTCACGTTCTCTCTACTCTCTCATCTATCTCGTCTAATACTCTCTTATCTCTTCTTGGTACTCTATTTGTCATTCGTGTGATTGTCTAAGATAAAAGAAATGACTAATGCCAGCGCAATAGGGCCCGATCAGGTCCTAGGAGGAGCGCCCGAAAAGTGCCAGTGCCCATGGGAGTTAAAATGATCATAGGATGTGTTACGGCATGCATCCAGCGCCAGTTTACTATCTATATTAATCTATGACAATCAAAGTGCTATCTCTACAAGTGCAAGCGTGATTGTTACTAGTGCACCGTTGTGCAATTTACATGTTATATCGTTACATGGCCATTCTATTATCGTTCTCGTTGTACTATTTTCCCTGTGCCAGTTGCAATTGTTCTCTCATTATCATGACATGCTCTACATGACTTTACTCTCTAGTTAACCTGCCATTAAGACATTAACTATTTAAAGCATGCTTGTGTTCATGAGATATTAAGTCCTACTGGGCGTTATTCGCTCATCATGCGTATTTATTTAATGTGTTTCAGGTGAGTCGGATCATGACCACACTCACGAGGATAGGACTGATGAGGAGACTCAGGAGTGACCATTCAGTACCAGTGCTGTCTAGTAGTAATCTGTGTATAGTTTGAGTTAGTGAGTCAGTTAGTCATAATTAAATAGTATGATTTTGAATAAAGTACTCTGGCCCTAGTTTTGGCTCTGATATATACGTTGATGTATTAGTCAGTTTATGAAGATGATGAGTTATAGTGAATGTAATGAGATTGTTGGATTATTAATGAGATGAGGTTGTTTGGTATTATTCCATTGTGTAATAGTTTGTTTTTATTTCTCGCTCTGCACTATTTAATAACTGTAATCCCGCTCCGATATTCTCCGTCGGGCGTTACAGAAAGGGACCACTATATCAATATAGATTATTTCAAACACTTGAGAACTCCTAGTGGCATCCTTATTAGGCTTGTGTATTTGCTTTCTTTTTATGCAATCAACACATGTCTCAAAGTCAGGGAAATCTAGAGTAGGAACTACTCCTTCTCCCACTAACCTCTTATGTCTCTTAATAGAGATATGACCCAATCTCCTATGCCACAACATAGATGAGTTTTCATTAACTCTACCACACTTGTTGTCAACAACAACTGAAGTATGCAGGGTATGACGAGATTGTTCATTTACATTGCTAAGACACAATTTATATAAACATCAGATAGAGAACCAGTACCAATGACAATAGAATCCTTTATTAATTCAAATAAGAGTTTCTAAGACATATACAAAACCTTCTGAATTAAGTTTTGATACTGAAACCAAATTTCTCCTAAAAGATGGTACATAAAAGTATTTTTCAAATCTAGAACAAATCCTGATCCCAAAATAATCATACAAATCCCTATAGCCTTGACTTGTGAGCGCGTCTTATTTCCTAAGAAGATGCTCCGCTCACCCTCATTCGGAGACATTTTGGAAAGAAATCCCTACATAGAAGTGGCAACATGCACGGTAGAACCTGAGTCAATCCACCATGTATCTTTAGGAACATTCACTAAATTAGACTCATGACAAACATAAGATGAGAAATTACCTTTCTTTTCAAACCATGCCTTCCTTTTCAGACAGTCTTTCTTTGTCCAAGTTGTTTGCAGAAGAAACACTTGTCATTTTTGCCTTTTGACTTGTTCTTCTTCTTGCCCTTCTTCTGGACACCCTTCTTCTTTCCTAATCCAATAGCTTCATGAGAAGTAAACATGATTGTATTATTCCTCTCTCCTCTTACCTCTCCTCCTCCTGAACACACATAGTCATCAATTCATTGACAACCCACTTTGTCTGATGTGTGTTATAGGAGATCTTGAATGCCTATTCATTTCGTAGAGAGTTTAAGATGAAATAGACTAGAAAAGTATCTGAAATGGTAACGTCCATGGTATGAGTTGTGCTGCAATCTCTCTCATCATCATGATATTTCCCTAATGCTACCACCGCCAGTGTATTTCATTGAGGAAAGCTTAGCCATCATAGTGCTAACTTTAACTTTATTTGAACTAACAAATTGTTCCTCATCAATTGCCTTAAGAAATTCACTAGCTATGGTCTTCTCTGGGATAGATCCCTAATGCTTTGCCTCACATGTCCCTAAAGAAACAGAGGTATAAGCGGTTGGACATTTCCCATTTTTCAAAATGAGTCTTCTGTTCCTGAGTGTTTTTAGCTGTAATAGTAGCAGGCTTCTCCTCAGGCATGCTAATCTGTCCATGCAAATGCAAACATGACCACTCAATCATAAGTTGTCCAATTAAGATTCATACTTGATCTGAAGGGGCAAACATGAGAAGAACCTAAAAATAACCAATGCTCACGACCTCCAGCTGATCAATTCTATAATACAAATATGATATTAATAGTATACCTACAATTTGATCACTGAAGATAACAACAAGAAAACTAAAAATGCTAAATTAACATATAATATACACTGTTCAACATATACACATTAACACTAAACATCATCTGCTGACAATACATATAATCCTTCATAATAACCATATAACTAAATAAGAAATAAATTATATAGTTTGACCACATATAATGACAATACAAGTTTTGATAGTGACGAAGTAAAACAATTCTAACAACTTATGAATTACTTTAACTGTTGTCCTGATCATCTTAATTCCTCCTTTGGGCGGTATTACAACATGCTAGTGGACACCTCCCCAAGAAATACTTAAGTGATAGAACTAAAATTTATGTACACCTTGATGTAAAGAGATAGTACCTTTGGGTACATACTCTCAATAGTCGTCATCCACACAAATTCTATTATACCTTATTCATGACATGAAAATAAAACACTCCTTTGGGAGTTAATTTCACCTTCAAGCCGAGAACACAAGTTTGATGTTATTTTAATTTCTTAATGAAAATACTTCATTATCCTTCATGCATAAGGCCGCTTTGGTGATCTACTTATACATTCGAGATGTAGAAATATCCTCCCTACCATTAAAATGACAACAAACACAATAATGCTCATCATTGATACTATCAAAAACTTAATGGAGTGCACACTAACATCGGAGAACTTCATGTACACCTGCTCGTCGGCCATGAGGGAATCCATGGTCAGAGGAGACTTACGGAGGCATTGGATAAGGAGTCACTAGTCCGGTAGAAAGAATATTCGACGGAAAGCTCATCCAAGCTAAGAAAAGGGGTACCTATTTGTGCAAGTGTGAAGAAAGTGCAAGGCAAGAGCTTAAATTTTATCATTCTTTATAATTAGTGCCACTTCGGTGATCTACCTAACCACTTAGAAATAAAAAATTCTCACCAAACCTCATAATAGGATCAATGTATCCCTTAATATGAGCAAAAGGACATATATGCAATAACTATTGCAATCTGAAATTAGAAATATTCATGCATAAATAAATCTGTAACAAGGTCAAAACTCAAAAGAATTATCTCTAATAATACATGTAACAATTATCAGTCTATAAATAAGCTTTATTCATACTAAAACTCAAGAATTAAGGCATTAAATAAAGTTTTAAACATGTTGCATAAATATCTCTTTCTATTTACAGAAAAGGCCACCGAATTGCAAACATATCCCAAAAATTTGCTTCTACATCCACTGTTTTGCATAATGTCCTGATTGCATAATAGTTCAAACTAAAAGGATATAAAACAATAATAGATACTAAATGGAAATCTAAGCCACATAGATTTAAATTCTTAACGGTATCCGGAACAATTCCGTCAGAAATCTGCCAGAAATCCGTCGAAAAACATTCCTTCCGACAGCTTTTCGGCGAACGACCGTCGGAAATAAAGCGTCAGAAATTACCGACGAGAAAAGAATCAATCGGCAATCCGTCGGTATTTCTGACAGAAATATTAGTCAGAAAAATCCGTCGAAAATTCCGACTAATATACCGACAACATAAATCTGTCGGTAACTTCCGACGGATAGTTCGGTCAGAAAATCCGTAAGAACTTCCGACAGATTCACTAACGGAAAAAACCGTCGGTAGGTAACTTCTGATGGAAATATTTGTCGGTAAATCGTCGGAACATCCGACCATTTTACTGATGGAAAAATTCCGTCGGCAGTTCTGTGTGCCGACGTTATTTCTGACGGATTCTATCCGTCGAAAATTACCCACTTATTTAAAAAAAACATAATTAAATAGCAATGATAAATTACAAAATCGGCTAAAAATAATATTCATACGAACATCCACAATAAATAAAAATTAACATAAAATCATCATCACAACAAATATGAAACATACACAATAATAAGAAATAAAAATCAAGAAAGGTCTATTGGATCGTCCGCTGTCCCCGCCGCATGATCGTCAGGTGCTAGAGGATCCTATATTAAAAAAAATAAATATTAGAAATATACATAAAAAATAATATACAAATATTATTTTTCAAAAATTTAAATTTAAAACATATGAATATTCACTAAGTTTAATATTTCTGATCCTTTACACTTGAATTTTGTTTTAGATTAGTGGTTTGAGCGCCGAACCCAATCCGGGAATCCGAATAGAATTCCGACAATTCTCACACGTCACTCTCACCCACCCGGTCGTGTCGGAGCGAACGACACGCCGATCAGATCCCTATTTCTAATTTTGACCCCGGGTTGCGTGTTCTGATCTTTTACACTTAGGTTTTTTTAAGATTAGTAGTTTGGTGTCGAACCCAAACCGGGAATTCGATTAGGATTCCGTCAGTTCCCGCATGTCACTGTCACCCACCCAATCGTGTCGTCGAAGTGACGGCACGCCGATCAAATCGCTATTTCTGATTTTGGACCCCCGGGTTGCGTGTTCTAATCCTTTTAATTTAGGTTTTTTTAATTAGTGATTTGAGCGCCGAACCTAAACCGGGAACCGGATTAGGATTCCGCCAGTTTTCATACATCATTGTCACCCACCCGTCATGTCGGAGTGAACGGCACACATCGATCGGATCCCAATTTAATTTTGGACCCCCGGGTTGCGTGTTTTGATCCTTTTCATTTAGGTTTTTTTTAGATTAGTGATTTGAGCCCCGAACTCAAACCGGGAATCCACTAGGATTCCGTCAGTTCCTATAGGTCACTGTCACCCACCCAGTCCATCGGAGCAATGACACACCGATCGAATCCCTATTTTTTATTTTGGACCTCCGGGTTGCGTGTTTTGATCCTTTTCATTTAGCTTTTTTGAAGATTAGTGATTTGAGCGCCAAACTCAAGCTGGGAATCCCATTAGGATTCCGTCAGTTCTCACACGTCACTGTCACCCACTCGGTCGTGTCAGAGCAACCGGCACGCCGATCGGATCTCTATTTCTAATTTTGGACCTCCGGGTTGCGTTTTTGATCATTTACACTCATGTTTTTTTAAGATTAGTGGTTTGAGTGTCGAATCCAAACTGGGAATCCCATTAGGATTCTATCAGTTCCCACACGTCACTGTCACCCTCGGTCGTGTCGGAGTAAACGGCATGCCGATCGGATCCCTATTTCTGATTTTAGACCCCTAGATTGCGTGTTTTGATCCTTTTCATTTAGGTTTTTTTTAGATTAGTGATTTGAGTGCCAAACTCAAACCGGGAATCCCACTAGGATTCCGTCAGTTCCCACACGTCACTGTCACCCACCCAGTCGCGTCGGAGCAATGACACACCACGATCGAATCCCTATTTTTTATTTTGGACCCCCGGGTTGCGTGTTTTGATCCTTTTCATTTAGCTTTTTTGAAGATTATGATTTGAGCGCCAAACTCAAGCTGGGAATCCCATTAGGATTCTGTCAGTTCTCACACGTCACTGTCACCCACCTCCGTGTCAGAGCAACCGGCACGCCGATCGGATCCTATTTCTAATTTTGGACCTCCGGTTGCGTGTTTTGATCATTTACACTCATGTTTTTTTAAGATTAGTGGTTTGAGTGTCGAATCCAACTGGGAATCCATTAGGATTCGTCAGTTCCCACACGTCACTGTCACCCATCGTCATGTCGAGTAAACGGCATGCGATCGGATCCCTATTTCTGATTTTAGACCCCTAGATTGCGTGTTTTGATCCTTTTCATTTAGGTTTTTTTTAGATTAGTGATTTGAGTGCCAAACTCAAACCGGAATCCCATTAGGATTCCGTCAATTCTCATACGTCACTATCACCCATCTGATCCTGTCGAAGTGAATGGCACGCCGATCAGATCCCTATTTCTAATTTTGGACCCCCGAGTTGCGTGTTTTGATCAATTACACATGTTTTTCTAAGATTAGTAGTTTGAGTGTCGAACCCAAACCGGAATCTCATTAGGATTCTGTTAGTTCCCACACGCCACTGTTCACCCACCCGTTCATGTTGGAGCAAACGGCACTGTAATCACAGGGATGTACCCCCCCCCCCCCCTCAACACAGACATGAATATCAAATATGATAGCATGGAAAATAGGATGTGATCGCCACCTAGAGCATTGCCAAATAAAGAATAATGCAGGCTAACTACTCTAGGAAATGGAGAGAGAGAACGGAGGAGTACCTGATGTCGCGGTCATCCGGAGGACTGCGGCAATGCTGAGAACGTGTCGCCATTGCCAGTCGCGTTTCTTGTCGCGTCGCCTTCCTCCGTCGCGTTCTCTTCTTGTGCGGGAGGTGATGGATGGGACCTTCTTCCCGTCCTCCACCGGCCAGAGGATGAGAGCTCCGTGGATCTTCGCTTGGGTGCCTGCCAAAACAACGAAAACAAGAAATAAAACCCTGTTAGACTATGTTAAGTGTAGTAGTTATTCTTGAATGAAAGAAAGATGTGGAGCATGGAGGGAACGGACCTGGGGGTGGTTTTTAAACCCCTTG
This sequence comes from Colocasia esculenta, assembly GCA_014218235.1. Lineage (NCBI taxonomy): Eukaryota > Viridiplantae > Streptophyta > Magnoliopsida > Alismatales > Araceae > Colocasia > Colocasia esculenta. The sequence goes on along the minus strand of CM024754.1, from coordinate 6,098,928 downwards.
GGTAGTAGGAAAACGTGGGAAGGAATATGCATGGGGAGAAATCATGGAAGAGGAGAGGGAGGAACCCTAACTAGCATGTATTCATATGCAAAACATAGAGAAGAAGTAAAAATCAAAACTAAACAGATACTGCCCCGTTTGATGTGATTCTAGTTAGAGGTCGTAGAGGAGGACGTCTTGAACAACTTTCATGAAGACATCTTGAAGAGATCTGCCTGGTTTGGGCTGTGGAAGAGACGATAATCCCGCATGTGCAGATCTCGATATGAGAGAGAAAGTGAAGATCAATCTGCTGTAACCTTTCACACAAGCCACCAATCGACATGATTCCACTTCAAGGTTGAAGAGGGCTCTGTGGGGAGAAACTTTGATGAAGAAACCTCGAAGTGATCTGGCCTGGTTCGATCTCCACAAGCCGCGCAAGCACTGCTAGTCCTGGGGGCGATATGAGAGAGAAAGAAGAAAACGGGAAGAACAACTCCTCCTCTGCCTTGGGGACGATGGGACCTCGTGAGCAGAGCCTCCAGGGACCTCTCCTCATGGTGGTAGCCTTCCTCTCTCCTTTAGAGAGTCCTACGATGTGTTCAAGTGAGAGATAGAGTCCAATCCCGAGTTAGAGAGAGAGTCCAAGTTGTGGGAGAGTTTAAGAGTCTATCTAGAGTTTGGATGGATTGGGGGCTCCCTAGGGATGAGGATAGGAGGTTTGGGTCGGAATCCAACTCATAGGGACTTTAGATAGGCTCTAGGGTGGAGAGAGAGGCCTAAAATCACGTAAAAACATGTTTACGTGCATGGCGCTGTCGCGTCGGATCGTGGGGCCGCGTTCTGGTCGCGTCCATGCATAGGGTCGCGTCTATAAGACAGTCCGCGTAGGTCCCACGAGGGGCCATAACTCTCTACACAGACATCGGATTGATGTGCTGTTTGTTGCGTTGGATTCTAGACTCAGAGGGCTACAAAATGATAGTATGGTATGCCAAATTTGGATTATAAATGAGGAAGTTATGAGCTCTCAAAGTGAAGGCATGTTCACAGGATTGGGCAGATTGCACAGTTTTGATGTTTCAAGTGGTGTTTGGCCATGGGCTTGAGAATGGGCTTGAAATTAAGGGAGAATGGGCTCATGATGGGCCAGATAAGGACTCCAAAGTGATGATCAATTTGGGACATCAGTGATATGAACAAGAAAATGTGCTCAACTTATAGGCCGAAAATGGGTGTCTACAGATTGCCCCTCCTTGATGCCCGCTTTGCAAGGGAGCGAAGCAGAAGAGAGCGAAGTGCAATGAAATGGAATGGAGCGAGGATGAAGAAGAGTGGACTGAAAAGTGGGCATCAAGGTAAAGAGACACCCGTCACAACCAATAAGCGATTGAAATTCTCAGGAAGACTCTAAACTAACCTCAAGGAAGAGCAAGCAGGACGGCTCCTGTCTGGAACTACAAAAAGGAAAGCAAAAGAAGGATGATCAACCTCTTGATTAAGAGGTACCCTAGCCGATTGGCCTGCAGGTTTCATCTTGGGAGGACATGTGCATGCCAGGCGGGTCACGATGACTCAAGGCCTGAAGCGGTTCGCAACCAAGACGGATCAGGGGATATTTAAGCTGATTTAGATGAATGGAGGGAGTAAATTCCAAACAGGAGGCGTACTGGCCAACTGGACCAAGGGACTAGTTCAAAGAAGACCTTCAAATTGTGAGTGGAATAGATTTCTTGTTCAAGAAACTTAAGCTTGATTGATCACCACCATGGAAACAACCTTTGACAAATCATGAGGCATGAAGCTCAAAGTCCTACATGATGCATGCTGGGCTAAAATAAAAAGAAATCATCAAATCAATATGCAAAAAAAGAAAAATAAAAAATACTCAAGGATAATTTGTTAAGCCAAATAAGAACGGGTCAAGAGACTACCTGCAACCCAGTGTAGGCCTGAATCTATCGTCCCCAAACTTATTTAACTCAACGGCCTATCCAGCGATTAGCAATGTGCACCTAGATCATTACTGTTTTTGTTGAAGGGGAACTCAAATCCCAAACACATTGAGAACCAGCCGGTCCTTGAGATAATATAGTAGCATAAGTACCATATAGTAATGCAAGGAGAACGGATAGGGATACTTACCTGTGGAGCGCAGAACTCGCCATTTTTTTTGTTTTGCTTTTTTTGATTTTTTTTGTTTTTTTGTGTGTGTAAATGAAGCAATAAACAAAGCACTAAACAAGCTAACAACAACAAGCATAAACAACTCAGTCATCCACATGATTGAAACAAGCACTGAAGAACAGCCAGGTTCACACATAGAGAGTCCTCTCATGGAGCCATTCAGATGAAGGAGAATATGTATGGGACTTCGGAAGGACTTGGTGGGAAATAAGCTTGAAATTCAAATTATGGATGAGACTGAGGAGGAGAGACAGATCGTAAAGATGATGTGAGCAAGACTTAGACAAAAGCAATGAAGAAATGTGAGATCTGAGCGACCAATGCTTGGGAGCCAATGTACCTGCACACTTAGCATGCATGATTAGATCTGCTCATTTTTTTTTTTTTAGTTTGAAAACATTTGATTTTTTTGTTTGAGTTTTGATATTATTTGATTTTTTTTAGATTTTTTGGCAATATCTAATTTTTTTATTTTTGAAAATATTTGATTTTTTTAGTTTTGGTAATATTTGTTTTTTTTTAGATTTTTTTGCAATCTTTGATTTTTTTTGGATTTTTTTTGCAATATTGATTTTTTTTATTTTGAAAATAACGCCTGAAGCCGACGTTAGCCCTTCCTAAAAGACATATGAGACGGAAGGCACTCACCCTTGCTACTACAGCACTAAAGCAAGATCAAACTACTGGCAAGGGGTCCTCATTCATTCACCTTCATTAAAGACCACCAAAAGGTCGGATGTGCATTAAGATGGTGGCATCCTGTAGATGGTTGTCCCTGGCTCATGGTGCCACTACAAAGGCCATACCCGAGAGACGACCCAGCCTTATAGAGAGAAAGAGAGAAAGTATTGGGATAAGTCTAGTGCAAGCTTTAAAGGACAAATTATGCTTAGCGTCCTTCCACGGCATACCTCTTAGAGGTTCAATCTGTTGAGGAGGGACTTTTGGTCACTTTATTGTGCCTGTTTCTTGTTTGGGGCATTTACGACCGGGCTCAAGGGCGTCCCCGCGGAACTATACTGCCACTCTTTGCCATGCCCCTATTCCTTAATTTTCTTTCATTTGTCCTTCTTTTCTTTTTTATTTGGCTTTTCTTTTGCAGGCTTGATGACCGTCCCTATTTGAGATTTCCTCTCATCAGATGTGCTTAGGTCGGTCGCCTTGCCCAACTAGCCCTTTTCTGCCCCTACACTTCGACCGAGTAAAGAAAAGAACAACTTTTGCACCTCCTAGGTATGGCCTGAGTAGCAGCGATGTTTGCTAGAGGAGCCGACTAAGGTTGCCATGTGAGTGTGTGTGATCCTTGCTTAGGTGACCTTTAATGACAGGAATGAATGTCAGACTCTTAGCGCGGAGCAATCTCTAGCCTGAGTGCTGTAGAGGCAAAATAAACCTAAGACTGACTCGACCACTCTTGTTGTGATTGAGATGACTCTCTTTGATGCTCTTGGTGTTGAAACAAATATTACATGGTTATTTGGTGTGCAATGCGACCCCTATATTGAAGATGACCTGCATTAGTCTTTGAACTTTGATTTTGGTTGCTTTTAATTAGCTCATTTGCAGGAAAATGTGAAAAGTAGGGGTCAGCAAGAATTGGAGCCAACTCAACACAAACAAGAGGGAGACATGACACTACATGAAGATGAGGGATAAGAACCTCAACAAGAAGGATTTACAAAGGAGGAAAAAAAATGTTAGTGAGACTGAAACCTCTGGAACAGTGAGAGAAAGGGTCGGACCCCGAATAGGTAGTGAGGGAGGAATCGGGTCGGACCCGAGATCAGGAGGGTTAGAGGAAGGAACTGTAGAATAGGAGGTGGTGGATCTAGAGGATCAGAAGGGGAAGTGGAAGGGGGGAATCAGATGCTCCTGGAGAGTGTGGATCTGACCTATAATCAGGAGGCCCTGGTGGAAGAGGAAAAGGGGAACCCTGAGCACTAGGAAGGAAGTTAGGTGACCCAGGTGGATATGGAGAGAGAACTGGGTACCCCGAGTGATCGGGTGGCTCAGGAGGAAGAGATAAGTGAGGGTCCAAAGACCCTAGAGGAGTAGGAGGGGAATAATGCGGCACCAGTCCAGAATTGAGAGATCGGGCACCTCCTCTGGGAACTAGATTGACCAGGATGAGTAGCATTGAAAGATCAGGTTAGAGGATGACAGGATAGAGAGATCGACATTTTTCTTGAATCTTGATTGCAACATCATTTGCTTCTTAGTAGATTTCTTCTTGTGACGCCACAGCTTCTTTGCTCTCATAGACAGATACGACGGTTTCATTTTGACATGTCTTCTTAAATAGCGGGACCAGGCAGCAGATGGCCTCGCTCTCCTCTGCAGCCACACGGCTCTCTTATCAATTATGGTTGTCATGACTGCCGTGTGCGACTTGCCCCTTGGCTATCATTTGCATATCTAACATTTAGACACCCATGGGGGAATGCCCTAATAGGCTCCTTGCTGAGAGGATTTCCCTTGACAAGTGGACAATGCAAATCCATGGGAATTTGATGCATGGTACCAGCAACTTGAGATTTGGCATCTTGGCCTGACAATCTGGCATGAAAACCAACTCCCTTGACAGTTGAAGAGGTGAGGCTTCTGGGAGTGTGATGGGTGGCACTAGCATGGCCAACTGACTGACAGGCTGAGGCAAATTGCAAAGGACTCTTGGAAAACCTTGAGTATTCTTGTGACATAGCAATGTGCCCCTAGTCAGGTTGAAACATGGCAGGAGGACTTTGGATGCTTTGGGCAGCGTGACTTCTTGCCCCTTGAGTGACAGCTGATTCATGATGGCCTTAGCAGCCGCGTGAGATAGCATGACATTTGTAGAGAACCCCTTCTCTTGACCAGTCATATGCAATTAACTGAACGATGAGTGATGATGGCATTAATGGTAGCATATCCAATAAGCACGTAATGGCTACCGTCCCCGCTTTGGACCTGGCTGGCACTAGGGCCTGAGAACTCTTTTTGACAGTGCTCTTCTGAGGAGATGAAAGTGCATCCTTCCCGAATGTGCTTGAGATAAGGACAAAGACCGGCATGCGACTGATGTAGTTGTAAGGGTCGAAACATATGACCGGAACTGGGCTACCTTCACTCAGTCCATCTTGCATAGGGGAAGTAATTTCAAGGCATGCTGCTGGTAGTGCACACTTGCGCCGTTGGGATGTGGTAATGGGATGTATGGTGGCTATGGTGAGTTCGTCAGATGTGGGGCTTGATGTGAGGTGATCGGATGATGGCAAGGATAGGCTCATGCGGAGAGAGCTCCTGTTCCTTTCCGGGGCTGAATCAGCCTTAAGCTTAGGAGTAAGAAACTCTTGCCCTACCTCAGAAGCGAGTGGAGCTTGCTCGAGCCTTGGTGTTGTGATGGTGGTATGCTCAGGCATAGGTGGTGGTGGCATAGAGAGAATGGCAATGGGTAAGGATGTAGGGTTTAGAGTAGATGAGGGATTAGTGGGTTGCGGCTTGGTGGAGATGACGATGGTGTACTGACACAATACGTCGAGCTGATAGCTTGTCGTCGTGTCGTGGCGCGGTGTCGGGGGGGTGTGGTGGTGCTAGCCTTAGTAAAGGTTGGTGGAGGGGGTTGTTGAGGTTGTGACGGAGCGGATGGTGCACTTGGAGGATAAGTAAATAAGTGCCTTTGGCCTTGAACTGGTGGAGATGACGACTGCCTTGATACTTGTGCTGGCTGTCTTGGTTGCGCTGCTGGCTGCTCGGGCGGCTGTTCCGCTGCCTGTGGTGGAGAGGGCTGCTGCCCCTGTCTTGTCTTGTGCTTTTCTTTCTCTTGACAATGTAGGATGAGCCTGTGCATTTCTGCCCAATCTATCTTGTGCTCTAGATTATAGATCACATCCCGGATTCGCAGCAGTTTGCAACTGATGCCCCGGATGGCGATGATATACGCAATATTCTGATCGGTCCCTGTCATGTCCCAGCTTGACTTTTCTAGAGGGAGTTGCAATGCATTGATGGACATCAGGGCTGTGAAGACATCAGAGAGGGATTCGGGCAACGGATGATAATGGGCTCGCTTTGGGCCAAGTGGATGTCGGGATGGATGAGTATTGGATGGTGTGGTGCGGTGGCACGGGCGAGGTGGTTGTTCTTGTGGAAGTGGAGCAAGTTGGCTATATGAAGGTGGAGGTGTGTAGTGATTAGAAGAGTGGGTAGACATGGGATGGTGGATGGCATCAACTTGGCATGGGTTTGAACTCCCTCATAAGTGGGCCCTTGAAATGAAGAATTCGGCTGTTGGGCCTCAAACATGGATGGCATGGGGGAGTCAAGGAGTTGGGTTTTAACAAAGCGAGCACGGCTGTATAATTGTTGCATGGATGTGATATTTTGCATAGCCAGGATGTGGCGGTACATGGTGTTGCACTAGAAATGATAAGCTTGATTTTCTCTTCTTCTAGATGTACATCTGGACATGCGCGGACATCTGACGCCACCGGTCAGCATAAGTTGTGAATTCTTCATCAGGCTTCATCTGCTCAGCCACTAGATCGGCCATTGAATACGCAAGTCCGGCCCGGTCTTGATATTGCTGCACGAATCTGGCCTTGACAATTTCAAAATCCTCGGCTTCATTAAGAGGCAAGGAATAGAACCACTCCAGAGCGGCCCGTCTAATGACCGCCTAAAAAGATAAGCCAATAAGCGGCGATCATGTTGATAGGACACCGACTCATAGAGGAACTCCTTCAGATGGATGTAAGGATCTCCAGCCCCATTGAATTTGCGATAAACAGGGAGCTGAGAAGGTGGAGGGATCCGGAGACCACAGAAATATGGAAGAGTATCATTGAAGGAAGGTTTTGGCTTTAACTGCCTTCGCAGGTCACTGAGCTCTCGCTTCATGGATTCGAACTCGGATTGGAAGTCCTGAGCCGAAGTGGCTTGTGGATAGCGAGGGGCGCCTGGGAATGAGAGCGGAGTCGAGAGTCAGGTCTGGGCCAGATTGAGCATAATGGGCCGGCTGCAATGATGTGGCTGAGCAAAAGGATGTCCCGATCCAGGAGTGACAATGTGAGGTGATCTAGAATGAGCAGGACAATGTGGGCCTGTTGGGCCATCCTGGAAGAAGACCGTAGAGCAAAGGTGGACAACAATTCGCGGGCCTGGTCAGGGCCCATTTCAAGCAGGAGGCGCTCCAATTCAGCGGCCTCATTAGAAGAAGATGGCAATGGAATAGATCGGGAATGGGCACCCTCATCGGCCCGATGGGCCTTGGACTGGGCCGAATTTGGAATAGACTCATGAGACAAGGAGTCTACATGAGGAGGAGAGGTTGGGGATAGGTGAAGTGGAAAGGAGCATGAGAGGATGAGAAATGGGGAAATAAAAGGATACACTAAGATACAAATAAGGGGTACAACAACATTTACAATCACACAAGAAAGGGACGAGAAAGGAATTCTCAAGCAAACACCCAGTTGATATGATAAGCGTTAGGATTTTAGGGTTATCACTTAGCCTTTTAATGGGTTGATTTAATTGAATTGCACTCGGCTAAAGAGGAACCCTAATGGGTGTGTACTCAAGTACTCCGGGGTGACTAAGGGGGAACACACAATTCACACGTGGGGATGGCTCAAACTAGGGGAACAACGGTACAACCGGCCCGGTGAACCGCAACGTGCGTACGGTCATGAGGACTTATGGAGTCCTCGGAAGGTGGGCCCGAGTCAGCCTATGAGTGCTCGTAGGTGAGAGGGCTCACTCAACCAAGGGGGAACCTGAATAACTGGGATTAGTAGCGTATGCAAATGGCCTAAGTGCCTAAAATGCATGCATGGGTGAACAATGACCAAACAGGTGACCAACAGGGTCTCGGGTAGAGTCGCGGTGGCCGGATACACCGCGACCCTATCGCGACAGAGCGGTCTGCCGCGATACAACAGAGCTCGAAAACAGCAGTCATCACAATACAAAGCATACAGACTAACCTAGCATATGATATGAGCATGAAGTCACAAGATCAATCTAGCAGAGGTCATGAAGCACCCAGAAACTGACACATGGATCAAGACATTAACATACAAAGCATACCTGGTAAAGCGACGCCTAGCTCTGACGCGACCCTGTAGCGTCCCCGCGCACAGCCGCGACTAGATCCGAAAACTTACAATGGAAAGGAAACGGAAATCTGAATCCTAATAGGATTCTAAGAGACAGAAACACGGGCAAGCATGTCAGAGAATATGATACAGATATGAATGAATCCACAGGATCAAGAGATATCAAATAAGCAAAGAGGAAACGCACACCTGTTATCGCGGTCGTTACAGACGACGCGATACGATCGCGTCACCGCGATGCGCCGCGATACGATCGCGTCACCGCGATGCGCCGTGACACAAACCGAGCGCCAAAACGGATAAAATAGGGAACAACAGACTAACAGGGCACCACAAAAGGAAGTAAAGGGGAAAACATGGCAAGCAAGCAAACTAGACCTACGAGGGTGGCACTGAAGGTCCCACCGTGATCGCCAAAAGGAGTAATCACAGGGATTGTACCCCCCCTCACACAGACATGAATATCAAATATGATAGCATGGAAAATAGGATGTGATCGCCACCTAGAGCATTGCCAAATAAAGATAATAATGCAGGCTAACTACTCTAGGAAAGGGAGAGAGAGAACGGAGGAGTACCTGATGTCGCGGTCATCCGGAGGACCGCGGTAATGCTGAGAACGCGTCGCCATTGCCAGTCGTGTTTCTTGTCGCGTCGCCTTCCCCTGTCGCGTTCTCTTCTTGTGCGGGAGGTGATGGATGGGACCTTCTTCCCGTCCTCCAGCCGGCCAGAGGATGAGAGCTCCTCGTGGATCTTCGCTTGGGTGCCTGCCAAAACAACGAAAACAAGAAAAAAAAAACCTGTTAGACTATGTTAAGTGTAGTAGCTATTCTTGAATGAAAGAAAGATGTGGAGCATGGAGGGAACGGACCTGGGGGGTGGTTTTTAAACCCCTTGGGTAGTAGGAAAACGTGGGAGGAATATGCATGGGGAGAAATCATGGAAGAGGAGAGGGAGGAACCCTAACTAGCATGTATTCATATGCAAAACATAGAGAAGAAAGTAAAAATCAAAACTAAACAGATACTGCCCCGTTTGATGTGATTCTAGTTGGAGGTCGTAGAGGAGGATGTCTTGAACAACTTTCATGAAGACATCTTGAAGAGATCTGGCCTAGTTTGGGCTGTGGAAGAGACGATAATCCCGCATGTGCAGATCTCGATATGAGAGAGAAAGTGAAGATCAATCTGCTATAACTTTTCACACAAGCCACCAATCGACATGATTCCACTTCGAGGTTGAAGAGGGCTCTGTGGGGAGAAACTTTGATGAAGAAACCTCGAAGTGATCTGGCCTGGTTCGATCTCCACAAGCCGCACAAGCACTGTTGGTCCTGGGGGCGATATGAGAGAGAAAGAAGGAAAACGGGAAGAACAACTCCTCTCTGCCTTGGGGACGATGACCTCGTGAGCAGAGCCTCCAGGGACCTCTCTCATGGTGGTAGCCTTCCTCTCTCCTTTAGAGAGTCCTACGATGTGTTCAAGTGAGAGATAGAGTCCAATCCCGAGTTAGAGAGAGAGTCCAAGTTGTGGGAGAGTTTAAGAGTCTATCTAGAGTTTGGATGGGATTGGGGGCTCCCTAGGGATGAGGATAGGAGGTTTGGGTCGGAATCCAACTCATAGGGACTTTAGATAGGCTCTAGGGTGGAGAGAGAGGCCTAAAATCACGTAAAAACATGTTTACGTGCATGGCGCTGTCGCGTCGGATCGTGGGGCTGCGTTCTGGTCGCGTCCATGCATAGGGTCGCGTCTATAAGACAGTCCGCGTAGGTCCCACGAAAGGGGCCATAACTCTCTACACAGACATCGGATTGATGCGCTGTTTGTTGCGTTGGATTCTAGACTCAGAGGGCTACAAAATGGTAGTATGGTATGCCAATTTGGATTATAAATGAGGAAGTTATGAGCTCTAAAAGTGAAGGCATGTTCACAGGATTGGGCAAATTGCACAGTTTTGATGTTTCAAGTGGTGTTTGGCCATGGGCTTGAGAATGGGCTTGAAATTAAGGGAGAATGGGCTCATGATGGGCCAGATAAGGACTCCAAAGTGATGATCACTTGGGACATCAGTGATATGAACAAAAAATGTGCTCAACTTATAGGCCAAAAACGGGTGTCTACAGGCACGCCGATCGGATCCCTATTTCTAATTTTTGACCTCCGGGTTGCTGTTTTTGATCCTTTCATTTAAGTTTTTTTTAGATTAGTGATTTGAGCGCCGAACTCAACCGGGAATCCGATTAGGATTCTGTCAGTTCCCACATGTCATTCTCACCCCCCCGGTTGTGTTGGAGTGAACGGCATGTCAATCGGATCCCTATTTTTGATTTTGGACCCCCGAGTTGCGTGTTTTGATCCTTTACACTTATGTTTTTTTAGGATTAGTGGTTTGAGTGTCGAACACAAAACCGGAATCCTATTTGGATTCCGTCAGTTCACACACGTCACTGTCACCCACCCAATTGTGCCGGAGCGAACGACATGCCGATCGGATCCCTATTTCTAATTTTGGACTCTCGAGTTGCATGTTTTGATGTAGCACCCTTGATTTTTAAAATCAAGAAAAATAAAATTATATTAATTAATATATGATATAAATTAATTCAATTAGAATAAAAGGGAATTATTGCAATAACCATTAAGCTAAATTATTAGTGGGTTACTCTAATAACCCAAACCCAATAGAATGGGCCCAAATAAGGAGAGCCCATCATGGGATGAGGTAAATAGGCTAAATTCGTATCTAATTAATTAAATAAATAGTAAAGGTTAAGATAAATGTTAAATAACCCTTGTATATCCAAAAGAAGAGTCCTTAACCCATCCTAACTCTCTAACCACGAAATTAAGCTCTCTCCCCTCCCCATTAAGTGGATAAATGAGAGAAAGAGGGAGTTTTAGGATATATGGACTCTTTACTCAAATAAAACACCTCCAACTCGCCCCACCCAAGCCCTAGATCGTGTTGGGACTCTGAAGAACGAAGAGAAGGAGAGCTAGACGTAGAGAGCAAGGAGGAGGAGGCTAGAACAAGGGGGATTTTCGGATTTTCGTCATCCCAAACTAGGGTTTTCTTGCTTCACGAAAAAGGTAGGCAATCTCTCAAGCTAAAATCGTGAAATAATTACCCTAGGTAGCCTTCATGTACCTCTTCAAAAGCCCTATAGTTTGGTGGTATTTAGTTCACCCATTTGGGCGAATTTAATTTGTGAAGTACTGCTGTCACCATGAACCCGAATCTCATGTTTTCTCTAATACCTTGTACGTACTTGTTCCCATACTATGAGAAAATTCTCATTGATACTACCATGTAATAGATTTCAAACGCCCCTGGTCTTGCTTGATTTCGATCTCCCATGAGGGAGAATTAAATCTTTGAATATCTATCAGACCTGTGCACTCGACCCTTCTTGTTTCCTTTTTAACCTCATGCAAACTTGACATAATTCCATGATAAAATTATCATAAATACTACTACATGTTAGCTTTCAAACGCCGCTAGTTTCAGAATTTTTCATCATGTATACATCTCTAATTAATTCATTGAACCCTGACTGTGCCTGTTTAGGTCACTGAAAAGTAACCTGATCAATGAATATCTAAACATTGTCTATTTTCAAATTAATCATGCATGTTGATATATATACATGTCTACTTTCTATTAAAACTAGTTTCGTGCTTTTTGGATCACCGTGCGATTTTATACTGAATTTAGAATGACTCTGTGTCAAGAAGGGTCTACCTAGAGAAAAAGGAAAAAAAACTGGACCGCCCCTGTTATCGCGACGGCGCGATACGCCGCGATAACAGGAGTGTCACGGTAGGCCTTCAGGTCGCGTCATGAACGCGACGGGCCTAACCGCTGCATTCTTAACCCCGAACCAGGCCAGACCGGCCAGTTCGCCTGTCGCGCCAGGCCGCACCACCGCGACCTGAACTGCGACAGGATACCCCGTCGCGAAACGCTGCTTAATGCGCCCATGCGCCCCGTCGCGACATGATCGCGACTGAACCCCCGTCGCCTTCTTTAAATTTCGGCCAGAACCTTATATTATGCATATACCCCTGTCTTATTGTCATATAACCCTTATACAAGTTAAACCATGTACTGTTAAGCTTAATAATCGACCTGAATATTTTTATTTAATAATATTTAAATAATTCTTGTTAATTTAAAAGCCGTGAGCACGACTTATCATATCCTCAAGATTCTTTACACTTGCACACACATAACATTGTAAATTGTCATTTGACCTTGATAAGTTATGCAATAATGTATTCGGTAAATTATCGAAATAAATGACTAAATTACCCTATTTTGTTAAATACAATTGTTTCCGTTTTGACTCGCGTATTTTATCTACCGTTACCGTTTTCCCTCGGCCTACGAGCACTCGAGGCACGACGGACCCGTTTTTACACACTTTCCCTTGACTTGGACCACCTCTCCATCGAGAATACTCTCGATTGGACTAGGGACTCCTTGTCAAGACCTCCGTAAGTCTTCTTAGCTTTGGCGCACGTCCTTAGTCAACGAGCTGGTTGTACCTCAAAACCCGTTACACCTTAGGGATCAGTATGATCCATACCTTAGTATATTCCTTCTCGTCTCGAGTTCACACCGGACCACCTGACCCGTGTACACAGCACGGCTAAGGGGCGGTTGTGACTCCTACCAGACTGCCGGCACCCGACTTGGTGCTATGCAACCGTTACTATCGTGTTTATCGTCGTTTTACGATTGTACCCCTCTCATCTACTATCTCGATACTCTCATCTGTTCACGTTCTCTCTACACTCTCGTCTAGTTCGTCTACTACTCTCATCTATTCTTGGTACTCTCTTGGCCATTCTTGTGATTGTCTAAGATAACAAACATGACTATGCTAGGCAACATAATAAGGCCCGATCTGGTCCTTGGGAGGAGCACCTGAAAGGCTATAACTCGCGGGGGTCTAATGATCAGGTGATAGCATACACCAAAAGCATGACTATCAAGATTTAATCTAAGACAATTCACAAACATTCATGTACATGATACTTGACTTGTGGTTGATAAAATGATCGACCAACGCATGTTACTTGCTTTACTTGCTATCGTGACTCGTGCACTGCTGTGCAATTACTTGTTAACTTGAAATATGGCCAAATCTTTTGCACATGTTACCTATGAAGGTATTCTTGTCTTGTAAACTTACTGGCACGACTATACCTGATCGTTCTCGTACTTGCTCGTTCCTGTTAGTTACCCTGCTTGATAAAAGGTTAACACTTTAAGTCTGCTTGTTTACATGAGATATTAAGTCCTACTGAGCGTTATTCGCTCATCCTGCATTTTTATTTAATGTGTTTCAGGCGAGTATGACGATGACCACACTCACGAGGACGAGACTGAGGATGATGCTCAGGAGTGACCCCTTTCCAGCAACCAAGGCTTTCTAGTAGCAGTCAGTTAGTATAGATATGAGTTAGTGAATCAGATAGTCATTTATGTATTAGTTGATTTTGAATAAAGTACTCTGGGCCCTAGTTTTGGCTCTGATACGTTGATGTATTAGTCAGTTAATGATTATTAGTGAATGTAATGGAGGTTGTTGGATTATTAATGAAATGGAGTTTAATTGGTGTTATCCAATTGTGCAATGGTTTGTTATTATTCTCGCTCTGTACTATTTAATAACTGTAATCCCGCTCCGATATTCCGCGTCGGGGCGTTACATTTGATCCTTTTCATTTTGGTTTTTTTTCATAGATCTTTTTTTACATATACATATCAGGTGGCTTTTTTATCCTTCCATAAGTTGATCGTATAAATGGGCCTTCTTTTTAGGCCTCTTAATTTGGATTTCTTTTTTCCTTTTGAGCTCTTTGGACACCGACTCATAAATTGAGCTGGGTGGCATCCAGTTGTATGTGAGGATAGATATCAGGCATGTCTTCAATGAGTTTTAAGCTATGGGAAGATGGGAAAGTCTTATTATCTACCGCATCTTTAAAGAAGTAGGGTGAAAAGTGAAAAATAGATTTCAATAATTGAAATATTATTATTTTTCACTCTACTTATTAAAAAAGACATAATAAATATTTTTCACACTACTTCTTAAACAATATTGGGTTTTTTAAGATTAGTGGTTTACATGTTTTAACAGTTTAGATTAGTGGTTTCATTTCATTCAAACTATAATAAATTAATAGTAATACTGACCTGAGGGGCTTGCTGTGAGGGCCTGCTCCTCGGATGGTAGCGACCAGCTGCTCGACCATGGCGTCAAGGTGCAGCGGCAGCTGCTGCGACAACTCTTCCCGAATGAGGGTTCTAATGTCCTCTCCACCACTGCCGGGCGTCGCAGCAGATGAACTCGCATAGGACGGAGGAGCGACTGAACTCGCATATAAGGACAACAATGGAGTAGTATCCAGGCTGTCCCCAAAGCTGTACACTTGGCCCTTCCTCGACTCTCCCGCTGTGTCGACCCAGGCTTCCGGATCCAAGTCTGGCTGGGGAGTGCCCTCTGCATAGCGATCCACCATCGTCCTGTCATAGGTCTCATGCAGAACAAATTAACAATGTATTTTTCAAATCATATTTTTTTAATATCTAAATTGAATTGATAAATTATATTTTGACTTACGGCAATCATGCGAGCACTCTCGCTGACATAGTCCTCCGTCCCCTTCCGCTTATGAGTCCGATCAAATAACTCACGAGATGTAGGGACACGCTCGAGCTCGTGACGCTTACAATTCAACAAAAATAGTTAGTTTCACAATAATAATTAATGTATTAAGCAATTGAAAGTTAATATGCTTACCAGTTTCTGGTTGTGGGTCGTATAAGATACTGACCCATTACACTACAAGAAATCTTAGCTCTGCCTACAAAAGTTGCTTACGGTTCAGTATATTCGTAAGGTATCCGTATGGATAGACATATCTATACTTATGGACTATACATGTCGTAACTACATCAGACAAAGTTTGTTCATAAACTTTTAAGATATGCCTACCCCTATGGCGTAATATCGTAAGCACATAACTATTTCATTTAGCTACGGAGTTTTAATTGGGCGCCCATTCAACTTTGGAAGTCCCGCGCCCGATTGAAGGGAGAAAAAACCCCTCCTTCGACCCCTGGCCTCCACTCTCCTCCTTCGACCTCTCCACTCTCCTTGCCTCCTGCCGGCGAAAGGGCAACAACGGCGAAAGGGAAAAGGGGCAGCAGCGGCGATAGGGCAAGAACGGCAAAAGGGCAAGCAGTGGCGTCTTCTGCCGAACTGCGGAGAAGGCGTAGCAGGAGGCGGTAGCAGGCAGGCTGTGCGGCGGAACTTGCGGAGAAGGCGCCGTCAGCGGTTTAGGGCAAGCAACGGTGGCGAACTTGCAGGCGGCGAACTTGCGGCGACAGCAGGGGAACTCCGCCACCCATTCCTCCTTCCCCTATTCCTCCGCGTGTCCTCCACGCCGCCGGGCATCTCCTGCTGACCCCATCACCTTCTTCCTCCTCCGCTTCGTAGCGGGTGTTTGGCCTCTCCGACTGCTCGTCCCCCATCGCCCGTTTTCTCACGAACGTTGTGCTGCTGCATGTGGTTTGTTTTTTGCAAAGTTGTGGCTGATTGATCGCCAAAGGTGAGTCCATCGCGGCGAAGGTGAGTACTCTTTTCCGTTTTCTTAGCTTCTTTGTCTCCTCGTGGTTGGGTTAGGTTGAATGTGTTTGCCGCATCATCAAAAGGTCAAGATTTCAGATAGACAAATGCTTATTGCATGACCCCTCGGCCGGATTTCGGCCCTTTCATTGGCCATCCTCCTGCAGTACACAAGGGATCGATCTTTTCTACATGGGGTTGAGTTTAGGGACTTTTTAAGACTAGTCAGAAGAACTGTCTGTGTGCCGTCTTGGGTACTCCAAATCCCCTTGTTTATGCGCCAGTTTCTGGAACAATCTCCTTTTTTTTCTTCTGATGTTGTGAAATCGGGTGCTTGTTTAATAGAAAAATGGTTTCTTCCCCGGTTCTTAGGAGTCTGGTCAATTTTTAATAGTATCTCTGCTTGTGTCATCCCATTTTTTATGCAACATTCCACTGTGATCCCCAATAGTTTATTAAGCTTCATGATGGGAGATCAGCAGCTTAAAAAAGGTCCCATCTGTTTGCTTCTGCATGCTAACAAAACTCATGAGCCATGCAATCACTTACTGTTCTGCCGCATTCTTCGTCAAAGAGGCCTCCTTATATTAGCCGATTATCTTTAGTTTCTTAAAAGAAAAACCCATCTGTTTGCCGTATCCGGTGTAGATTGTCTCATGTTGTTTCTTTTCTTTCTTTATAAATCTTTGTACATTGAAATGCCACTTTTCCAGTTAACATTGTGCTAGACATTCCGATTCCTGCAGGGTAAGTAGTATAATACTCCTGACGTTGAGCCAAAGTAAAGTAAAACACACACACACCACACACACACACACACACACATATATAGTACCAGAAGGCATGCATGCACAGAGCGGCCACCACCAGTTGGCCTGCAAACTGTGCTCATAAAACTAGCATTAAATCAGTTCATACCAGCCAACTTTTATTAAGTATGCTTTTTTATTGGCCCAAAAGGAATATTATAGACTGTGTATAAGCCTCACCTCCTAGCAACTTGTCTTTGATTAATTGCAATGGCCCTCCTTTAATGGTGATCTAGGAGTAAGAATGGAGAACTTTTCTCTCTGTGGTAAGAATGGAGAACATCTTTGCCATTTCAATGATTCTCATTGTATGTTTTGTGCTCTGGCACTCCTTTTTTATTGTCCTATTAATCTTAGTGTCATGTGCTAATTATATCAAAACAATAACAGTGATATATCATACCGTAGTTGAGTCATGCCTTGGGACACTCTATTTTCAGCTTTTTGGCATGTTCTTTGCCATGTACTCTACCTTGTCCTATTGTAAGACAATTCATTGGACATCTTGCAACATTTCTAGTATGAAGAATATAATGTAAATGAATTTTTTTTGTAGTTAGACGTTATGGATTGGAGTTGGATGGATAAATTGAAGAATACAAGGGAATTATGGATGGAGTTGACACATACATTCAATTTACTTCTTCTCACTTTGCTCCATCAACAAAGATCAAGTGTCATTGTTTGAAGTGTGTATGCCTCTTGAAACATGAAAGGAAATAGTAAGACAACATTTGTTTCAATATGGAGTCATTAAAGACAACAATTTTGGAAGTTCCACGGGAGTAGTTCTTCTTCCAGTCACATGCTTACAGATTTTACACGTACAACACTTCCGAAGGATGTTGGTCTGCATTCGATGTTGGAGGATATTCGGCGTAGGGACATATGCTTACGGTTCAAAATGCCGTAGGGATATTCGGCGTCACTGAGTCTATCCTTACAAAAAATATGACTACGGTTAACATTGCCGTAGCCAAAAATAGATTTCCTTATGGTGTTACTTACGGCTACCAACACCGTCACTATAGCTTTATACTTACGGAGTTTAAAACACCGTAGCCTTAGGCCTTTGCCGTCGGTCTTCTGCCGACGAAACCCAAACCGTAGGGTAACACCATAAGCAAAGACTATGCTTACGGTTTTTGGTTATCTACCTACGGTGTTTGGACGTAAGCAAAGCCTGGTTTTCCTGTAGTGCTAGTATGCACATTCTTCTCCGGATGAGCTGACCGATTGCGTTTAGCCGCCTGTGACCTCTCCTGCCATGGTCTAGTAGCCCAACGATGACAAAGGGACTCCCAATAGTCC